>MU968551.1:7691651-8291651 GCA_034641835.2 Pinus albicaulis | reverse complement strand
GGAACGCGACTTTAACCATGGGTTGGATATGGGGCAACTCAGGAAAAGTATGGGTGGGATGACCGATACCATTATACAAGGCACAAGGCTTGGCGGGTGGGGGAGGGGTAGGGTCAGGTGCGGTGGCCTTGTCATTGGATGCCCCCTTGCGAGTTTTTCATTTCCTTCCTGTAGCTGTCGTAGCATTAGGAGGGTTTTGTGGAGGGGCTAGGAGCACTATGGTGGTGGAAGGAGTGAAGGAAATCAGTTGTACAGGTGTCACGGTTATGTATGGTTTGGGGTGGCCTGGTGGGGTCTCGGTTGGAGGAGTAAGATACCATACTGGAATCCCCAAGGTTAAATTAGGGAGGGAAAGGGTGGCCATGACAGGGACTGAATAGACGCCCGGGGGGGTCCAAGGAAAGGTATTTGACCGGTGGGGTAATGACCAGGGGGGACGGCTCCCATATGGTGGAGACTTGAGGGAACTAACTCAGGAGGGTAGGGAGGTTCCTGAGTGTGATGGGAAGGGTCAGGTGGAAAAGGTTCGGTTGAATGAAGCAAAGGGCTAGGAGCAGGAGGCGGTGGGCGAGATTGAGGTTGCTGACTAGCTGGAGCAGGCTGTGGAAGGCCAGCCTGAGACGATTGCATAGTGCAAACATTCGCTAAGCTGGGGTCAGAGACAGGAGGAGGGGGAGGACCAGGAAAAGTTCCAAGAAAAGAGGAGTCTTTGTAGATTCCAGGGAAAACACTAGTCAAAGAATCAACAGTTGGTTTATTGGTGACAGTGGAGATGGTGGACTCAGGGGAGATCAGAGATTTTGGTTCATGGTAGGTCAATTGGTCAATGGTGACAATCTTGCCATTGTGAGGGAAAAACATCTTGCGGTGGACTACGAATGGGATGGCTGACATGGCATAGGTGTAACTACACCCCAAAAGGATGTTGTAGTCAAGAGGGGCGTCGATAACTTCAACGTTGACACAAACAGTCTTGCCGGAAAGGGTGATAGGACAGTTACGAAATAGGCCAATGGGTTGGGAATCATGGCCATCCCACGCGTGAAGGGTGATGGTGGAAGGGGCCAGTTCAGGGGATCCGATTTTTTTCCAAACTGAAGCAGACATTACGCAGGTAAATGCCCCCTCATCAATAATACACCGATCAACATTGGCGTTTTAGATTTTGACTGGGATTTGGAAAGCAACCGAAGGAGGAAGAGGGGGATGGTCTGACTGACGGGCATCGAAAACAATCAATTGGTCATCAGCAGGATCTACAGCGCCCACGGAAGATAGTAGAGCCCTCTTTTGGGAAGGACACAACTGGAGGAGTTCCAGTGTTGAATTGGCAGCAGGAGATTGGGCTAGATCATCTACTATGTTGTATGAATGGGAAGCTCAACCAGAGGCAGCATGTTGACGTAATGGTCCCTTAGGAGGCTTGGGGTGAACCTCGGCTTTGGGCGGAGGGAGTTGCAAGGGACCAATGGGTGTCGATAGAGGCTCTGTAGGACCTGACGATGGAGACTCGAAGATAGATGGAACGGGAGGTGTGGAATACTGACGGGACCGAGTTTGAAGGTTGGGGTCGACGGTGAGAGGAGGGTCAGAGGCCATCATGAGAATCTAGTAATCAGATGAACCATAAGGGGAAGGTTGAGTGGTTACCGGGGCATGAGGGGGTTGAGTGGCCATGAATCCTTGTTGAGGTAAAGGATCGGTAAACATAGCGGGGTGAGAAGTAGCTGGGGTGGGAGGGACAGCAGGAGAGGAGTGTTGTCCCCGCACGGTGGCCTGAGACTCCCACATCTGCCTCATTTGTGGTAATAAGGGACAATCGTGAGTGTAGTGACCATAAACACCACAACACGAATAGGGATTATTGGTGCGAAGGGGCCTATCTGGTTTGGGTTGAGAGCCCTGTGGCTGGTTGACAGTGGTAGAGTCGATACTGGAAGGATTTTCTTTTTCTCTTTCATTGAGAAGGAATAAAATTAGGTGCCCCCTGCTGTGCAAAGACTTGCCCTAGAGGGGGAAGTAAGTGCGGTGGTGGGGGTGGAAAAGGCAAGGGAGAGGGAGGTCCAAATGCTGGAGGAGCTGGGACACCTGGTTGCGGATACAGATAAGGGGTAGGGTGGGCAGCAGTAAGGTAAGCAGGAGGGTGGGAAAAAGGAGGAGGCATGCCGTAGCCTGAATACATGCTACCTGGAGGGGGAAAAGTGTCGGAGGGGTTGGCCCCTGGAGGGAAACCGTGGCTCGGAAGAGGTTGGGTAGAGGTATGCGACAGGGCTCCAACGATACCGTCGGCAAAGTGAGATGCCCCCGAGGCAATAGGGCCACCGGGCTTGGGAAGGTCAGGAAGGACAATATAAACATAACTAGATTGGGCGTAAATAAGGTCATATTTCAAGGCTATTTGGAGGGCGGCTTCTTCGGTTTGGGGAAAATGACATGCGACATCTTTGCCAATGGGAGGTAAGAGAGAGCGAAGGAACCAGTCCATATAAACCCGATCTTCAAAGGGGGGAGCGCGACACAAGCTCCGTCTTCGCCGCCATTCCTGGACATGAGCAGAAAGGCGAGTCGAAGAGGATTTATGGAAAGAAGTTAAGAGTTCAGTATCGGTGTCGTATCAGAGGGGGAGCTGGAAATAAGATAGAAAGGCTTGGGCAATGGTCGCAAAGTTGGTATGGGAAGAGGTGGCTTGGTCAACATACCAATTAGAAGCTTCGCCGGTAAGTGTGCGTTGGAACAATCGAAGACAGATGGAGTCATCGCTGATGGAATTGGAGGAACACCACATGTGAAAAGATCGAATATGGTTAGAGGGATATTCACTAGCAAGGCCCTCGAACTTGGGAATGTCGGAGGGGAGATTGGTTGGCATAACAGGTCAAATTACATCGTGTCGAATAGGATCATTGAACAGCTGATTGAAATTGGGGAGACTGAGGCCAGCCATATAAGGGAGTAATGGGGCAGTCGAGGTAGGTCCTGTAGGGGTTCCACTGGAAATGGACCCAGCAGTAGAACTGGGGTTAGGGCTAGGTCCGGAACTAGACATGGTGAAGGTAACAGGGGGGGAACCAAAAGGAGGGGGAGAACCCGAACAATCAGAGGAAGAGTCAGAGTGCGGACTCGGGGGAGGACTTACTCGATGATGATGGGAAGGAGGAAGTTGACCAAGTGGAAACTGAGGGTGAAGGCCAAGAAGTCTCCGGGAGAGGCGCCTTGGGGGCACAATGGTGACAGGAAGAAGAAAACCGATAAGGGCAGGGAGTGAAAAAATCAAACAAGGTCAAGGGCAGAGAGGTGCAATGACAATTGATTTTAAAGTCTTTTCCAGGCGGTGTTAACCAGGCACTTCTTCACTTAGGGTTAGTGTGTGGTGTGCGTTAATTTTAATTGTTTAAACCCAAACGTTTTGAGAGTAAAATAAAAAGTGTGCTGTTTAACTGAAAATAAATCTGCAGTAAATAAGACTAAAAGAATAGAAAATTAACAGCTACTAATGCATCAAACTAACCCAAGAAGGCAGGTCTCTCAAAACTAGTCTATAAGAGGGAAAAACAAAGCACGCTAAAAAGAGGCCAATAGATCTAAGGTCGGGAGGGACTGGGATCTAAAGGGGAAATCTGCTGAAAAGAGGTGTAGAGAACAACAAAGAGACAGAGGCAAGGTTGCTGCTAAAAAGGAGGAGATCAGAAAAAACTAGAAGGGGCAAGGAGGCAGCCCTAGAAATGAACCCAAACAAAACTATATGAGGTGATTTGAGAGGGAGGAGAGTTGATCTAAAGGGATCTGAAAAGGAGGTATCAGATCTGAGAAAAATAAGGCTGAAACTCTGAAAAATTTAGACTTCTGAAACAACAAAGACTCTCCCACAAAAAGTGGAGGGTACTAGAGCCCTAAGGGGAAATATTCCCTCTTAGTTGAGTGAAGAATATCAGAAACAGGTCTAAACGGGTAGAGACAGAGGCTGGAAAACCCTGAAAGAAGCTTCAGACAAACCCAGAAAAAGTGCTGGAAATTTTGCAGAAAATGTGCAGGTCACAGGTTCTGACCTAATTGCAGTCCAAGACGCAGATTTGGGGCAGAAAAGTGCGACCTCAAGGCTAGGTCGCACTTTTTGGGCTGATAAGTGCGACCTGCAGATCCGGCTCTCTCGACAGCAGATTTCAGAAAAAGTTGGCGTCTCAGCGATCGCTGATGTCTGTCACCTGCGCAATAAGGCCAGAAACACATGGAAGTTAAAAATTTGACTGTTTGAGGGTTTTAGGGGTGAAAAACACCATAAAAATAGGAAAAAAAGAAAATGAAAGAGAAACCCTAGGGTCTGAAATAGCTGGATATGCAGGAATATATAAAACGACAGCGGTCACAAAAGAAAACCCGTGTGGAGTCGCCAATTGTTAGCATGAATCTTTCATCGTAAAAGATCACTTTAGCTACGCATAACAAATAGCCCTAACATCGATTATGGCTGCAAAATATATTTAAGTTTGCTGCACAAATTCAGATCTAAGCACAAAAGACATTAAGTAGATAAAATATAATATGGCTCCATGCATCCAATAGACAAGACAAGAACAAAGTGTTTAAAAGAATGATTTGTATTATATTAAAGAATGGGGCACCTGAGAGGAAAACAAGAAAGGTGTTTTCCGGTTCTCCTTAGTGGGATGGGTTCTTGAAAGTCCTCAGTGTTTCAGATCTAACATTCCTCTCTCTTAGTGGTGTAGAAAAACAAACATAGAACTCAATGGGAGTTCACAAAGCAAAATGGAAAATGGTGACCAAGAGTAGATCCAGAGTGATCTAATGCAATGAAGGTAACTAATGAATGGGGAAAACCCCCCTATTTATAACAAAATATTGGGGCGGTCTAGAACTCGGTGCATGAATAAAATATTATTAATCGAATTCTAGAAGCACCCTTTAGGAATATTTTATTATATTTGTTGGAGGGAAAATGATTCTTGACTTGGGTCAATTCCTTTATTTATAAATAATAAATAAATAAATGGTTTATTTATCATTTTAGGGAAATGATGGGAATATAATTAAATAAATAATGGTCTATTTAATTATTTATGGATGATTTAGTCAAATTTAACTAAGAATATTATTTAAATAGTGATTCAAATAACTTATTCTTAGGAAATAATTAAATAAATAAGGATTTATTTAATTGAGTTCCTTGTTTTGGGTTAAATATGACCGGGAAATATAAACAAATAAGTTATTTTATATGGTGAAAGCAATTTTACTTAGGGTAAAATTGGTCTTACATGGTGTACTTGGGTTCATCTAATAATAATAGGTTAGATGACCAAAAATTGGTGCAACAACTGGATTAACTGAGAGTTTTATGCAACTCTGTTTATCACAATGTATCACCATTAGATCCATCTAACGACCAAACAAACCAACAAGAACCTTCCTCATCCAGATGGCCTCACATGCAGCCTAACTGGCTGCCATGTACTCTGCCTCAGTTGAACTAAGTGCAATTGATATCTGCTTCCTACTATACCAAGAAACTGTTGTCGATCCTATGCTGAAGAATCCTCCTGATGTGCTCTTTCTGTTTAATGGACTGCCTGCCTAATCTTCATTGGTGAAGCCTTGAAGCTTCACTCCCTCTGTTCGTCTGTACCATAATCCATACTCTGTAGTGCCCCTGAGATATCTCAAGACATGCTTCCCCGCCTTCCAAAAGAGCTTGGTCGGCTTAACCATAGCTTGAATAAGTTGGTTAACTGCGTAGAAAATGTCTGGTCGTGTGTTCACCAAGTACATGAATGAACCCACAAGCTACCTGTTAGCCACCTATGAAATTTGATTATACCAAAAGGTGGCTAAATCATTTTTTGGAGCCTTCAAGGAACAAATTTTATTGCAAAAAAGTGTTATCTCTTGAAGACTCTTGAAGGCCTCATGCCTCTGTCCAAAATTTTCCCTACTGTGCCCATTTTACACTCTGGAATTTTGCTGATTTCATGAGAAGAAACTGCTACAAAATCCCTTTTCCCCCTCCTCCATTAAGAAAACTAACCTTCATTTTTCTCCCCTTTTTCCTCCATAAAACTCCTCTATTTTCATGATTCCCCTTCTTCCATTTATGAAAATCATTTTTACAAAGTTGAAAACTCGTTTTGAACTATATCGAAACCCCCAAAATCCATCTAAAAATTTTGAAAATGTCCTAAAAAACAAGTTATTTTGACTATGGGTTTAAGCCCCTCTGGGCTAAAACCAAACCATTTCCCCTCCATGTGCCCCAGCGCTACAACCAAGTGCTAAGGTCCTGAGTTCTTATTGCGTTGGAACAACTCACGGAGCGCATTTGTTTGTGTTTTAAACAAAAATCGGATGCCGATTAGCCCTTTTTTTGTATACACCCTGGGCATGTTATAATACATAGAGACCACGGGCCCCGAAGTCGGGCACCAAGCCATATTATAAATATATATCCCGCCCCCAAAGCATTAAAACTTTGTATTATATTGAAATTTTGGGTTTTCATATATCATAAAGGGTTTCCGCCAGTGCAAAGTTTAAACGATATCGACCGTCGATCTGATCTACAGATTGATGGCCCACAATCAATCGCCCTGGTCCCCAACGCCTAGTCAGCATACACATAAGCACACACGCAGTAGCAACTGATTGGAGTGGGCCTTGTTTGGTTGCTCGCATAGTCAGGAAATCCAGACCCGAAATTGTCATAGAGCAGATTTCATAAAATTTCGGGTCACATTTGGGCTGATGTCAGCAGGCCCCAAACGGACCCGGGGAACTTTATATGGCGGATTTCATAAAAATTTCGGGTCACAAACACCCTGACATCAACGGGCTCCTTTTGTGACCCGAAATGGTTTATGCAGCTTGGTTTTATCAGGAGTTTTTAAGTCCGGATATATTTTTTGATAAAGGGTGATCTAACGGTTTTTTCCATTATACCGAAGAAAGGCCTAAGGCTGGGAGTGCCGATTCCCACGCCTTCGATTCATTAAAAGGAAGCCATCCATGGGTTAAATTTCCATGCCTTGTCAATGCTTCAAAGGCATTGATGCCTCATGATCCCTGCACAGCACTGCACACCAACAAAACAAAGTAAATGAATCACAATCAAAGAGTATCAGTGTCGAAGACAGAACGCACCAAAATGGAATATTGATGACAAATTTATAAGGATTATGGCTAAGATTGATTATCAAAAGCCTAATCCTGCCAATTAATACACAGTTAAAAGAAAATCCTAATTGTTTATCAGACAGAAGGCCTCCACCACCACATCTGAGGCAAATTGATTCCTCCCAGCTACCACAAAGCCACCTGTGCCTCAAAGCATTCAAATAGAGGCCAAAGTTATTGATCCAGATTAGATATTTGCCTCAGCGCATCTAGAGAGTTAATTTTGCAAATAAACTTAATGACAAAATATCAGTAGAGTTACTTTAACATAACATAGAGCCTCAAAAGTCAATAAGAGCTCCCACTGGGCTTAATCTTAATTGAAAAACATTAATACAGTCAGAAACATTTGTAAACTTCTTCATCGAGCCCCTCAAAGGCCAAGAAGCCATTAAGACTGTATTAATTATCTTTTAATATCTTTCATCAGATCTCACCTCCTCTTTCTTCTATAAATACTTCTGTAGAAGATTAGAAAAGGGTTGGTTGTTGAACTTTGAAATATAATTGAGCTTGAGACTTCTACTTGTAAATAGTGTTCACTGGCCCTTGAAGCTCTGTTTGTGATAGATAAGTTAGTCTGGGAAGTGTAGATGATTGTTAAGCTAGAGCATTGGACTTAAAGCTGTAACTGGTTTGGAGCATCAATACAAGATGATTTATGGAATCTTGGTCTATGTCGACGGTGACGTTATTTCTTATTGTAAATTGTTATTTTATTTCTGTTTTTACTGTGTTCATCTTCTCTTATAAAGAACAACATGCATAGAGTTAGGACCTACTGTATATCAATACCCTTCTCTGAATGAAAATCTTTATCTACATGTTTTCTTCCAATTTGTGTTATTTAGGAATGATTTAATTCAGTTCTAAGCATAGGAATGCTGTCGTTCCCTCATCCTATTGCCTTAGCTAATCATTATTCTTAAATTTTATTTTCAGTATATGTTAAGTAGATATGAAATAAGGAAGATATGGTGTGCCCTGGCCCTATTTTTATCCCCAAAGACTGTCTGAATGTTTCCCTTGGAATGTGTTGAAAGCTGGCAGTGTTGAAACACTTACCAGATCTTAGGCCATTCTTTGTTATCTTTGTGTTTGTCTTGAAAGTTACCAAGTAGAGCAGAGCTAGGAGAGGATTTGTGGTGAGCCCAGCCCGTTAGTTTCTTCTCCAAACAGTTGCTTTCAAGTTTCCCTTTGTTTTAAAGTGTCTTCTATTGAAAGTGAATCAAAAGAAGGCTAGTTTAGAAGTACTTACCTGATCTTAGATTAATTTTATGTCTTCCTTAAGTGTATGTCAAAAGAAGGCTAGTTTAGAAGTACTTGCCTGATCTTAGGCTGCGCTTTTTTCTTCATCTGTCAAAATTCCCCTTATTATTATTTCATTTCATTCCATAAATCAAACTTTGAAGAGATCCTTAGACACAGATGACTTGCCCCATGGACCACTCTTGCCCCTTGCTGTTTCAATTAAACCCTATTATGACTCCATAGCCCAATGGACTAGACCTGCAAGTATCTATCTTTCTGGCCAAAGCTTGTTCTGATTACTTGCAACTTCACACCTTTGAAACTCTTTTCAATTAGAACTTTCCACCTCAAACAATAATCATGCTCAACCATACAAAAACAAAATAAACCCTCGGCCTTCATAAATAGCCTAATATCATTACCCAAAACTTCAAAGACAAATCCATCTTTGCACTTATTGGAGAGATCCCTCTCTGGATTCAGGAGGGCTAGATCCTAGAATCCCAAAGTGGTTGAAATAATTTTCTCCCTGCAGTTGGAATTTTTCCAAAGTTGCTAATTACAGGGTGCCAACACTACCTGTAAACAGTAGCATCCATTACCTCACCTGAAGTAGCATCGTCCTTCCTCCAGTTTCATGCAAGAGGAGTCTCCATGGGTTTACAACTCTCCATGTGGAACTTCCTCAGAATCTCTTTGGCATACTTGCCTTGAGAAACAAATAGCTCCCCATCATGCTTCCATATCTACAAACCAAGGCAATAGTGAAGGAGTACCATGTCCTTCATCTCAAACTCTCTTGCAATATCCTATTTGTAAGAAGTTATGAGCAGCTCATCACCTATAAGAGCAGATCGTCAACATAAAGTATGATAATTAAAATATTAACATCAACCACAATCTGGTACAAGTTTGCATCCACTTCTCTTCGTGAATCCCAACCTAATGAAAATCTGTCAATCCAAGTGTACCAAGCACGAGGTGCTTGCTTCAGTCCATATAGTTCTCTCTTGAGTCTGCACACATGCGACTCACTTTCAAAGGTCTCAAAACCTTCTGGCCGCTCAATGTACTCTTATTCCTCAATAAATCCATTAAGAAATGCAGTATTCACATCCATCTGATGTATCTGCCACCCCATCTGCGCTGAGAGTGAAAGGATAGATCTAATCGATGAGTACCTTGTAACCGGTGCAAAATTCTCCTCATAGTCAATCCCCTCAATTTATGAGAATACTCGAGCTATAAATCTAGCCTTGTACTTCTCCACACTCCCATATGCTACCTACTTCCCGACTAGTCTTGGGACAACTTCCCATGCACTGTTCATGACGATGGAGTCATACTCCTCAACCATGGCGTCAACCCAAGTTGGTTGCTACATTGCTTCCTCAAAAAAGGATGGTTCTATCACAATACACTTTCTCATAAGAGCAATGTATCTAGTAAACCTGTCTGGAGACTGTCTCTGTCTGCGCAGTGATGTAGGTGCTTCTACATGTTCTGCAGCTTCAAGTCTTAATCTGTCATCTTTTGCGGTGCACCTTCTACCATGTCTAGTGGATGGCTCTACATGAGTGGTTTCTGTCACTCCATGATCCTCTACATGTGGCTTCTCCACATCTTGAGGTTCATCCTTTGGAACCAAGAGTTCCTCATCTGCATGCAAATCAAGCTCCCTTTCAAGGAGCAATCACATGGCTTTCTCCTCATCAAATTTTACATCCCGTCTTACAACAGTCATCCTGTTGTTTGAAAAATACACCCGATAGTTGTGGGGAGTATTAGTGTACCCTAAAAATATCCCAAACTCCGTTGTTGGTTCTATATTCTTTCTGGAATCTTTGGTCACATGGCAATAGACAGATGAGCCAAAAATTTTAAAATATGAAACATCAGGTTTCTTACTAGAAAATTTATCCTCTGGTGTACTCATGCCAAGTATCCGATGAGGACTATGGTTATGCAAAAATACCACTATGATGCATGCCTCTACCCACAGATGCAACGGTAGGGCCTGATCATGTAACATCGCTCGTGCCGCACCCACAATTGTTCTGTTATTTCTTACTGCAACCCCATTCTGTCATGGGTTATGAGGTGAAATCAACTATATCCTAATTCCTTCTTTGGCATAGAAGTTGTTGAATTCATTAGAGATGTACTCACCACCATTTTCACTCCTTAGAGCCTTCACATGCTTCCCTGTATCTTTCTCAATCAGTTGTTTGAACACACAAAATTTTGAGAACGTCTGATCTTTCTTCAGCATGAAGTAGATCCAACACTTTCTAGAAAAATCATCAACAAAAATCACATAATACATGTGCTTTGCTGTAGAAGCTATAGATAATGGTCCACACACTTTTGAGTGAAATCTCCCAAGGATTTCCGCTGCTCGGTTTTCCTTCTCATGAAAAGTGGCCTTTGCATACTTCCCCATGGTACATCCCTTGAGTGTCTATTTGCGCAAGAGTACCCTTTAGAAGCCCTGTAGAAAGCTGCTGCATGACCTTCAAATCACCGTGGTGTAGATGGCCCAATCTCCTGTGCCATAACTCACCCTCAAAAGACCTTGTTCTTTCAAGTTCCTCGATCAAAATTATTAAGCAAGTAATCAAGCCAATAATGTGTCATAACATTGAGAAGGAATGTTAAGCAAAAGAGGAACGTTATATTGTCACTCCATTGCTTTGTTTATCTTATTTCCAAATCATCACTCCTACCATCATATTAATTAACCACATGGTGCACAATCAAGATAGATGGATCACATTTGAGGTGAAAGGACTGAGTAGGAATTGTGTATAACCTTCTTGCATGCACAATGTTAACTCTAGCCTACTTTTTGAATGTTGTTCATGAATTTGTTTTAATGTTGGTGGGATAATGGAATTAGTCATTAATGTGCACTCTACAAGCAACAGTGATAACAACAATATAGTAACATCCTAACCCTATTTATGGATAATTATTTAGAAATTAAGTTTATTAAGGGATTTTGGCTTAGGCTTCCACACTTTGGTTATTTAACATTGGCTCTCGTGTGTTGAATTTCCCTATTAGATTTTGAAATCCAATTGTGATTTGATTATGAATTTTAGTTTTGTTGTGCTAATTTCATTTTCATATATAGAACTTATTTACTGATCTTATGCTTGATGTACAAGTTTCCTTGTTGCTTATGTGTGTCAAAATAGGAAATTAAACTGAGTTATATGAGTGAATTTGAAAGAATAAAGTATGAATTTAAAAGGTTGAATAGAAGAAACATAAAGAACAATAAACCATCACAATTGATCCATTAAAACAAATTTTTGATGAAGGAGTTCACCCCTCCTGGGCTACATCTCCTTGGTATAACTTCCATGGCTTGAGCCTCTTATTAGCTCAATAGTGCTGAAATTGTTGTTTATATGCATCAAATGCTCTTGTAAAATACTCCATTGAGTTCAAAATGTTGAAATCTATTAGAAATGACTATTCATTTACTCAATTTGGCCTTCAAAGGCTCTAGGCATGGCCTTCACTCCTAGTGGCCCTCAGCTTCAAAATTATTCATGGTGACAAAAACCTCTGTAAACTTCCTCCTATGCCTCTGAAACTTGTTCCAATGTGTTCATAGCATGCCAATTAGCTAATAATGACTCTTCTTGAGCCCAAATTTGTCGAAAATTGACTCATTTATGGAAAAAACATATTTTCCCCCAATTTCTCCTCCAAATTTGGAGAAGACTCCGCACAACTCCGACATTTTTGGTGGAATCTGCCGAAAATAGAAATTCCGCTAAATGCGCTGCTAATTAACAGGAGGATTAATTAGAGTTAAGTTTTCTTAACTGTAGATAAGCATGGCTTAACTGTGCGCTTATCCATAACATATAAACATGTTTAATTAGTTTAAAGCCTGTAGATTAGCACATAACACATGGATTAACGTTAATCTAAACTCCATCGTTTCAATTCACTCCACCCTTGGTTTTTGCTGCACAGTCACATGGGAGGGGGCTGGCTCGTGGCCTAGCTCCCTCTGAACCTGATCTGAAATAGGGGGATGACTTGTTTTGTTGTGCAAGCACCCTCTATTCAATTTAAACAACTCAAGGATCGTGCTCATGTACTCATTTGTACAAAATAATTATTGTGTCAAGTTTATGTGTTTTTCAATTTCTTTATGTGTGAGAAATTAACAATTATTTTAGTTGATTAAAGGTAAGAACAACAACCATAAATTGCATAAATGTAACCAACAACTCACAACAACAAAGTAATAAAGGAGTTCACCCTCAACACTTGGGCTACGTCTCCTTGAGCCTCCATCAATGGACTAGGCTCTCTGGGATTAAATTGGTGAAATTATTTTACGAGTTGACACTCAACTCTATTGGTTTTACAAACTGTACCAATGGGTTCAGAATGCCAAAATACCCCTATATTGACTGTTCAAACACTGGAAATGGACCATGGCTCCCTTGGGCATGACCTCTTCTGCTAGTGGCCTTGAGCTTCCCTGAGCTATCCTGTGGAAAAACACCCTTATAAGTCCTCATCTGCTCTTGAAACCTGCTTCACCGTCTTATGCGCTGTTCATTCACTTAGAATTGCCTTTGGCTCCTCTGGCTATGGCCTCCCTTGCTGGTGGCCCTAGGCTCCTTGGAACTTCCCTGTAGCAAATTTGCACCTAGATGTCTCCAAATGATTTTGAAAGATACACCATTGGCTTCAAAAGGTCCAATATAGTAAAAAATGGCTATTCATTTTCTAAATTTGGCTCAGAGATGCTCAAGATAGAGCACAATCAAATTTTCCCCAATTTTCTCCACTAATTCTGGGAAAACTCCAGTTAAGTTTCCAAAAATAGAAACTCTGCCAACTTTGGAACAATCCCCTAAAATTTCGCCAGGTTAAACGTGTTTAGATTAGGTGATCGGCACGAATTAATCGTTGATAAGCTATGGTTTATTTTAAGCGCATTTAACGCTAATGACAACTAAATTGTGGCATAACCATGGTTTAACGCTAAGTAAACACATTTTATTTTTTCGTCAGTTTTGTGCATGCCCATGGTTCTTAGCTGTTAGCCATGTGGGAGGGGGTTGGCCCCCTTTGGACCCTTGTGAATTAGAGGGTTGAAACATAAATATGCGCGAAAAGCAATGTTTATTAGGATCTGCAGTGTGGACAGAGTGGTAGAGCGTTGGCCATGTGGGAGGTAGGTCAGGTGTTCGACCCCCGATCCGACCATAAATTTTGGTTTAAACATTCTCCTCCATAATCAGCTCCGCTCCACCAAACTTAACCTCCTCCAAATGCGATGTAGCGCTCCTCCAAATGTGATTTAACCTCGCCGAGTGGTAGGTTCGAACTTTAGGTTATATATATATATATATATATATATATATATATATATAACCATAGTTTAAACCTTAGCTCAAAAATATGATATGCATCCAATGTAAACCATTCGGAATTGCACCATAAATCTGCCAACCTTCAAGGCCATGGGGTAGGGGCACGTGGCAGCCCCAGGCTATGCCATGTGTCCTGCCCTCATTGGCCCTAAAAAAATTCCAATAATATAAAATTACACTAATGACATATAATTCGATTTAGACTTAGGATAGGATAAAATTTCCCTCATAGTCCACATTGGTGAATTTGAAGGTGCCACTTGGCGCGATGTCATTAGTTGTTACTGGAGGAATTTCCTCATGAGATGACTGGGATGCCACATCATCCATGTACCTACTCTTCCCATTTGTTTTACATGTTTTGGAAAATGAACAATAGACCATAACTTTCTCATACGAACTTGGATTTTGATGAAATGAGTTACCCCAGAATCTTGGCGACGAACTCTATCCGATTGTTTAGGTCTGAAACAATTTTGAGCACTTTGAATTTTTAGCTAAAATACTGATCCCTGATCATTTCTCCCTACTAGAAGCCTTTTGTACCCCAAAATATCTCTTAGTTACCGATTATGAAGATGAGGAGACTGTTCCCTCTTACAACAAATACATTCAAGCTTCTTCTTGGAAATCCTCTTACCCAAATTAAGCTTGCAATATGAGTTAACTCTTGGCGTCAACACGAGAACCCAACTTGTTCTACAATTGCTTCAAAAAAATTTGCATCTCATCCTCTTCCCACTGAATAGACCTCAAACTTCTTGCGACATCTTGTCACAAGAATACACCATCAATCTTGAAAAAGAAAACATTATGCAAGAATTGAAATGACGACCACATTTTTTTTTTCTCCTTTTAAAGCAATAACAGTCACCTCTTGTACCATCATTTACATGGCAATATTCTTGCACCTTTGTGTACCCAAAATCAACAAACACCATCGCTAAAACATAAGTCGATCAACATAATCAACAAACATAATTGACTAACAACATGTGACATCAAACGAAACAAGTCGACATGAAATGTACAATACAATCGACATAAATAAATATGAAATGTGTGCAACACAATCGACACACATGATACATATTGACAACATTCATGCATGCATCAATTTACAATAAACCTATCACAAGTTCTCTATTTACACATACAAAATCTCATGCATATGTACACTTTTCAATTCTCTCTTTCAAGTACAAATATGTACATAAACCCAAAACATATGGGTGATCATAAGCGATGAACTAAATGATAAATTGTTGCAACATAATTGAGTAACGTACCCTTATTTTACACCATCTTGGTGAGATTTTGCAACAAAAAAAATGCCTTCAACAGAACAACATTCACATGCAATCCTGCATCATACAATTTGTGATAATCTTCTGCAACTTGTCATACTTTCAATATAAATTAATTCATACATAAGGCTGAAATTTTCATCAATGTACAAAGGAAATGCATGCCTTACTTGGTCAAGAAATCGAGCCATTTCTTACCAATCCAGTTCAATGGCGATTTTTCTTGCTGAACATCCTCTTCTTGTGAATCATCTTGACTCACAGCGATGATGGAATCTCCTGTTCCATTCTCGCCAATATTTTTCTCCACTTGCTTCAAATGATTTGGATGAGTGGTTGGATGCAGTGTCCAACATTGGGCAATGAGATGTCCCTTCTTCTGGCAGTGGGTGAAAATTTTTTGCATCTTCGATTCAAGCCACCTTTGCTTTGAATGTTTCCTGTATGCTATCATTCTCTTCTAGCATCTGGAAACTTGATGGTTATGCAAACCACAATATGAACAAAAAATATTTCTCTCATTCATGCATGTAGATTTTTCATGCTTAACATAATCATAAACGACATGATTACAGGAAGAATTATACCTTTAATGTTTCTTTTAATGTCCATGTTTTTCACCTTCTTGAGGAGATGAACTTGAAGAGGTTCTAGCTCTCTTTTGAATACCAACAACAATGTTCATGTCCTTAGAACTGTCAAAACTCTCTTGTTCACCATAACCAATGGTTGCATGCTAAAGAACATCTTCTTCTTGCAAAGTGGGTTTCAAACAATTGCATTCATATTGATTACAAAATTTGCATGTTTGAGGGTTTGAACCCGTAAAAAAGGTCCTTCTTGGAACTATTTCATGTGCCTCCTTGGCTTTGGAGAATTCTCCATCATGTTTTCCATAACCAAGACCCAAATACCTAGGCCTTTCCTCAACAAAAATTGCCTCAACTATGCCTTGTGCATGTTTTCCTAACCCTTTACCTTCATATCCCATTTTCAACAATAATTTGGACCCTATTCCTCTAGTTTTTCTTTCAAAAGAACCTACACATTTATTTTGAGAGTAAATTGAAGATAAACTTGAATTTCATACCTCTTTTTCAAGCACATGCTTGGCTAAGGCTTCCTTGGAAATATGGAGTTGAGTCTCCATCTCATGCATCTTTTGAAGAAGTTTGTTCTTCTCTTTCTTCATGGAAATCAACACTCTTCAAGTTTAATGCTCTCCCTATTATCTTCATACATCTTTTGCACCATATATTTCATGATGTGAGAGTCCTGCAACATCTCTTTTTCAAAGATTCTTGCTAAGGAAGATGGTTTAGAATCATCACTTAATGAAGCTGCCATCACACATAAACCTTGCAAGTTCACTGTTAAATTCTCCTTGCACAAATTCAAAAACCAGTAGCTAGGTTCTATAGCTATCCTTGGCTAAAATGAGCTAAACTAAAACTCTGATACCAAATTGATCTGAAATAGGGGGATGAATTGTTTTGTTGTGCAAGCACCCTCTATTCAATTTAAACAACTCAGTGATTGTGCTCATGTACTCATTTGTACAAAATGATTCTTGTGTCAAGTTTATGTGTTTTTTAAGTTCTTTATGTGTGAGAAATTAACAATATTTTAGCTGATTAAAGGTAAGAACAACAACCATAAATTTCAAGACTATAACCAACAACTCACAACAACAAAGTAATAAAGGAGTTCACCCTCAACACTTGGGATACATTTCCTTGAGCCTCCATAAATGGATCGGCTCTCTGCGATTAAATTGGTGAAATTATTTTACAAGTTGATGCTCAAATCCATTGGTTATGTAGATTGTACCAATTTGTTCAAAAAGCCAAAATACCCCTAGATTGTTTGTTCAAACACTTGAAATGGACCATGGCTCCCTTGGGCATGACCTCTTATGTTGGTGGCTTTGAGCTTCCCTGAGCTATCCTGTGGCAAAAAGACCCTTAGAAGTCCTCATCTGCTCTTGAAACCTACTTCACTGTCTCCATAATATGTTGTTAAGTAGGTAAATCCTCTCTGCGGACAGAGACTATCCCTCTAGCCCTAGAGTGGGTCTAGAAACAAAGAGACATGCTAGAGTGTTGATTCCTAATTAATGAATGAAAAAAGGACACGGTAGATTGACCTACCTGGAATCCAACGCTGTCGTCGTGGTTGTAGTGGTGGTGGCCTCTCGCTCCTGCCTTGGTAAGTCACAATCCTTCCGCAATCATGCTCGGATACATGCAAATAGAAGAGCAAACAAGAAAAACATACGACATAATAATTTCATTCATAACTACTAGCCAGTAAAAGAGGGCTAAGCATATTGTATTAAACATCTAACATAATACAAAATGGGAACCAAACAATAGTCACGTATATGTATTGATAGAAGGAAGAGTTACAACCAATTATTTGACGTCGTAGTCTCCTCCAGCGGGGTTCAGCCGAAGCGCATCTCAGATGCTTGTTAGGGAATTCAGACGGGATGAAGGCATGGACTCAAGCTCTCTTAACGTAATTCCTTCTTATTCTATCTCTTCAATAGTTCAGCTATAGTATGTTCAATTCTCCATGTTCAGATAGCTTATGTAAAGAGAGATAGCTTCTTTTTATAGAGGAAAAGGAGGATTTTAGGATCCCTACAAAGGTGGGAGGGAGGCCTATCCTTTAGGGAGTTCCCATAAGAGGTGGAAACCATAAACTAAAGGAGGGAGTCTGTGGTTTATTTAGTTCAACCACCCCCAATGAATCATCCTCGAAGTTTTTGGAGTGGAATATCCGCCTCTATTTTTAAAAAACATTCCATAAATAGCTCGGCATGGGTGGCTAACTAAGACAGAGTGCCAACTGGCACGGGGCCCAGTGTTAATCTTCCTCATCGGCGTGAGGGTAGAACTGACTACTCGTGCCAAGGAAAAAACAAGGGTTTTTGAATCTCTGCTCAGGGAATTTTCAACAGAAGGAATATTACTCTCATGTAAAGGGATACAATGATGGTCTTTGCAAGGCATGAAACTGATTATTGATCATGAAAATTACCCTCCAATGGGCGAGATGGGGATTACAGGGACAATGAAAAAATGTTGTGTAACAGATTCCCCCTAAAGCATGAGGTCCGTGAGAGAGGGAGGGGCGAAATGATTTATGAGAACGCATTCGAACCAAACACTACTGTTGGAAAACCTGCAATTACAAATACTACTGATATCTCTGATACATGAACATGTGGTATGGGCATAGCCATCCATAATAGAGTGTAAAAAAACTGAGATCCGAGGTATAGACGCAACCATCCAGAAGTAAGGATCAACAAATAGACTCAGTTATGGTCGCAACCATCTAATCAAAAGAGTCATGCAATAAGTCATGATAATCCACAAAAATTCGTAGCCTAGATTGTAACAGACAAAACCCAGGGTCTTGCATTCCATCCCGACCGAAACAAGTACAAATTCAAGCATGCAAATATATGAGCTGAAGTCAAACATGCAAGAAAATCACCTGATTACCAGCCAATGATGAAAGTTGTTAACATGCACGAGAAAAACCACTAATAATGACAATGGCTCTCAAGGTACAATCGGTACAATCCACGGAATGTGAACAGTGATCTGGCATCGAACATCCGTAGAATCACCCGATCGAAGGAAAATTATGTGGACCTTGTGTCGAATGCGAAAAACCTGCCATTGAGGCATGCAGGCTCTAAGGTACTAGAAGGGAGTCTCTAGATCAAATTCCTGGATAATGAGCTAAAGTCGAGAAGAAGTGACCTGATCGAAGGTGGGCCATAATTTTTCCCACATCATCGAGACGAGACAGAGGAACATGATAATAGTGAATCAGGACCAACATAGAATCAGAAGGAGTTTGAGAATTGCAGAGGAAAACTTCTCTTGAACATATCAGCGACACGACACTAGATTTGGCAGTATTTGACATCAAAGGATCTGAGGTCATGATGACATGGAAAAGAGCAGATGAGAGGTAAAAAGAGATTACCCAAACCCATGGAGGAAAAAGTGATGAAATGAGATGTCCCCAACCCGACACGAATGCAGACAAGTGCCATGTTCAAGAGCGACATACTTCCAACATAAATAATACTTGGTTTCATTTTCCCCCACCATTTCTGGTGAGTACCCCAATTATTTTTTAAAACAATCTTGAAGGGCATAACATATTCTTGTGATGTAAGTTTTTCCTTTGGAAAAATCCAACCTAGTACATTTTATGAGCCCTAGGAAGGAGGAACTCGAATAACGTCATGGTGACAAAGTCCGATGTCATCAGGTTTTAACGAGTCTGACAAAGGGAGAACTTGACATATTTTCATGTTTAGAGAGTTTGAAAAGAAGGCAAAAAAGAAAACTCCAACATGGCCCTTTTCGTAAATAGTATTTCAGATCTGAAAAGGTAGAAAACAATATTTGAAAGATCCTCTTAGTCGCGATAGGCTAAGCTATTCCTTTTTTTAAATAATCTATCCTAGCCCGAAAAAGGGGTAAACGTATACTAGGTAGATATCCTTTGCATCCATTTAACGAGTTCGAAGCGACAAGAGTCTCGACAATCTTTTCAATTTTAGAGAGTCAGAAAAGATCTGAAAGATGACTCCAGTAGTGACTTTTTCATGTTTTTACCGAGTCCGAAAAAGTATACAATTTAACTCGATACTTCATCACTATGGCTTGAAAACCTGTCGCTTCACAAGAGACACGTGTAAAACCCATTTCTCGAAAATAATATTATAAAATAATCGAAAAACATGTCTTAAAACCTAATTAGGGTTGTGAAAAGTTATAAAATTCCTAAAAGGGTAGAAATAATTAATTTTCACTTTTTACCTCTTGTGGAGCAATAGTTACCCATTTTACAGTGTGATCTTGCAGCAACGATAGCGGACGATCCAACAGACCAATCTTAAATCCGTCAGTTCCAGGTAAGAGCCGATATCTCTCCCTTCATTTTAAGTCATCTTTTACAGCCTACAACTTCCAATTTTGATTTATGGGGAAGGAAATGCAAATTGTAGGGCACTGCGATTGGCACAGGTTTTAGGCACGAACTCATGCCAATCGCCCATTTTTTTGAACTAGGTCGTGCCCATTGGCGCGACTGTTTGGGAAACAGTCGCGCCAACTGCGCAGACCATTTTTGTACAAAAATTCAAGTTAAATACCCAATTTTTTACAAATACAAGCTTTAAAAATGGCTAATACTAACCATATGAACATGTTTGCAGGTAGAAAGCGGAAAAATGGTAATCAAATGGAAAGAACGGGAACACAACGAAGAGGACGAGCTTGCCATGGAAAATGAGAGATGCATGGAAGCTCTCAGAGACTGTGGACTAAAGAAGTTCTTCTTGACACTGTGTCTCCGAGCTCAATCGGAGCTGCTACAATATTTGATCAACATATAGGATGAGAATAAGGAAAAGTTCATCCTTCGATATCTGGAACTTGAGATTGATGTTTCTGATGCCTACTTCATAACAGTATTATCGTGGAGGGGAGAAACACTGATCCTAACTAACACCCAGCCTTGCATGGAAAGCATTTCCATGGTGATTGACAGGGTATGTCTAGGGGCACGGAAGGGAACAAGAAGTGGGAAAGTCGATACCCAGACTATCCCAGACTTGACACTAAAAGTAGTGCTACATACCTTCACACGTGTTGCGGGATCACAAGCACCGCACGAAGCAAAAAAGACATAGTTGCTTCTTGTTGTAGACTGCTTGACACCAACCATCTACAACTGGGTAGAGGCCATGACAATAAACATGAAACCCCAACTAACAAAATGCAAGAAGACAAAATTGAAACAATTCAGTTATGGGTCTATCCTGGTATCGTTCTTCCTGGAACGACTACCAATTTTTCAGCGTCAGGAGGTCATAGTCCCAACACTACCAGCGAGGGAACCACGGATGGTTCGATGGGTAGCTCTAATGCCAAGGGTAGGGGGAAGTCAACATATGTCCTGGAGACTGGAGTTTTTTTATTGGCTCTGTCGATAGTTGATCATCGTGGAGGACTGGCCCTATTCTGGTACAGATTTTACTGGTGATCCGGACCTCCCACTCCCAGAGGGGGAGGATTGGGATGAATATTTGGGTAAGACTCATTTTTAATTTTCATGAGTGTTATGCTTTTTTTAATTATGTATGTTCTAACATTAAATCCATGCGTTTGTAGATGTTGGCCCAGAGAGACCCGTGGGCATGTCTCCGATAGCGAGGTGAATCCCTCACGATTTCAACCCACATGGTGAGGGAGGTGAGGAGGAGGAGATCATGCGCAACCTAGAGGGAAGCACACGTGGAGTCTCGGACTATGCATGATTTGATGATGTTCCTTGTGCCTACCAGAGACATACTGTAGGGGTGCCAAGCTGCATTCACTGCTTACTGAGGTGGCTCATACGGGCAGTAATATGATTCCATGAGCATCACGCCGATTAGACACCTAGGATTTATATCTGCATATTTTGAGAGACATGGTGTCTCGGGATGTAACAGAAACACACATATTTTTTGAATTTATGATGCACACTGATGCAAACACCTGATATATATATATATATATATATATATATATATATATATATATATATATATATATATATATATATATATATATATAGATATATATATACATATACATCTATTTTCCTACATGGATCTTTTACATATGCTAATGATTCTACAAATTACGCAAATGTCTATCTAATACAATGTTAGGCACTGTATCTGTTACACCATTTTTTGGTCATCTAACTTTTCATCATTAGATGGACCCAAGTACACCATGTAAGACCAGTTTTACCCCAAGTAAAACTGCTTTCACTATGATTAATTAGAAAACCCCAAAAGGAATAATTAATTAAACCATAATTTAATTATTATTCCCAGTCATGTTTAACCCAAAAACAAAGAAATTAATGAGATAAACCCATAGTTATCTTATTATTTTCTAGGAATAATTATTTAAATAATATTCCTTGTTAAATAAGACCAAATCAACCACCATTAATCAAATAAATCATTATTTATTTGATTATATCCCAACCACTTCCTTAAAAAGATAAATAAATCATTTATTTATTTATTTTTCACTAATCAAGGGATTTGACCCAAGTCAAACACCCTATCCCTCCAACAAATAATAATAAAATATTCCATAGAGGTGGATCTAGATTTGGTTAACATTATTTTAATCATGCACCAAGATCTAGAATGACCCAATATTTTGTTATAAATAGGAGGGTTTTCCCCTTCATTCTTCTCCTTTTGTTGCATACTAGATCACTCTGGATCTATACACTCGGTCTCATTTTCTGCCATTGTTGCTCCCATTGAGCTCTACCTTCTACATTGGGTTTTCTACATCTACAAGAGAGAAAGCTTAGATCTGAAGTGCTGAGGACTACAAAGAACCCATCCCATTGAGGAGATCTGGATACACCTTCTTGTTTCCTCCCAGGTGCCCTGTAATATAAAAATTCATTCAAAAATCGTGTTCTTGTCTTGTCTGTTGGATGCATGGAGCAAACTCTTTACTTTACCGCTTAATGTCTTTCCATTTATAGATCTGTTTGTTGCAGCACTTTAACTACTAATTGCAGATCTGAAGATGTTTTGCAGCCATTATTGTTGTTAGGGCTATTAGTTATGCGTAGCTAAAGTGGTTCTTTTTCGTACGCTTCGACAAAGAATTCATACTAACAGTATCAGTCAATGCATTCATTCGTCTAGGAATATGTTGCTATGTGATAAAATAAAAATGTCTTTCCAACAAACAAATACATAAATACAATCTCAGAATGTATGGATTTCTGACCGAATAATGACCATTGAGTTACAGAAAAACAAGCTATGAACCTACATTTACAAGCAACGCGCGTATACCGAGGTTGATTGCCTCGGTTAACAATTCAAGGACAACGCTATATTCAACGACATTGTTTGTAGTCTGTCCTAGACAAATACCTTGTAGTTCTATCAACTCACCAGCAGGATCATAGATTACCTAGGCTGCTAAAGAAAAATTGTTGGTACTGCAGGAAGCACCATCCGCGAAACCGACATAAGGGGTAATAGACATCTGCACAAATAAGAAAGACCCAATAAGCAGGAAAATTCTCGCAAATTAAACCAAATCAAAACATGTACAAAAATGAAAAAAAAACACCTATGTACAAAAATCATGCATGAATGACTCATGGATAATATTTTTTTGAGATACAACCCATTTTTGGGTTGTTCTAGAGGATGACCTTCGTAATCAATGAGCTCATAGGCCCCATTATGCAACACATGTTTAATAATGTAAGGCCCATGCCACAATAGAAATTAGCTGAATAAATCACTTATTCAATGGAGATTAACCTGATCACACATCAATTTCGAATTGCATGCATAACACATAATCTCTTCTACAATTAATTGTCACATGCGGAAATAATAGAAGCGATAGCACATCAAATCATCACACACATTAACACAGTATGTATGGGGAAAGCTTATAGCTGATAACCCCCAGCTATAGTATATTATAAATGGAGAGAACATGCAGCAAATACATAGTACAAACTCCTCACAAGTACTCAGTACTATCTCCCAAAGCTGCACAAAAACTAGCTTGGTTTTGAACAAGTCACAGGTTCAAAACACACCCACTACTTATCTTCCTCTATTGCGCAATCAAGGCTGGTCTAAATAGAGATCCAGGTTCGAATCTCACTGGCTTCAACTGCGCAATTGTCATTGGTAATTTCCTCCAAGTGTGATGCAAATCTCATGCACAACTGATCCTCCAACTGATAGCTTTACTCACCCTTTCATCTACCTCTTTCACTGGTCTCCACTGAACTGTCCATGCACTGAGTTAAACTGATGTGTTCTTTAGTTGAATAATGAGTTAATAATTAGTGAATTAAATAATATTTAATCACACAACTCATCTCTAGTGTATTAGCCAGTTAAACTAAATACAACTAGTTCAACTAGTTAACCAGAACACCACCTTCATTAACTCCTCAATCAACTCCACCAAAACTCTGCCACATGAGTCTAACTGAAGTCTAACATGCAAGATGCCATCAAACCCTAGGAACCACGTGATTCCTCTGTCAGATGCATGAGCCACCTCCATGACTCGAACTGAAGTGCTCCAAGACAGTAAACTGATGTTTATAGTCTAAATATTATTAAGGGTAAATAATATTTGACTTCCATATTTTTAGGAGAGGCAGTCTAAAAATAGCCTTCGACCTCTTTGACCTAAAAAATAGAGTCTCATCTATTTTTACCAACATGACACATACTCCAATAATCTCATACATGCAATCCCTGAACCATGCTCCATATGTCTAAAAATAGACATAGTCTAAAAATAGATTTTTTGACAAAAATCACATGTGTGGTCCCCACCTAGTTTAGGTGATCACTTTCCAACTAGGATCAGGAAAGATGTTTCAGGAGGCCTCCTTCACTGTTTCTTGTTGCCATTTTCAACAGCCACATGGATTGAAATTTTCCTGCCCCCAACTTATCATGAGCTTGGTCATACAGGAGGACGAGATCTCCTTCAACGAAAGAACGAGGGGAAACTGATTGGTCAAAATGAGCTTTGACTCACTTTTTCTGTGCTTCAATAACCAGAGCAGCAAAGCGGCGGGTTTCATCCAACCTTTATAAGTGAAGGAGATTCTCTTCTTTTGGTGAAGTGTTCAGAAATAATTCAACAGCCAACTTGAGCAAAGGAATTTCACACTCAATAAACCAATTAGCTTCTAGACCATAAACCAACTTAAAAGGGGTGAATCCGGCTGCACTCTTAACTGAGGTTCGGTATGCCCAAAGAGATGAAAATAACATGAGATTCCAATTGGATTTATGGATCCCAATCGTACGTTGAAGCATGGTAACAAGAACTTTTTTCATGGCTTCAACCTGGCCATTGGCCTGAGGGTAGTATGACGTTGAGCTGTCGTGATGCAGACCCAACTTAGAAGTCAACTCCGCCACCATGTAATGCCGAAAATGGGAACCATGATCAGTAATGATGGCTTGAGGGACACCAAACCTAGCAATGATGTGATTGAATATGAATTTAGTGGCTGTCTTACCGTCAGCGGCAAGTGTAGGCATTACTTCGGCCCATTTGGCGAAGTAGTCCACGACTACAATAATATAAGCATGCCCCCCCGCCGAGTGAGGGTTACACGTCATAAAATCAATGCCCCACTTCGCAAAGGGACCAACGGTAATGACAGGATGAAGAGGTACATGCGGCGTATGCATCTTGCATTGATAAATCTGGCAATCATGACATTTACGAACCGTGACAATGCAGTCTTTGAAGATAGAAGGCCAGAAATAACCAACACGAAGAATCTTCTGTGCAGTGGCATAACCAGACATGTGACTGCCACAGGCGTCATTGTGACAATAATTTAGGGATTTCTCAGCTTCCTTGAGAGTCAAACATCGATGGAGAATGTAATCCATTCCGACACGATAGAGTGTATCCCCAACTATACGATAAGGTTGCGACTGATGACGGATGCGTCGGCGGGTATCCTTTGTCAGCAGTAAATTCCAAATCGAAATCTTGGAGGATGAAAATCCACTTGGAGTATTTTCCTCCCAGCAATTTTCAAGACAATATATAGGTCATTGGGTTGCAATAATAAATCACAGTCATCATACGCAAAATAATATAACGACGAAAACATTGAACTACTTGAACCGCAGCTAACGCTAACTTCTCGACATGTGCATAGCATGTCTCAGGATCGATAAGGTTATGAGACAAGTAATAGATAACATGCTCATTACTGTCATCATCGTCTTATACCAGAACCATGGAAATTGTGCTAAAAGCAACGGCTAAATAAAGGAAAGAATCACGATAATAGTTAGGAGGACGCAATACAGGAGCATTGACAAGCAATGTCTTCAGTGCCTCAAAATACTTTTTAGAAATCTCATCCCAACAGAATGGGACACCCTTCTTTAATAATCATGTGTATCCTTTAGCCACTTCTGCATAGTTAGGTATAAAATGACGTAGAAAATTAGCCTTACCTTGCAAATTTTGCAACTGATGTAATGAAGAGGGAGAGGGGAGATTGATAATAGCCTCAACCTTGAGTGGATCGAGATGAATTCCATATTTGGACATGATAAACCCTAAGAGTCTACCAGAATCAATGCAGAAGATGCATTTGTGCGAATTAACCCGAATATTGTAACCTCGACAACGAAGAAAAATCTGACGAAGATGGTCAAGATGGTCCATACGAGTAGCTGAATGAGCGGGAAGGTCATCCAGATAAGGCTGAATGATGTGACGAATATCTTGAAAAGCATATGACATCACTCAATGAAATGTAGCCTTAGCATTATTTAAGCCAAAAGGAAGCTTCTTATATGTGAAATTTCCCCAAGGACAGATAAAGGAAGTGTTATGTTGATTAGTCGGGAGAATGTTAATCTAATTGTAACCAGAAAAATTGTCCATGAGGGAAAAAATCTCACTCTCAACACAGTCATCAATGATTTGATTGATAAATGGAGCAGGATAATTATCCTTGGGACAAGCTCGATTAATATCACGATAATAAACGCAGACGCGAATAGTTCCTTATTTCTTATCTACAGGAACAATATTAGAGACCCATTTTTTCAAAGGAATCAGATAAATGAAACCAGATCTGAGAAGATTTTCAACTTCACCTTTAATGGCAACAACTTTTCTAGGGTGCATCAGATGAAGATGCTGGCGAACAGGTTTCGAGCTAGGATAAGTAGTTATTTCATGCACCACTATACTAGGGTCAATGCCAAGAATTTCTTCATAGGACCATGAAAAGACATCATGGAACTCGCGAAAAAGGATAGTATAAAATTGTACTTCATCAGAAGAACAAGTGACCTCGATATGGATGTTCTCAATGATTCCTGGTTTAACAAAAATGTCAATAGGCATTGTCTGTGTAATATTACTCAAGTTACCTTCTGTAAAGATGTCATGTGTCAGAACAGGCATTTGAAGCGGAGGAGAAGGAACTTGAGATGCAAAACACTCAAGACAAGTAGACATGGACCCGAGGCTAGGCATGAATGAGGAACGGTGATGACCATCGTCCCACGATAGATCCTTGAGAGACATGGTTTCCACGATCGCTTCATCAGAGGGAAACACTTCTTTCAAAGGATCAGGCGAATCCGAATCGCCAAGCCAAGGGGATTGAGAATAAATTTCAAGAGACATTCTCAAAGGAGCACGATCAGAGGATGGAGCTTCCGAAGATACGATGAGTTCACAATAATCGATCTCAATTGGACTCAAAGGCATCGAATCTCCAAAGGAATCGATCTATTCAGGAAAAAGGAATAATCCATGGGTCATCAGACCGAGAGATCATATGGATCTGAACAATGTTTGGTGGAGGAATAGGGAAAATACCCATGAGGGCAGGATCTTTAAAAATACATGGCCCTACGCTCTCGTAGGGAGTAGGAACCTTATCCACATACAGAACATTGTTCTCAGAAGAAGAGGTGAAGAAATATAATTGATCAACAGTAGAAATATTTCCTTCGTGTGGAAATTTTAAAACACGAAAGAGAGTGGACAAAACACATAACATGGCATGAGTCCAACTGCGACTGAGGAGAAGATTATAATTGAGTTTAGCATCAACGACTTCTACCTCAACATTGATTGTCTTCCCTTTCAAAGTAATCGGTAAACTAGTGAGAACACCTAAAGGTTTTGATTCTCTTCCATCAAATGCTTCAAGGGAATTTGGTGATGAATTCAGGGCTAGAGAACCAATATCTTTCCAGCACGAAGATGACATGACACAGGTTGATGCACCTTCGTCCACAACTACTCGAGGCATGTCGAGACCATTAATAACAACTTGAATAATGAGTGCAATCCGATGCACAATTCTTGGAATGAAATTCTCTAAATTGAAAACAAGAAGGCTAGTATCGGCAGGATCAATCCCGCTAATTGCAGATAAAAAAGCTTTTCGCTGAGACGGACAACTCTGAAGTACTTCTAATGCGGACATCACAGATGGCGTCTGAGCCAAATCCTCAACAATATTGTAATGGTGAGTGGCATGGGCATTGGGATTATAAGAAGACTTGTGGAGTACACCTTTGGATGGTGGCCGTACAATGGATTTAGTAGTGGGCCTTTCAATTTCAAGAGGGCCAGTAACAGGTGGAGGAGGAGGACCATCAACAATCTCTTTCCCCATGGCCTGACGCGATCTAGTATAATCTTTCGACCTAGTAGCAATATAAATGGCTGCAGAACCGTTCATCATGAACACCTGAGAGCCAAATGGGGCAGAGGACTGAGATTGATCTACCAACTGAGTCTACTAAGATGGGAAGGGTTCTTTAAGAACGACCGGAGTTCCCTGGGTGCATTTAAGCAATCATCTCACTTCGGATCATCTAGGACAATCCTTGGTGAAGTGCTCATCATCACAAATCAAACAAGGGTACTTCGGCTTATGTTGACAACCATCGCTAGCACGAGGTTTCTGAGAATCCTGTTTTGGGGTATCAGCTTTGGCTTTACCTTTACCATTATTTTTACCTTTAGAAGCATTATCCATAGGATTGGCCTGAGCGACATTAAATTCTGCAGGTTTACCAGAATTCGAAGTGGATTGAGAAGCAAAATTATTGGAAGAAGTAGACTTCGGCTTCCCAGAGTTTGAAAAAGAGGAATTCTGAGAATTTTGAGACACAAAACAAATAATACCATCGACGGATGGAGTTGCTGGTGGTTTAGAAGTTCCAGGTCGGGGATCATCAGGCAAGATATCATATAATGTGCCAAACTAAGAGTACACAAGATCAAGGTACTGGGCGTAAGCAATGGCTTGTTCCTCGGTTGCACATGCCCCCATAGCTATGTCTTTTTCAACCTGATTGACAAAGGAGGTGGTGAACCAATGAGTTAGAAGCTGATCAAGAATTTCAAATTTGATCATGCGATGACAACGTCGCCACTCATGAATGTGATCCAAGATATGAGTAGCTCAGTCTTGTTTCAATGAAGTGAGGAGGTGCGTCTCGGTCTCATAGCAGACTAGTAACTGAAAATGTGTAAGGAATGCCATGGCTAAATAATTTAAGTCTTGGAAGATGCCACAAGATAGCTCAATGTACCACTTTGCAGCGACACCAGTAAGAGTTCACTGGAAAATACAGAGTCAAATAGAATCGTCAACCCAAGAGTTATAGGAACACCACAAATGATAAGTCATAACATGCGCTTGGGGGTCTTCGCCAAACTTGATCTCAAATTTAGGAAAATCATCAGGAATCTTTGTCGGAATCGGAGGCCAATACGGGTTATGAAGAATAGGATCGTTCGTTAACTTTGACACATCAGGTAATTCCAACGTAGCAAGAAACAATAATTGAGTGTTGAAAGTCATCGGAGGTCTTTGATAAGGACCCATGTGTACATTCCACCTAGTCTGAGCGGGATTCTGTCCACATAAATTCTGTCCCAGAGGATTCAGATCATAGAGGTTAGAAGCAAGATTATTCGGTTGATACTGGGGTTGAGGACCAGGATACTGAGTCGGAGTAGACAATTAGGGTCCCTGCTGAGCAGTGTATGGAGTCTGCTGCGGAATGTAAGCATGGATTTGAGGTTGATGATATACAGGTTGATTTTGAGGTTAAGAAACCTGGGGCACACTATATACCGGTTGATATGAACCTTGAGGGTAATAAGCGCCTTGTGGTTGAGCAGGCAAACTTGAATGAGCAGGTTGAGCAGGCTACTGAGCAGGTAAACCAGGCTGACTATAGATAGGTAGAAATGGCTACTGAAACGATGAAACCTGTTAGCCCCCCTATAAATTTTTGACAAAGAAAAGTAGGGGGCTAAATTGTTTTTGAGCCTTCAAGGAATGCATCTCCCCTGAAGACACATCATCCTTGAAGTCTCTTGTGCCTTTGCCTACATTAACCCTTATATCCCTGCAGAATGTCCCTTTTCACCTCTTCTTCATTTGTCAAATCCCCCCTTTTTGTACCCCCAAATCCCTCCCCTCATCCTCCAAAACCATCCTAAAATCCCCTTTAAACCTTCCAAATACACTTTGTTTGGTTTAATTCCCCTTCATCCCCCTATCGTTACCCATTTTGGCTTTTAATTTCATTGAAATGGGCCAAAAATCATGTTTTCTATGTAATTGAGACTCAGTCCCTTTCGACCTAGTCCCCTGTACATTTCCCCCCACAAAACCCAGCGCTATGACCGAGCGCTAGCCCCGAAGGCGCTTTTCACATTTGTTCATCGGGCACGTTTACAGCCGTTGATCTTCACAGAATGGACGGTGATCGCCGCCCCCCGCAGCCTCCATCGTTCTTCCCGTTCACCGCCCAATCGAAGATCCATCGTTCATTTAAATTGTGATCAATGGTCCGTAATCCCCCATCTTGGTGGTCCCCGCAGCGCACTATTTCAAAACCACCTGGTTTCTATCGCACTGCCTTCGGGCGAGGGGCAGTATTTTCTGATCGTGGAGCGATTCCATACAACTTCAGACGCGTGGCACCGGTACGGCTGGAAAACCACCCTCCCATCGTGCATTAAAGTTCATCCATGGACACGCAACAATATGCATATCAGTCGTCCGATCCAGAGCCCTCCATCCAACGGTGATTGATCCATGAAGCTGCGCACACGATAGCACATAGCCGCTGTACCCCTGGCCCACTGTCCATTGCCCTCTGATGCATTTTTCACCGTTGATCTCCGCCAAGATTGGATGGTCAAGATTCAATCACATGCCCGCCGTTGACCCGGGCCTGCCACGTCATCCATCCACGTATCTTCATCGTTTTTCTCGCCCGTCCCCTTTATAATCCATTCAAATATTATATTTTAATGTTTTTTACGTTAAATGTCTGCCTCGACACCTTCCACTGTTTTTCGCCAACCTTCACCAGAGCATTTCCCCACCATTCCTCTGCATTTTTTCGCCATTTCTCTACAGACCCACTATCATCCTCGCAGTCGTCCACATTATCCCACCCCCATACATGTTTTTCGTAACAGGTTTTCGTGTTTTTCAGGGTTACCAACAGTAAATGGCCGCCATGATTCAGGGTTTCTATCACAGCGACCAAAAACACAGGGAAGAGCGTGCACAGAGATCGTATCATGGAGAAAATCCTGGGATAGTGCTCTAACACGAATTCCATTAAAAGTACAGGTTTTGACCCTGTAAAACTATCCCGGTGCCATTAACACACATATTTCACAGTCAGAGATATAAATGAAGCAGCAAAGAGCTTAAGGCACGCAAATGAAGATATATAAGCCTTAGGTTCAAAGATTTAGAGGCAAAGTACCAGATTGAAGACCCGAGGATCATGCAGAAGGTACAACATGCAGAAATCAATGCATATCAGGGTTTCTACAACAGCAGAATGTTTTTCCTCCATAAAGGACAAAGCGCCCATGCAATTTTTATTCTACACCATGCTCCTGAAGAAATTTCCACCTTGACAATAGTCCGAAGCTACCAGAGCATTTGTTTCATAAATACGGCAGACTTCTCAGTCGTTTATTCACCAAAAGTACCATAGAGTCATGCAGATCAAAGTACATCAAGAGACATACCGAAGTAAATAGAGGCCTGAAGAAGACCACTCTTCCATCCAAAGAGTGACACGAATTGAATGCTCAGAATTTAAACAGAATGGGCTTCGGCCCTCTTTCTTTTCAGAAGTTTTAATACTGCATTTAGTTATTCACCTACCTCCTCTACTTCCCTTCAGCTATAAAACTCATGATAAACTCATTGTAAAGGTTGTTGATCAGTTATCAGAGAACTGCAAGTAGTTTCTTCTGAGACACAGTGTCTGTGTAAAGTTGTAAGATAGGCTGAGGGATATGATTTCAGACTGAGTATTCAGCTATTGGCAATGTTGTACTTGAATGGTATTGCTGTTTAATATGACAAGCACATTTCTTTGGATCCTGATCTAAAGCAGCGGTGATGTTTTCCTTTCTCTGTGTTTAATTCATTTCATTTCGTTTCTACTGGCTTGCATCATAATATTGGCATAGGATTTACCCTTGTTAGGTACCCTATGTTTCTACTTTCCTTTCCTTTGATGTTTTTTGCTATATGTGTGATCTAAGAATTGATTTCAGTTAATTTAACCAGTGTAGTGGATGTTATTGCCTGCTCTCTGATGTATGAATTAAATGAATTAGTTCTTAGATGTTTCTTGTTAAGGATTTAGCTGGAAGATTTGGGAACACTGGGGATTAGAGTTAGCCCTCTCCACTAGGATCCTTGTGCGACTAGCTGGTCTTTAACTAATGTGTTCTAAACCTTTACTGTATCTCCTCTCCTACCATTCCATATCACACTGTCATCTTTAAGATCCTATGTTTTAGATGACTAGCCCAATTGAAAGCCTGCTTATTGATTAGCGAAAAAATCCTTTCCTGACTCCATTGCCCAATGGTTTTGAATATTTCCTGGATCATTTCACCTATGCCTTATCCCTCTTTGCTCATCCTTGTCTTACATTGAACCCTTCCTTCCTGATAACCAGCAACCAAAAAAACAATAAAAAAAACAAACCCTGTGCCTATAACTAGCCTAACATCTTAAACCTTGAGCTTCAAAGTCATATACCTTTGACATATCATAGAGAGATCCCTCTCTGGACCTAGGAAGGCTAGATCCTGAGGTCCGAAAGTGGTTTGATGTTGTCTCATCTTTTGGTCTTGCCAATCTGGCCAAAACATGGGAACCCCAACATAATGGCGACTCTGCTGGGGACTGAGTGCATTACACCTTAAACATTCTTAGGCGTTCAAAAAACCTACAATCTTTGGTTAGGTTGGCAGTTAAACACTCCTATTCACAGACCAACCTCTATACCATTTGTTGTGTTTTCTCCCACACTCTTGGACAAAGTCTAGAAAGGGCCAGGTAGCGTCCAGATCTCACACTCTTTCAGAGGTGACATATCTGGTAAATTCCCTCCCAGTCAATCTCTGGTTAGAGTTTGCTATGTTTGGAAGATATCCTTGAAAGGGGACATCTCATAAGCACTATGGTGGACAGTGTACCCTCCAAAAACATCCTAAACCTTTCCACCTGGCGACTCCATATTCCCTAAACGTTTTAAAGACTCCATTGGTGATCGGTAGGCCTGCTGATTATCTTGGTTCACATTAGACTCCACTGGGAGACCAGCCTCCATAACAACATCAAACCAAAGTAGAAGTAACAAGTAGGGTTAAGCTACTTGGTCAGAAAACAACATTTTGGCTTCAAGAACCATTCATACAAGAGCTTACTCTAACCCAGACCCACCTGAAATAGTTGACAACCCTGAGAGGATGCTCAAAGGATCTCACACACATAAACAACCAACTATTTCCAACCACACCCATAGAGATAACTATGCACCAGAAGATCTTACAACTCTATCACACTTTCACCTTGACCTAGACCTACCTAATAGATTACCTAGAACTAGGTAATTCAGTATTTTAGACCAGCCAGACCCTGAGCTTCCTGGTTCACCACCCCAAAGTGGTAGACACATTGGAAATAGACATACCCCTCCTTATACACCTCCTGATATACATTCCATACAAAACTTGGGGCTCAGTCACCCTAGATCTGCTCATCAGTCTTCTACTAGTCATAATATCCCTATCATCCATATACCTGCTGCCCAAGTCAATCCTTTACCTCATCAAAACATCATCATGGAAGCCTGGTATGCACCTCTGGTTTTACGTTAGCCTCTAGTTCCCTTACCCAATTATTATCAATCAAAGATCCCACACTTCACTGCAAAAGAGTCTACCACAGCACAATATCATGTAGATAGGATGGAAGATTCTTTTGACTACATGGAGATATATTATGATACAGTCAAAATGAGAATATTTTCCTAGAGCTTAGGGGGTGATGTGAAGAAATGGTTTAAGGGCCTACCTCCGAGTAGCATTAATGACCTCCCGGCTCTATATCAGACCTTCGTAAACAAATGGGAAGTTAAGGCCAACCCTCGCCAACTCCTAGCAGAATATATGAATCTTAAAAGAAACATAGGGGAGAGTGTTCATGATTACACAACGAGATTTAACAGCATTTACAATGCTCTACCTCCACACATGAAAACTCCCCAAGGTATGGCTCTAGCGAAATACCCTAAAGGCTTTGATGCTGACATGGTCTATCAGCTTAGGGATAAAGAATACAACACATTGGAGGACATGCAGAAAGGAGCAGTGAATATAGAGGCAAATCTGATTGAGAAAAGAGCGAGATTGAGAGCAAGGGTAACATATAGAGACGACAATGTAACTTCCACATCTGATCCAAATCATGACCATCTATCTAAAAAAGTGGAGAAGCTATACCAAATGATGGACAAAATGGTTGTCACAGTTAGTAACCAAAATAGAAATCAAAACCATAACCAGAACCAAAAATTTAGAAGAAACAATGCCACTCCCAATAGACAAAGAGAATCAGATCAGCAGGTTATACCCCCATTTCAAGAGAACTTTCTTGATGAAGATGAGGGAATCATAGAAGAGTCTGAAGGGAACAAAATAAACATGTTTGAAACAGAGGATTCAATCCATAACTGTTACACGGAAGAAGATCAGGCCTCACCCTCTGGTTGGGATGAGGAATGGTTAGAAACTGAAGATTATAGGTTGGGATTTGAAAATGCCATGATGCAGGTCAGAGAACAATATGAACTTAGAAGCAAAAAGAGCCAAGAAACTCCCGAACCAAAAGCTTCTGAGGTCACCATCAAGAAAAGACCTGAAAAAACTTCTAAAGCAACTGTTGAAAGTAATAAATTAGCAGTTGAGGGTTCTTGAAAGAACAAAGAAAAAGACAACCAATACACTAATACACAAGGTAAACCAGCTAGCATCACTAGCACTGCAGTTAGTGCTCCTGATAAAACTATCACAAACACTATACATAACGAGAATCAACACACTGATTCGGCCACTAAAGCAGTGGCTAACAAAACAAAGTTGAACATTCCAAAGAGTCAGTCCACTTTCAATTTGGAGAGTGAGATTGCAAAAATTAAAATCTCTGTCTCACTCTCTAAGCTGGCCACTCAGGATGTATATAAAGGCCAAAATTTGAAAGCATTAAATTTAGGTGAGAACAGTGACACTGTAAATCTGAGTGATGATCAACCTGCCCTTCTGTTTGGTCCAAAGATAGAAGGAAAGTTTCAGGAAGGTGTAGTGCCCCCTTTTTATATCAGTCTTAATGTCCATGATAAGATTCTCCACAATGCAATGTATGATTCTGGGGCATCACACAACCTGATGCCTAAAGTAGTGATGGAAAGATTAGGCCTAGAGATAACTCATCCCTATATAGACCTATATTCATTTGACTCTAGTAGAGTAAAGTGTCTTGGCCTGATCAAAGATTTATGTGTGAGCCTTACTCAGATTCCTGCCAAGTGTATGGTCATGGATGTTGTTGTGGCAGATGTGCCACCCAAGTATGGCATGTTATTATCAGGATCATGGGGAGCCAAGCTGCAAGGAACAATGCAGATGGATGGGGCTTATGCCACAATCCCAATCTTTGGCCAACTTAGAAGACTATACAGGGAGGCGCAAATGAAATTCCTGGTTAGTAGCCCTGAGAAGCCTGAAAACTCTCCTCTGTACTCTGTACATACAGACCTAGATTCCTTTATCCTCTGCAATGATAAATTTTTGGGGGAACCAGAATCTGGAAATGTAGATACAGGTAAAGATACACATGATAAAACAGAGCCAATTGACTTAAACATAATGGCTACCCTAGACTCAGTGGAGGAATACGTAGAAAACTTGGAATAGTGCACTGAAACAACGACGTAGAGTGAACCGGAAACAAAATGCAATCAACCAACTAGTCACCTCTTTGACTTCCACATCCATAACGAAAAACTAAACAGCCCACAGCCTAGTGTAGACCCTATAATGCAAAATAATGGCGAACCCAGCTGTAGGGAAAGAAATGATAACAAAAAAGAGAGTGAACCCCTGTGGGAAATGAGTTTCGATGGGTCTTGCACAAGAAGAACTGCCGGAGCTGGGGTTTGGCTACGTAACACAGAGAGCGACTACGCGGAAAGCCATGCCTGCAATCTGCATTTCAAATGTACCAATAATATTGCAGAGTATGAGGCCCTTATCCTTGGTCTAAATCGGTTGAAGAAAATAGGAGCTCGTAGAATAGCCGTGCAGGGAGATTCTGAATTGGTTATAAAACAGGTGAACGGTGAATACACAGCTAAACACCCTAGGTTGAGAGCATATAGGAATGATGTTGTGGACATATTGAAAACATTTGTTGAATACAAATTAGTGTTTGTTCCTAGAAATCAGAACGCCATTGCAAATGGATTAGCTTGCCTAGCCAGTTCATACCCTAAGACTCCAAGTGACCAACAGATCATCATTCAAACCAAATTTAGGCCTGCAGTGCCGGATAACGAAAAATACTGGCAGGTTTTCGAGGGAGATAAACAAATTGAAGATTTTTTGATGGGCAGGAACGAGTTTGAGTTTTCCGATTCAGACTCTACGTCTAGTGATAGCTGCCTAAGTGAGGAACCCTCGGACGAGGAAGAAACTACACCCCACAATGTAGAAATAAACGATTTAAATGAAGAAACTGGAAATTCAACCACGGAGTGTGAAAATGCAGACAGTGAAGAAGTAGAGGCAGGCTAAAGATAAGAACATACCTCGAGGTCTGGTGCCGTTAGAAGACCTTTTTGACTTCGATGATGTGGCAAAAAAGCCTACCATTGAGCACGCAGACTCTGACGTAGAAGAATGCAATATAGGCACGGAAGATAAGCCCAAAATGATTAAATTGGCTAAGTCTTTTCCCGCAAATATAAAAAAGAAATACATTAAACTTTTTAAGGAATTTATTGACGTGTTTGCGTGGAGTTATGAAGAATTAAAGGCTTATGACACGAACATTATACAACACAAAATACCTTTAAAATAAAATCAGAAACCCTTCAGGCAGAAACTCCATAGGATAAACCCAAAAAAATTTCCTGCAGTTGAAAAAGAGATTAAAAAGATGTATGAGGCAGGCATAATAGTTCCCGTAAGGTTATCTGATTGGGTTTTGAACTTAGTGGCTGTGAGAAAGAAAACTGGGGAGATTAGATTATGTATTGACTTCAGAAATATTAATATAGCTTCACTCAAAGACAACTACCCTTTGCCAAAAATGGAACACATTCTACAACGGGTAGTAGGCTCAAAAATGATTTCTTTGTTGGATGGTTTCTCAGGCTACAACCAAGTCCTATTTTTCCTAGAAGATCAACTCAAAACAACCTTTACCACTCCATGGGGCACCTTTATGTATGTGAAAATGCCTTTTGGGTTGATGAACGCTGGTGCAACCTTCCAAAGAGCAGTGGATATAGCTTTTTCAGATGAGATAGGGCACTTCATTGCTATTTACTTGGATGACATAATATTCTATTCAAAGACTGAAGAAGAACATCTAAAACATCTGAGGAAAGTGTTTGAAAAGTGTAGAAGGTTTGGTCTGTCACTGAATCCTAAAAACACTGTATTTGGACTGCAGGAAGGTAAACTTCTTGGCCACATTATATCTGAGAAGGGAATTAGGATAGGCCCACAACGAGTTGAGGGAATACTACAGATCACACACCCAAGAAACATCAAAAAATTACAGTCCTTCATTGGGAAGATCAACTTCCTCAGGAGATTTATTCCCAACCTAGCTGAACACCTTAGGAATATGACTAATGTTGAGCTCCAAGAATGTTCTTTCTTCCACCACATTCCACTCCATTTCTTTTGTCCATTGTTAATCTCAAGCTCAAATGATCAATAGAATTAGTTAAAATTGCTTTGAGAATGAATATCATGACTAACTTGCTATGTTTTTATGTTTTTGTCATTGTAGTACTTTTTGAACTAAATCTAGCTACAGAATGCAGACATTCTGTAGCTAGTTGCCAATTCTGCATCTGACTTCATGTCTACACAGGTTCCAGGTGTCATCTCAGAGAAAAGCACATATGGTCGTATTCCACATCATCTCCTTATCATTTTTTTCTCTCCACGAAGTTTGAACGGAATCCCGTAGGCGGTTATGCACGTGGGAACTCAAATTAGGAGGTAGACTCCTAACAGGATAAGGACAGTCCAGATGTCCTTAATCATATTACGAGACCACCTTCAGAGTTCTAGTTCAATTCTAATTAGGAAAGACAATTATTCCTATGTTATCTCAGATACGGTTATGTAATTTTGTTATAAATATGCTCGGGAAACCGAGGGACAAGGTTAGATTTTATGGTTGATTGCTAGATTTCAGAAGTCCGAAAACACTCTGTTTTGAAGTAATTTATCTTTAATGAAAGAAGCATCATTTCCTTGAAAGCGTTGAATCAATCTTGAAGTAGATTTCGTGCTACTCTGGTGGTAGAGGGCCCCTGCCTCCTGAGCAGCCTTGTTTATACGGTTTAGATAAGTATTTTAGTCTCGTTTTCATTTCTAGCTTAAGTAGATTTCTGAAGTTTATGTTTCATACTTGTTTCATTAATCATTACAGCTATACTTACTCTTATAAACTCTTCCAAAATATCATTACGATGAATAAGGCATAGCTGTGGTATTGTAGGTTTTAGTTGCATTTCCTTTTGTTAATTATCACAGTTAGACTTACTCTAATAAACTCTTCCAAAATATCATTATGATGAATAAGGCATAGCTGTGGTATTGTAGGTTTTAGTTTCATTTCCTTTCGTTAATTATCACAGTTAGACTTACTCTAATAAACTCTTCCAAAATATCATCACGATGAATAAGGCATAGTTGTGGTATTGTAGGTTTTAGTTTCTTGTTTACACTAAGTGTCACAACCGGTCTTACTCTTACAAACTCTTCCAAAGCATCATTAACAACGAATAAGAAACAGCTGTGGTGTCTTAGATTCTAGTTGTATTTGCTTTCAGTTTTATGTTTATGTTCAATTGCATTGAATAATACAACCATACTTGTTTTCACAAACTCTTCCAAAATATCATTCATATTGAACGAGATGGGTTGTAGAATTCCTTAGGTTAGTTGCATGTTAATTTAGTTACAACACTCCGGAGGTAGAATGCATTTAGTTCAGCTCTGTCACTACATTTCAGTTTGATAATGGCATTTTAGTTTAATGTTGTTCACTGTACTCCAAGTAGACTAGCAGCACTCTAGTTTAGTATTAGCTCACTATATTAACATTCCAGTTTAGTTGCTATCCATTGCATTTTAAATTGTATTAGTTGTTAAATTTAAATACCACGGTCTTCATTATTTACAAAACTTCTTTTGTTCCAAACTCATATTAATACATAATCATCTGGACAGAAGCTAGTATCAGTCTAAGGCCTGGAGTATTTTGCAACCTTTTTACCAATTCACAAACAAGCCTTTTCTCAAAAACTATTCTAAAAAGGAAATCTATAACTTTTTAGTGAGGCCTAGTGGTGTTAAATTGAGTTGCAGAATATAATTAGAAGCTAGTTTAGAGCAGGAATCTTATTGTGCTACAAATTTTCTTTTCCAAATATATTCCAATAAACCTTTAATCATGGATGAGATGTTGTAACATTGTAAGTTGATTGTTTGATTGTTTAATTAGGAGAACTTCATTTATACTTAACTTGTCCATTTCTCAAACTCTTCCAACACATCTTTAATGAATGAATTGGATAAGTTCAAGTTCATGTTGTGATTTATTTTCTTGAAATGAAGTCATTATCAAACTTTGCATTTGTTGTTTTCCATCCATAGTTTAGGCTTTGTTCTGTTTTAACACAACCAATAGCTTCTTTTCACCAGCACTTAGTTCTTTCCTTTTCAACATAAAACCATAAAACCAAAAACATCATAAAACACTAAACACAACGTAGTGAGAAACAAATACCTAGGCACATATAGTGCACCACACTTCAGCAGTTTACCAACCCTGGTTGACAATTAATGAAATCAATTTAGGAACACTAGGTTGAGCACAAACATTTTGGCGCCATTGTCGGGGAAGTGTAACTAGGTAGCCTTGTTTCTTAACTCCCAAAAACAATGATATGAGTAGAGAGAGAGACTCAAAGGGTAGATTCACAAGAAGAAAAATTTTGATTCCTAGAACACCACTTGTTTCACCTAGACCAAGAGCCAGTACACCTCCAACTCAGACCCACATTCCATCCTTTACTGATCCTAGACTTCCAGAAGACTTAAGATCAGATATTCCATTAGAAAGACCTTCCACTTCATCCACTGAACCTGTCTTAGAAGAAGATTCAAGGACCCCTGCTAGAGACACAAACTTTTCCACTTCCACAGAAAAATCAACTATGGCAGAAGAAGGGGGAGGAGGAGTCTTTAATGGAGAACACACATTATTTGGAGGGGGTAGAGGTAGAGGTAGAGGAGAAGGAGGTAGAGGTGCAGAAGGTGAAGGAGGTAGAGGAAGAGGTAGAAGAGAGATGGGAAGCTCTTTTGGGTTTCCTATAGTAGATGAAGAAACCAATACAACCATGAAAAAAATTTCACCCTCTGTCCTTCCAAACTTCTATGGACTTAAAACTAAAGATCCCGAAACCTTCCTATTTGAATTTGAAATCCTGTGTAGAACTTATGACTACTTACAAGATGCTCAAAAACTTAAACTATTTCCTTCAACATTGAAAGGAGCAGCATTGAAGTGGTTTATGAGTTTGATCAACAGTTCTATTAGGACATGGGAAGACATGAAACAAACATTTCTAGAGAGGTATTTGGATTATTGTATGCCAATCAATCATAAGGAGGAAGTGTTTAAGATGTTACAAAAAGAAGATGAAAATTTGGAAGATTTGTTGGAGAGATTTCATTACAACATCAAAAGAGCAAAAATGGAGAACTTAGATCAAGACACTTTAAAAGCTCTCTTGTTGAAGAAAATTAGGGATGAATGGTTGGATATCCTTAACATGATGGGAAAAGGGAATATATCTCAGCTCACATTACCTGAAATATCTGAGTTATGTATTAACCTTTCAAGAGGGAAATCCAAAACTGTAAAAGGCCCAAGAGACCCTGCTCTTGCAAGGGCAAGTAAGTATGCTTCTGGGACAGTAAGTAGGGCAGAAATAGGACATATTCTTGATGATTTCAAATCTGACATCTTAGGGAGTCTTAGTGAACAAATAGACACCCTTAAGTTACAAAAAAAACAGAAAGCTGAATCTGATGCTTTAGAAATATTTTGTCCCAAATGTAGAAAGAAGCATGCCTTGAGAGAATGTCCTTTGGATGCAAAAGTTGTAGAGACCTGTGTAATTTTTTCAAAAAAATATGAGACCAAGAGTTGTCCTTCACTTCCTAGTCTTAAAGCTATCTTTCAAGAAGATACTCCTACAAGTTCCACAGAATCTCTCAATTTTGTCTCTAGAAGGCCTTGGCAAGGACCTCAAACACAACGATTTCATGATCAAATGTATAATCAACCCCCACCAAATTGGAATTCTTGGCAGCAACCTTGGCCCCAATTTTAAAATTAATCTCAAGCTTGGGCACAAGGAGCACAAAATCCCTATGGAAGATACTCCCAGTACTATCAACATCCACCATCCTACCCACCATACCCACATTTTTCTCAACAAAATCCTCAACAGAATCCTCAAAATCCACAACATCAAAATCAACCACCCCCCTTACCATTTCCTCAAAAATCAAATCAGTTGCATCCTCAACCCATACCAAACCCCAAAAATAAAAATCCTCAGAATACATACATGATAGAAGGCCAACAGTTTCCAATTTATTTAATTACTCCTGTAGACCTTAGTGATGTTCAACTTAGGTCCGGAAGAATACTTGAAAAGAGGAAACCTTCTGTGATCATACAAGAACAAGATAACTCTGAGGAAGATTCTCTACGGGAAAATAAAAGTCTTGAAGAAGACACATCTTTTCAGGACCCAAACATTGAAAAATCAAAACAAAAAGAACCAATAATTTCAACTCTTGTATTAGAGCAGCCATCAACATCCACTCCTACACCTCCCTTTCCAGAAAGATTACAAATTGATAGAGGTGTAGAAAAACAAATTATGGTGCCTAATTATGATTTCCTAGATGAGCTAAGAAATGTTTGTATCAAGATTCCATTATTACAAGCCATCGAGGAAATCCCAATTCTAGCAAAAACAATGAAGGAGTTGAGCATGAATAAAAAAAGAAAAAGAATAAGAGAAACAAAGAAAATACAACTGGCAGGAAAAATAGCAGATAGTATGATGGGTAAGATTGCTATTCCAAAGTATCTAGACCCAGGAAATCTAGTTGTTAAAATTCACATCAATGGAATTGAGATCCAAAACACACTCATTGATTTAGGAGCAGCAATCAATATCATGAGTAGACAAATCATGGATAAACTGAAACTTCCTAATATTCTCTTTACACCCACATTATTACAATTAGCAGACAGATCTATGATCAAACCTGATGGGGTAATAGAATACATTCCAGTGTCCCTAGATTCTTGGGAGTACCCTGTGGATTTTATGATCCTAACTCCTAAGAATAATCTAGGAGGACATCCTATTATATTAGGGAGACCTTGGTTAGCTACAGTTGATGCTTTCATTAGTTGTAGATCCAGTGATATGTACATCTCTGATGGTAGTTCAACTAAGAAATTCACTTTGTATCCTCCAGCAAGGACAATTACAGATTTAGATGATACTCAATGGATAGAGGATGAAGAAGACTTACAACCTCTCTTCACAATTTCAGAAATTAGTGAAGATAGTCAAATTCTGAATACTTTAGAAAACTTTGAATCCTCTTCGGAATGCAAACATGAAAAATTTCAAGAAGAATCCAACATTGAGTTTTTATCATTAAGACGGATGTCTCTTCATTCTATGGATAAATTTGGCAGCTCTACAAGTGAGATATTTCCAGGCAAAACTTTAAACATAAACAAGAACCTAGAAAAATCTCAACAAGAAGAGCTAGTCAAGATCTTATAGAGACATTCTTCTGCATATGCATGGGAGTACACTGATATGAAAGGGATAAGCCCTAAGACTTGCACTCATCACATCTACATAGAGGAAAATTGTAAACCAATCAGACAACCTCAAAGACGGATGAATCCAAATCTTAGAGAGATTGTTAAAGAAGAATTGCAGAAATTGTTGAATGTCAACTTTATCTATCCTATTTCAGATAGTCAGTGGGTTTCTCCTTTGGTAATTGTGCCAAAGAAAAATGGTAAATGGAGGGTATGTATTGACTACCGAGAATTAAATAAAGCTACTCTTAAAGATCATTTTCCCCTACCTTTCATAGATCAGGTGTTAGATACCTTAGCTGGAAAAAAGTACTTTTCATTTCTAGATGGGTTTAGTGGTTATAATCAAATTCAAGTAGCACTTGAGGACCAAGACAAAACCACATTTACCTGTCCTTGGGGTACCTATGCTTACCGGGTATTTCCATTTGGATTATGCAATGCACCTGCAACATTTCAAAGGGTAGTATTAGGAATTTTTTCAGATCTAATACATGATTGTGTAGAGGTATATATGGATGATTTCACAGTTTATGGAAACACATTTGAAGAAGCCTTAGCAAACTTGGAATTTTTTTTAAAGAGATGTAAAGAAGCAAATCTTTCACTAAGTCATGAGAAGTGTTTTATGATGTTTACTGAAGGAATTGTTTTGGGACATCACATTTCAGGGGATGGGATTAGAGTTGATGAGTCAAAAGTTGAAGTCATCTCTAACTTATCTATTCCAAGTTGTCAAAAAGATGTTAGGAGTTTTCTTGGATTTACAGGATATTATCGAAGATTTATAGAAAAATTCACTAAGATAGCATCTCCACTCTTCAAATTACTTACCAAAGACTATGAATTCAAATGGAATTCTGATTGCTAGTTAGCCTTTGAGACCCTGAAAACAAAATTTTCTGAAGCACCTATTTTAAGGGGACCTAACTGGAAGTTACCTTTTCATATTTCAACAGATGCCTCAGATACAGCTCTAGGAGCAGTATTGGGACAAAAAGACTTGATTCCTTATGCCATCTACTATACTAGTAAAAATTTGACTCCTTCAGAGTTAAACTATACTGTAACTGAAAAAGAGTTTTTAGTTGTTGTTCATGCCATAAACAAATTCAGACACTATATAACAGGCTATGAAACTTTTGTTCACACTGATCATTCTGAAATTAGATACTTAATGAACAAATCAATTACTAATGGCAGAGTCATAAGATGGTTATTGCTTTTACAAGAATTCAACATTACCATTCTAGATAGGCCTGGAAAACAAAACACAGTAGCTGATTTCCTATCTAGACTCCAAAACATCAAAGATGACACTCCAGTTGAAGATCAATTTCCTAATGAATATCTTTTTTCAATTTCTACCCAAACTCCTTGGTTTGCTGACATTGCTAATTATTTAGTTTCAGGAAAATTTCCTTCAATAATGAATGCAAGAGATAAAAGAAAAATCATTCATGAAAGTGCAAAATATTCATGGGTTGCTAATGAGTTGTACAATATTGGTCCAGATTTTATCATTAGGAGATGAGTTCGGGAAGATGAGATGCCTGAGATTCTCAAAGCATGTCATGATGAACCTTGTGGTGGACACTTTGCTGATAAAAGGACAGCCTATAAGATCCTTCATTTAGGATATTATTGGCCATCCTTGTTTAAAGATGTTAAAGAGTATGTCAAAAGGTGTGACAGTTTCCAAAGGGTAGGGAAACCTTCTCCTTCAGGTGAGATGCCATTACAACCTTAGGTACATATTGAACCTTTTGAAAAATGGGCTTTGGATTTTGTAGGACCTATTAGTCCTCCATCAAGACAAAAGAGATATATATTAGTTTGCAATGATTATGTTACCAAATGGGTAGAGGCCAAGCCATTACTTTTTGCTAATGAAGCATCTGTAGTTACTTTTCTTTTTGAGGATATTTTTACTCGTTTTGGTGTCCCAAAGGAAATTGTTACAGATCAAGGAGCTCAATTTACATCAAGGCTAGTGGAACAAATGATGGAGGGATACAAAATCAGGCATAGAAAATCTACTCCTTATCATCCACAAGCAAATGGTCAAGTGGAATCTACTAATAAGGTCATTGAAGGAATCCTAACAAAGACTGTTCATTTACATAGAAGAGATTGGGTAGATAGGCTTCCTGAAGCCTTGTAGGCCTATAGAACTACATGGAGAAACACAACAGGCCATACTCCTTATGAACTTGTTTATGGAAAGCAAGTTTTGTTTCCCATAGAGTTCCAGATTCAAACTTTCAAAATGGCAGTTCAGCTAGGACTTGATCTATCAGAGGCACAAAAGCACAGATTGGAGCAGATTAATGAATTGGATAAGATCAGACAAGATGCAGTTCAGAAAACCAGTATAGTCCAACAGTAAAGGACTAGATGGCATGAAAATTACATCAAGGAGAAGAAGTTCAAAGAAGGTGACTGGGCTCTCTTGTTTGATTCAAAGTTCAAGGATTTTCAAGGTAAATTTCAAACACATTGGCTTGGGCCATATGAAATTGTGAGAATTTTTGACAATGAAGCAATAAAAATCAGGACAATAATGAAGAAGAGGTTACTTTTCTTGTGAATGGTCATATATTGAAGCTATATCACAAACCACTCTCAAGAGAAGAATTTGTCAAGAAGTTCCAGGAAAACAGTGATGTGAAGTTAATGAAGAAGAATCTTTCTTCTTCATCAACTTAATTGAATTTTCCAAAGTCAGATATATTGAAAAAATAATAATAATAAAAAATAGATAAATAAATAAAATAAAATAATAATAATAATAATAAGTATAAACATGAAAACCAATCACTGATTGGCATGTTTATATAGAAAAGATAGAGTGAAAATCAGAATTTTTCTGACACTCTAACTTTTCCATTTTGTTTTCTGCAAGCAGCTGTTACAAAATCATAAGTGCAGATCCATTTCACTTATGGTCCATCTCATTTCATCCATTCATATTCCATTTCATTCATTCATTCATACTCCATATCACTTCATTCATTCATACTTCACTTCATTCCATATTTCATTCATTTCATTCCATACTTCATCCACCTCATTTCAATTCCAGATTTTTAAAGTTTGATGTTTTTCTACAATTAAATAATACATATCATGAATTGCAGCCCACTTCTCATACTTCACTCCATTTCATAAGTTGTGATCCATTCCACTCCATTATTCATTTCATTCATACTCCATCCTACGATATTTCATTATTCATTTCATACAACCTTTCATCATTCCAACTTCAAACCATATTCAAAGTTCTGTACAAGTACATTCTGCAGCCAGTCAGACATTCTGCAGCCAGACAGACATTCTGCAGCCAGAGAGCCTAAAAGCACTGTCTAGTAATCATTTGATCTGCAACAAAATGATCCTGCATATCCAAGAACAAGCAAATTCAAGGGAGTTATGAAGACTCAAAAAGTAATGATTTTTAGGGGAGAACAAAGCATATGAAGATCACAAGAAAATCAAAGCAAAGGCAAAGGTATGAAATTATTATGGTGACATATCATGAAAAATTTTAGCATAGTTTAGTTATATATTATTCAAAAAGTTGTTTTAATTAATTTTGTTGATCATGCCTAACAAACCTCCCGCAAAAAATTTGGATAAAACTCCTTCTATTCTGCCATTTCAAAACCCATATCTGATCATCATTTAAAAATATAAATGGTTAAAGTGATGAAGTGATTGGATTAGTCACGTCACTGAGCATTTAATGATGATTTTTGAATTCGTTACAAAATATCTCCGCGGTCTTTCCTTCTATGATATCTTTCAACTCATATACATCATCCTCACCTCATTATATTCATTCCGTAACCACTCCATATCACTCTTTCCCGTAGCCAACTTTTAACCATTTCGGTCTGTGAGACAGAGGCATCTCTGTAACAACCATTGTCACCGTGAACAGAGGAAACATTTGTGGGGCAAAAACAACTTGTTAACGACCATTCTCACCGTGAGCAGAAGACTAGTGAATTGAAGATTGAAGAAGAAGTTATGGGCCTCATCGTGAGAACTGAACCAGTTGGCACTAAGTACTTGGAAGGCTATCCCCAAATCAGACAAATCTTACAACAAGCAGGATGGTTGCAATTCCTTGAAAAATTCAGTGGCTTCCACAAAGAGGTTACTAAAACTTTTGTAAGATCCTTTAATGGAGCCGAGGTTGAAGTTGGAGACATTAAATTCACTGTCATAGAGGCTTTTATTGCAGAAGCAACAGGATTGCCTAGACAAGGAGAAAGGTGGTTTAAGAACAAAGAATTTCATAACGTAGCATGGAAGTAGATACTCAAGTCACCAGGTATGGATGTCACCGTTTTTAAAAAGGGTATCCCTAGCTCTGCATTAAAGAACAAATGGAGGAACATGTTGCTTATCCTGCAAAAAATCATCACTTGTGAAGGTAGATATGGTACTTTCTATGTTTACCATATTCGAGTGATAATGCATTTTCTAGAAGAAGAACTCAACTTGCCCTTTTTCTTGCTTCATAGTTTAAAGAAAATGGCTTCAAGTGTTCAAAAGAGAATTCAATTTCTGGAGACAACCTTATACCACCATGGTTTAGTCAAGATTTTAATTGAACATCATTTAGCAAAAATGGGAGATACTTGGGAAGACTTCTTGGTGAGAAATCACTTTGAGGAACCAAAGGAACCTCCACTTGAAGATAAACCTACAAAAAGAATCAGAAAATGGAAATCCTCAAAAACTGAAACTGGTAAAACAATACAAGAAAGCAGTGAAGAAATGATTTCTGAAAAATTAGTTCAGATTAAGAAGCAGCTTAATAAAGAGAGGATCATAAGAAAATTTGCCAGAGAGAAAGGAGAAGGGCCATCTCAACCGAGGAGGAGCCACAGATTGAGGGGGATACTAAATAAAACAAAAGTTAAACAAACTGGAGTCATAAACATAAAAGACGAAGAAACACCTACTGAGCAGGATTTTGATGAAGAAACTCCTGAAATAGACCCTGCACAACAAGAAATTTACAACTATGTTGAGTCATTGGAGAGAAGAGCTTCAGAAAGTAGAGACAGAACCCCTAGTCCACCAGAGTTCGAAATAGATGTGCTAAGAAGAGATGAGTACGAGCTAGAAGTACTTAATAGGCATATCAGGACTGAAAATGATATTTTGAGGGAGCAAGTTAAACTAAAAACCAATATGAATTCAACCCTGTATCTACAAATGGACAAAGTGGAAAAGGCCAATGAAAAATTGAAAAAGAGAAACAAAAAGTTAATCAGGGCACTTACCAATTTAAGGTTCAAGTTAGTCATCAGGAAGCCCAGAAGGCCTTTAACTACCAGGAAAAGTAGAAGAAGAGGGTTGGATGTTCTTGCAGAGGTCTCAGAGTTCATGGAATAGTTGCATGAGGACATGCAAGAATCTAACAGTGGGGGTATGTTGAGCTCCAAGAATGTTCTTTCTTCCACCACATTCCACTCCATTTCTTTTGTCCATTGTTAATCTCAGGCTCAAATGATCAATATAATTAGTTAAAATTGGTTTGAGAATGAATATCATGACTAACTTGCTATGTTTTTATGATTTTGTCATTGTAGTACTTTTTGAGCTAAATCTAGCTACAGAATGCAGACATTCTGTAGCTAGTTGCCAATTCTGTAGCCGGCTTCATGTCTACACAGGTTCCAGGTGTCATCTCAGAGAAAAGCACATATGGTCATATTCCACATCATCTCCTTATCATTTGTTGCTCTCCACGAAGTTTTAACGGAATCCTGTAGGCGGTTATGCACGTTGGAACTCAAATTAGGAGGTAGACTCCTAACAGGATAAGGACAATCCAGATGTCCTTAATCATATTACGAGACCAACTTCAGAGTTCTAGTTCGATTCTAATTAGGAAAGATAATTATTCCTATGTTATCTCAGATACGGTTATGTAATTTTGTTATAAATATGCTCGGGAAACCGAGGGACAAGGTTAGATTTTATGGTTGATTTCTAGATTTTCAGAAGTCCAAAAACACTCTGTTTTGAAGTAATTTCTCTTTAATGAAAGAAGCATCATTTCCTTGAAAGCGTTGAATCAATATTGATTTCGTGATACTTTGGTCGTAGAGGGCCCCTGCTACCTGAGCAGCCTTGTTTATACGGTTTAGATAAGTATTTTAGTCTCGTTTTCATTTCTAGCTTAAGTAGATTTCTGAAGTTTATGTTTCATACTTGTTTCATTAATCATTACAGCTATACTTACTCTTATAAAATCTTCCAAAATATAATTACGATGAATAAGGCATAGCTGTGGTATTGTAGGTTTTAGTTGCAGTTCCTTTCATTAATTATCACAGTTAGACTTACTCTAATAAACTCTTCCAAAATATGATCACGATGAATAAGGCATAGCTGTGGTATTGTAGGTTTTAGTTGCTTGTTTACACTAAGTGTCACAGCCGATATTACTCTTACAAACTCTTCCAAAACATCATTAACAACGAATAAGAAACAACTGTGGTGTCTTAGATTCTAGTTGTATTTACTTTCAGTTTTATGTTTATGTTCAATTGCATTGAATAATACAGCCATACTTGTTTTCACAAACTCTTCCAAAATATCATTCATATTGAACGAGATGGGCTGTAGAATTCCTTAGGTTAGTTGCATGTTAATTTAGTTACAGCACTCCAGAGGTAGAATGCATTTAGTTCATCTCTGTCACTACATTTCAGTTTGATAATGGCATTTTAGTTTAACACTGTTCACTGTACTCCAAGTAGACTAGTAGCACTCTAGTTTAGTCTTAGCTCACTGTATTAACATTCCAGTTTAGTTGCTATCCATTGCATTTTAAATTGTATTAGTTGTTAAATTTAAATACCACGGTCTTTGTTATTTACAAAACTTCTTTTGTTCCAAACTCATATTAATACATAATCATCTGGACAAAATCTAGTATCAGTCTAAGGCCTGGAGTATTTTGCAACCTTTTTACCAATTCACAAACAAGCATTTTCTCAAAAACTATTCTAAAATGGAAATCTATAACTTTTGAGTGAGGCCTAGTGGTGTTAAATTGAGTTGCAGAACAGAATTAGAAGCTAGTTTAGAGCAGAAATCTTATTGTGCTACAAATGTTCTTTTCCAAATATATTCCAATAAACCTTTAATCATGGATGAGATGTTGTAACATTGTAAGTTGATTGTTTGATTGTTTAATTAGGATAACTTCATTTATACTTAACTTGTCCATTTCTCAAGCTCTTCCAACACATCTTTAATGAATGAATTGGATAAGTTTAAGTTCATGTTGTGATTTATTTTCTTGCACTGAAGTCATTATCAAACTTTGCATTTGTTGTTTGCCATCCATAATTTAGGCTTTGTTCTATTTTAACACAACCAATAGCTTCTTTTCATCAGCACTTAGTTCTTTCCTTTTTCAACATAAAACCATAAAACCAAAAACATCATAAAACACTAAACACAACGTAGTGAGAAACAAATACCTAGGCACATATAGTGCACCACACTTCAACAATTTACCAACCCTGGTTGACAATTAATGAACTCAATTTAGGAACACTAGGTTGAGCACAAACAACTAACATGCTGAAGAAAGGTGTAGGAGTTAAATGGACTGTTGGAGCCAAACAATCTTTTGAATCAGTAAAACTTGCACTCACCCAAGCTCCTGTTTTGATTAGCCCATATTTCTCAAAATATTTCCTGATCTTTTCATTTTCCTCGGAGCACACAATAGCTGCAGTCTTGCTGCAGAAAAACACATAGGGAATCGAACAGCCGATTTCCTTTTTCAGTAAAGCACTGAGGGATGCCATACCTACTAGGAATGCCATAGATTCAGTAATCATTAGTTTCCTAGAAGGTCATATCCTCTCTCGGTTTGGCTGCCCAAGGAAAATAATCACTGATAATGCTACTGCTTTCGAATCCAAGAAAATGGTTGATTTTTGTCACAGGTATCAAATAGCACTCGATCATTCAACTGCCTATTACCCTCAAGGTAATGGATTAACTGAATCATCAAACAAGAGCCTGGTGATCATCATCAAGAAGCTGTTGGAAGAGAACAAAAAGTCATGGCATAACACGTTAGTACATGCTTTGTGGGCTGACAGGCTTACAACAAAGAAATCCATTGGAATGTCACCATATCAGCTTGTTTATGGGATAGAAGCAGTTTTCCCTACCAGCCTTGGGGTACTAGTAATCAAGCTGGTTCAAGAGATTCAGTCAGAAGAAGACAGTATGGTGAGAAGGATAAACTAAACAATTCATCTTTAGTAAACAAGGGAAGAGGTCCATAACAGAGCTATCAAAGTTCAAGAAAACATAAAGAAGTTGTTTGACAAGAGAACCAACGCTGCTGATTTCAAAATTGGAGATAAGGTTCTGAAGTGGGATTCAAGAAGAGAGGATAAAGGAAAGCACGACAAGTTTGACAGTTTGTGGCAAGGTCCATACATCATCCAGGCCACTGTGGGTCCAAATGCCTTCTTCCTACAAGAATTAGATGGTACAGAGCTGTTTGGGGGTCCTGTCAATGACAGGATGCTCAAACACTACTTCTTATGATTTACAATTTTCAGTTTCCATTACCATTGTACATACCATTGCAATTTTTTATTTTCAAGAAAAAAGAGAAAATGTTTCAAAAAACAGAGGAAAAGGAGAGGTTCAGACCTGCTTAAAACATGAACCTTTGAAGTGCAAAGGATTGGCTCTAATATGATCAAAACCTGAGCCAAATAAGGTAAGACAATTGGTCCTAACATGCTCAAAATCTGGACCAGCAAAGAAGAAAGAAGAATCAACCCTAACATGCCCAAAACCAGAGCTGAAATGAAGAAAAGAAGTGACTCTAACATGCTCAAAACTTGAGTCACAAAGAGAAAAAGGATACTTCAAGTTTCAGATTTCAAGCCTTCACAGTTTTGTTTTCAGTTTTTTGCAATTTTCTGTCCATGTGCAACTGTCTTTATGCCTTGGACCCACAGCAAGTCAGACAGTGTAATCCTAGCTTGACTGTTTTTCAATTTCTGTCGTAGAATATAGAGAAGAAATCTGCTGGACAGTTTAATCCCAGCAGATATTAGATTAGGTAGAGAAACATATGAGAACAATAGTCTAATCTGGTCTCATGGAGTAATTAGGGTAGATTTAGAATAGGTTTATTTTATGTTATAAAAATAAATGATGTAAAGGGTCTGCTAGTTCAAATGCACCCCAGAAGAAAAAATTCTAGGATTGTAAGAAGGGTAGGTAGTTTGTTGGGGAAAGTTTTTCTGCTAATGTAATGTCTTCATATTGTGGCAGCTGAAAATCAAAGAAGAAGGTGGCTTAAGCAGCAGGCATCTGGCCCACACCAAAGATCATTTTATGAATTCTTGACTCCTTCAAGAAGAAGCCATCCCCATGTGGAGCCACTGTTAGCCCCCCTATAAATTTTTGACAAAGAAAAGTAGGGGGCTAAATTGTTTTTGAGCCTTCAAGGAATGCATCTCCCCTGAAGACACATCATCCTTAAAGTCTCTTGTGCCTTTGCCTTTGATAAATTTCCCCCTGCTGACTCCCTTTATAAGGTCTCATTGATTACATAAATTCTGCTCCAAAAGGCCTACATTAACCCTTATATCCCTGCAGAATGTCCCTTTTCACCTCTTATTCATTTGTCAAATCCCCCTTTTTTGTACCCCAAAATCCCTCCGTGGACACACAACAATATGCATATCAGCCGTCCGATCTAAAGCCCTCCATCCAACGGTGATCGATCCATGAAGCTGCGCACACGATACGCCATAGCCGCCGTACCCCTGGCCCACTATCCATCGCCCTTTGATGCATTTTTCACCATTGATCTCCACCAAGATCGGACGGTCCAGATTCAATCACACGTCCGCCATTGACCCGGGCCCGCCACGTCATCCGTCCACGTATCTTAATCATTTTTCTCGCCCGTCCCCTTTATAATCCATTCAAAGATTAGATTTTAATGTTTTTTACGTTAAAAGTCTGCCTCGACACCTTCCACTGTTTTTCGCCAACCTTCACTAGAGCATTTCCCCACCATTCCTCTGCATTTTTTCGCCATTTCTCTGCAAACCCACTATCATCCTCACAGTCGTCCACATTATCCCACCCCCATACATGTTTTTCGTAACAGGTTTTCGTGTTTTTCAGGGTTACCAACAGTAAATGGCCACCATGATTCAGGGTTTCTATCACAGCGACAGAAAACACAGGGAAGAGCGTGCACAGAGATCGTATCATGGAGAAAATCCTGGGATAGTGCTCTGACATGACTTCCATTAAAAGTACAGGGTTTGACCCTGTAAAACTATCCTGATGCCATTAACACACAAATTTCACAGTCAAAGATATAAATGAAGCAGTAGAGAGCTTAAGGCACGCAAATGAAGATATATAAGCCTTAGGTTCAAAGATTTAGAGGCAAAGTACCATATTGAAGACCCGAGGATCACACAGAAGGTACAACACGCATAAATCAATGCATATCAGGGTTTCTACAGCAGCAGAATGTTTTTCCTCCATAAAGGACAAAGCGCCCATGCAGTTTTTATTCTACACCGTGCTCCTGAAGAAATTTCCACCCTGACAACAGTCCAAATCTACCAGAGCATTTGTTTCATAAATATGGCAGACTTCTCATTCATTTATTTATCATTTTTTTATTCACCAAAAGTACCACAGATTCATGCAGATCAAAGTACATCAAGAGACATACCGAAGTAAATAGAGGCCTAAAGAAGACCACTCTTCCATCCAAAGAGTGACACGAATTGAATGCTCAGAATTTAAACAGAATGGGCTTCGGCCCTCTTTCTTTTCAGAAGTTTTAATACTTCATTTAGTTCTTCACCTACCTCCTCTGATTCCCTTCAGCTATAAAAATCATGAGAAACTCATTGTAAAGGTTGTTGATCAGTTATCAAAGAACTGCAAGTAGTTTCTTCTGAGACACAGTCTCTGTGTAAAGTTGTAAGATAGGCTGAGGGATATGATTTCAGACTGAGTATTCAGCTATTGGAAATGTTGTACTTGACTGGTATTGCTGTTTAATATGACAAGCACATTTCTTTGGATCCCGATCTAAAGCAGCGGTGATGTTTTCCTTTCTCTGTGTTTAATTCATTTCATTTCGTTTCTACTGGCTTGCATCAGAATATTGGCATAGGATTTACCCTTGTTAGGTACCCTATGTTTCTGCTTTCCTTGCCTTTGATGTTTTCTACTATATGTGTGATCGAAGAATTGATTTCAGTTAATTTAACCAGTGTATTGGATGTTATTGCCTGCTCTCTGATGTATGAATTAAATGAATTAGTTCTTAGATGTTTCTTGTTAAGGATTTAGCTGGAAGATTTGGGAACACTGGGGATTAGAGTTATCCCTCTCCACTACGATCCTTGTGCGACTATCTGGTCTTTAACTAATGTGTTCTAAACCTTTACTGTCTCTCCTCTCCTACGATTCCATATCACACTGTCATCTTTAAGATCCTATGTTTTAGATGACTAGCCCAATTGAAAGCCTGCTTATTTATTAGCGAGCAAATCCTTTCCTGAATCCATTGCCCAATGGTTTTGAATATTTCCTAGATCATTTCACCTCTGCCTTATCCCTCTTTTCTCATCCTTGTCTTACATTTAACCCTTCCTTCCTGATAACTAGCAACCAAACAAACAATCAAACAAACAAACCCTGTGCCTATAACTAGCCTAACATCTTAAACCTTGAGCTTCAAAGTCATATACCTTTGACATATCATAGAGATATCCCTCTTTGGACCCAGGAGGGCTAGATCCTGAGGTCTGAAAGTGGTTTGATGTTGTCTCATCTTTTGGTCTTGCCAATCTGGCCAAAACATGGGAACCCCAACAGAACCAACTGAGGAGCAGGTTGAATCGATTGTTGATCTGGTTGAAACGAGTACTGAGGGCCACTGGGTTGTCCTTGCAGGAAAGGTTGGCCCGATGGTTGCGATGGACCAAGTTGTCCTTGATAACTAGGTTGACCCATAGGAGGAGCGTAGGGTTGTCCTTGCGGCACAAAGTTTTAGGCATACAAAAAGTGTGGCGGCGGTTGTGGTGCCAAAGGTTGTCCCTGTAGCAGATAGTTTTTCCCCCCAGGAGCATAAGATGGTCCTGGTTGATTTTGAGGCTGACCAGACGGACCGTAGGGTTGACCATGTTGGACCAAAGGTTGACCTTGTGAATGTTAGCCTTGTGGACCGTATGGTTGTCCCTATGGACCACAGGCAGGGCCCTGCTGAGCTAAAGGTTGTCCCAATGAGGGTTGTCCTTGCAAGCCAGAGGGTTGCATAGTTAGGGTTGGTCCAAGATGAGAAACAGTTTGATAAGGATCATAAACAACTTAATGAGGATCAATAGGAGTCAAATAGACAAGATTACCATACACATCATAATGACGCGGGAATGAATAAACGATGTTACCAACAACATCATAGTGATGGAAATGAGGATTACCAGGAGCTTGGAGTGGCTGAGAACCTCAAGAGCTCTGCTACTAAACAGATAACAGATACTCTTCAAAATTAAGGCCACCAAGAATCACAGGAGTAGTGGAAATTGTACTAGAAGAAGGTGGGGCCTCCGCAACACTAGATTGTGATCTACTAGGACCAGGATTAATAAGCCACGTAGGATTGAGAAAAATAGACCCGTGAGTGTGAAAATATCCTGACGACTGAGTGGTAACAATTGGTGTGGATGAAGCCACACAGACAGTCGGTTGGACTGGAATAGATGTAACAATAACTAACGAACCAGGTGTCGAAGGTGATAGTCCTAATGAAGGGAGGACCAAACTTCGAGGAGGAGTTAATGTACTGGATTGCGCTATGGAGGCAACACCAGACATAATCTAACTCAAGGACCTATATCCAAGTGGAAGCGACACTGATGGTGGAGGAGACTGAGTAGAAACATGAGGGACATATTCTAGAAAAAACTGACATTCTCCTGTAGAAACAGACATTCCTTCACTACCAACAGGACTAGATGAATCCATGTCTGACTCCACCATAAGATCTTCGAAAAGACTACAGGGACTAGGAGGCACAACAACAACAAAAAATGGTGAGCCTGATGTAAGAGGAGGAAAATCTCCTTCTTCCCCAAAACCAAACTAAGAACTAGAAGGAGGCCAATTGAATTCAACTGGCTCTTCAGGAGGAGATCGAGTAGCAAGAGGCAGGACATACAGGAGAATAGGCTGCGAAAACTCGACATACCTAGTGGACTGAGGGGTTTCAAAAGAAACATCTGAGAAATAACTACCACTAGGAGGTAGTGAGGATGAAGAAACTGGTGGTTCCACCACCATGACTGTATATCAAAAAATAAAGGAAAAAATATAACCAATTGAAGGCTCCAAGATCAAAACTGAGGAAAAAAAATAGGCCAAGTAATAAAACTTTTAATGGGCGTGTGATCGTAGGTGATTAATTTTATGACACTGAAACCAGATTTTGTTGTTTCATATTTTAAGAGTCGATAAACAGGGAAAAGATGACTCTAGTCACTTTCAATTTTAAACGAGCGTGAAAGGACAAGTGCTTGACGATTTCTTCTCTTTTTTAAAGAGTCATGAAAATATCAAAATGAATACTCTGGTACTCTAAGAAAGAGGGTATACCAGGTTTCTGTGAACTGCCATATACACCTTGGTGATAAAATGAAAGAGAAATGACTAAGGACTTAACGTATGTGCAGGTGGTCTCCCCGAATGCTGTGTTCGGTGTAACATGGTTACAAGGCGACATAATTGGATTCTTATGGATAAAAGGATTTCAAACTAAAGGGGTCTCCCTTTATGTACACGATGGTACGAGGAGCACAAGTCTGTACTAGCACTGTCAAAGCCAGATGGTGAACGACATCTACTAGGTTTTAAGACGCCGGAACACGTCTCTAGCCTAGACCACTAAAAAAGTTTCGTTAGGTTTCAATGCTTCCTTAGTTTAATTAAATGAATTTAAAATTTGATCTTGGATTATGTTTCAGTTTTAAGGCCTATCGAATTTGGACCTCAAATTTCCTAAATGCAAGCTATATGCAAATGAACATCATTTTCGATTCAATGAATGCTAGTTACGAGAGGGATAGAGATCTTTCAATCAAAATAAAACAATGATAGTATGTGAAAAAATCCACTAATGCATCTAACACAATCAAACAAAAATGAAACTCTTTCCTAGACTATCAAACACTAGTTATGCAAAAGAATATTTCACTTTCGATGCAAAGAAAGAATGAAAAATATGTTTTTTTTTTTTTTTCAATGAAAAGAAGTACATGATGCACTAATTACATGAAAAATAAAAACAAACACTAGCTTGAGTATTGTGTAAGAATCTAAATTGAATGACTCAATCAAACGTACAGCAAACACAAGAAAGCACTCAAACCAATGCTGCAATCTTCCAAATCAAAAGAAAGTTTTCAAAATGACCCAAAACGAGTAATGCTATGCTTGGAGCAACAAGGAGAAGAATCATTCGAAAAGTGAAATGATCATTCAATCAAAGCAATCACTCAAAAATATCAAGAAAACTACGTGCAATTGACCCAAGAATGATAATGACAATAATCAAAACAACTTAATTTCCAAATAGAAGGCTCAGTGCACCAAGACACTTAGAAACCCTAAGGCCTCAATTTACACTGATAATAAGATGGAAAAACGACTTAGAAAAGCAAGTCGACAGAAGTCAAAACAGTCCCAAAGGCATAATTACACATAAGAAAAAACCTATAAGCAAGCACAAATGACCAAAAGACTCATTAAGGAGGTCAAACCAAATTCTACAGGATTCAGCGTGACTGTAAGGCTGTAATTTGCGCCAAACAGGGGTTGGCACGACTGCAACAAAAGCAACCTGCGCCAATTGGCACGAATGTTTAGATGAAAAGGGCGCCAAGCCAGATAACTATGGGAAAAAAGGAAAAACCAAAATTCAATGAGCAGATGTCAATCTTGACACTCTGGAGCTAAACAGAGGATACAAACTAAGCAAGCAAACCAGAAAAATACAGATAAGAAAATCAATGATTGAAATTGACCCAACAAGATGAAACGAAAAACTCACATTGATTCCCCAGTGGAGTCACCAATTTGTTAAGCCGGTGAATCGTCTCTGCGGACGAAGACGATCCCTCTAGCCCTAGAGTGGGTCTAGAAACAAAGAAACATGCTAGAGTGTTGATTTCTAATTACTAAATGAAAAAAGGACATGGTAGATCGACCTACCTGGAATCCAACGTTGTTGTTGTGGCTGTAGTGGTGGTGGCCTCTCGCTCCTACCTTGGCAAGTCACAATCCTTTCGCAGTCATGCTAAGATACCTGCACATAGAACAACAAAAAAGAACAACATATGACATAATAATTTCATTCATAACTATTAGCCATTCAAATAGGGCTAAGCATATTGCATTAAACATCTAACATAATACAAAATGGGAACCAAACAATAGTCACGTATATGTATTGATAGAAGGAAGAGTTACAACCAATGATTTGATGTCGCAGTCTCCTCCAGCGAGGTTCAGCCGAAGCGTGTCTCAGATGCTCGTCAGGGAATTTGGACGAGATGAAGGCATGGACTCAATCTCTCTCAGAAGGCATGGAATCCAGCTCTCTCAATGTAATTCCTTCTTATTCTATCTCTTCAATAGTTCAACTATAGTATGTTTAATTCTCCATGTTCAGCTAGCTTATGCAAAGAGAGATAGCTTCTTTTTGTAGAGGAAAAGGAGGAGGTTAGGATCCCTACAAAGGTGGGAGGGAGGCCTATCCTTTAGGGAGTTCCCATAAGAGGTGGAAACCATAAACTAAAGGAGGGAGTCTATGGTTTATCCAGTTCAACCACTCCTAATGACTCATCCTCGAAGTTGTTGGAGTGGAATTTCTGCCTCTATTTTTAAAAAACATTCCATAAATAGCTCGGCACGGGTGGCTAACTGAGACAGAGCGCCAACTGGTGCGGGGCCCAGTGTTAATATTCCTCATCAGCGCGAGGGCAGAACTGACTACTCGCACCAAGGCAAAAACAAAGGTTTTTGAATCTCTGCTCAGGGAATTTTCAATAGAAGGAATATTACTCTCATGTAAAGGGATACAATGATGGTCTTTACAAGGCATGACACTGCTTATTGATCATGAAAATAACCCTCCAATGGGAAATATGGGAATTTCAGGGACAGTGACAAAATGCTGTGTAACACATGTTAATCATCCAAAATGCATTGTTCATTCACTCAGAATGGCCTTTGGCTCCTTTGGCTATGGCCTCCCTTTCTAGTGGCGTTGGGCTCCTTGAAACTTACCTGTAGAAAATTTTCACCTATAAGTCTCCAAATGCTTCTGAAAGCTGCACCATTGGCTTCATAAGGTCCAATACAGTAAAAAATGACTAGTCATTTTCAAAATTTGGCTGAGTGATGCTCAAGACAGAGCACAATTAAAATTTCCCCAATTTTCTCCATTAATTCTAGGAAACTTCCAGTTAAGTTTCCAAAAATAGAAACTTCGCCAACTTTGGTGCGCTCCCCTAAAATTACACTAGGTTAAACGTGCTTAGATTAGGTGACAAGCATGAATTAACCGTTGATAAGCGCAATTAGTGCTAATGATAATTAAATTGTGGCATGACCATGGTTTAACACTAAGTAAACACATTTTATTTTTCCATCGGTTTTGTGCAGGACCGTGGTTCTTAGCCTTCAGCCATGTGGGAGGAGGCTGGCCCCCTCCGGACCCCCTTGTATTGGCGCGTCAAAACATAATATGCGTGTCAAGCAATGTTTATTAATATCTGCAGTGTGGATGGAGTGGTAGAGTGTTGGCCATGTGGGAGATATGTCGGGTGTTCAACCACCGATCTGACCATAATTTTTTGTTTAAACGTTCTCCTCCATAATTGGCTCCACTCCACCAAAATCAACCTCCTCCAAAAGCGATGTAGCGCTCCTCCAAATGTGATTTAACCCCGTCGAGTGGTAAGGTTTGAAATTTTAGGTTATATATATATATATATATATATATGTTTTTTAGTTGCTTGATGATAAGGACACTAATAATAATAAAGTGAAAGAATAATCTAATAAAGTTAAGTAAAAATAGATCATAATAAATTATAAAAGTAAGAGAAATCACCTAATCTAGCTGCCCTAGATTTCTCAACATGGTATCAGAGCTAAGGTGACAAGACATGGAAATGTAGCTTGTGGAAAGACCATCAAAGAATTATTAAAAAAGGTCAAGGCATCAAAGAGGACATCAAACCTTCGAGAAGGAATACTTAAGGATCAAGCAATCCAAGGAACATCAAGGAGTACCATTCATCACATCACAAGGATCATCACAACAAGAAGAAGACCTCAAATACTATACACTCAAGAAGGAACCTACCTCCACTCAATCAAACAAGGAATCTACATTTGAAGAACCCTAGGAAGTCTCCACATTCTACATTATCTTCCAAGAAAGTAATAATAAGTTTTTCCATAACTATTAAATACATCAAGGTGATATCCCTTTCATTGAAGTAAGGATCACATCTCAAGCATATTTGAAGAAATAAATATCTATAAGAAGTAGTATTGTCATCTTCAAGGAAGCAAACATCATCATCAAAATCAAGAAGACATCAAGCTTAAGATATCACCATCAAAGGAGCATATTAACTTGACAATTAAGTATCGTTATATCTATGACTGGATCTACTATCAAAATGACTTCATTTTGAAAGGAGAGAAATAATTTGGTTGGGTCATCAAATTTCCTTGCATGGAAGGAGAGGACATATTTGATCCTCATAGAAAATGAATTCATTGGACATGTTAAGGGTTTAATCATTGAACCACCAAAAGAAGAAGCCTAAGCTCTAACGAAGTATATTAAGGGGGAGATAAGGGCTTAAATAATCCTTATAGAATCAATCAAGGATTCTCTCATCCCCTATGTAGCAGAATTGGAGAAGTCAAAATACATCTATGACAAACAAGTAGAATTATTCTTTGTAAGCACTGCAAGATAAGTGATATATTTGAGAACTGGTCTATATAAGATGAAGGTATCAAGGGAAGAAGGGATAACCTCGTATCTCATGAGGGTATCACAAATAAGAGACCGAATGAAAGAGTTGGGGGAAATAATGTCCGAAAAAGAAATGACCACTGTGGTGCTCAATGAACTACCTGATGAATGGGGCAACTTTGTATCAAGCATCTATGGAAAGAAGGAAACCACCCCATTCAGTGAAATCTGGTCATTATGTAAGATTGAAGAAACTAGGTTAAAGGAAAAAGTGATGTAGGATCAAATGAACAAGTTTACGCATTTATTTCCATGGCTAGGAGAAAAGGGAAGTTTGGGAAATTTGTTCAGAAAAAAGAATAAGATCAATACGTCAAAAATCCAATGCTATGGTTGTTAGGAATATGGGAATTTAAAGAGAGAATGTACTAAAATCTATAGGAAAATAAGAAAAGGAAAGAAAGAATTAAATCCCATATCGACGAAGAAGTAGAAGAACCCGACGAGAAGAAATCCAAGAAAGAAGGGATATATCTTCACTATTAAGGTCTCTCAAATATATAACAAGGGAAGGATGAGGTGAATAGACCTCTATTATGGTTAAATATTGATATTAAATAAGAAGCATTATAATTATTACAAGAGGCATCATATTGAGAAGATGTCATCATGTGAGAAGCATACAATTAAAGCAGAAAATATCTCATGACATAATTATATAAGCTTGAAAGGATAGTTGAATTAGAAGTCCACATGGTTGCAACAATCATCATAGAAAGGAAGTAGCTCATGGTAACCTCATTAAAGGCATAAGTAGTACATATAGTTAGAAGAAATCCATATAGCATGATATAGGATATAAAGAATTCATAATGCATCATCATTAAGAAGGAGCATTTGAAGGATGAGGATAATCAAGATCCTTCACTGGAATATTCATTAGAAGGTTCACCTCTACTTGGAAGAAGCAAGTGTCTCGCTGATCATTCCACCTTGTGTGGGATCCATTGTTTAGAAGGATGATGGTATGGTGACAAAGGAGTGTAGCATGTCAAAATGGCTGAAGAAATTTCAAGCAAGGAAAGGAAGTTGCCAAAGGAAGTCTAGATGACCAAAAGGAGAAAATAGTTATGTATATGTTTGATAAATCAAGTCATATCATCATATAGTTTCATATAACATGGGTGAATGCTCTATCTCGTGAGCATGATCAAAGAAAAATAATCTCTTCTTTTGGTAAGATGCATAAAGACATATGTCTTAAGCTAGTTCACATATTTACAAGATGAAATCAACATAATATGTCCTCATATGGAATATGAGGTGGTTGAAAAAGATGAAGGAACTATGTATAGAAGTTCCTGAGAAGAAATATGTGAAGAAATGAAGAAGGGTTCGTGAAAGATGCAAATATAGTAAGATAAGATAAGTAATCAACATCCTATGAATATAAAAATTGGCTATGACATCTCATAGAGAATGTATGAAGACTTTGATAAAGTATGTAAAGGAAGGAGTACACCCTTGACATTGAATGTATTATAGACGTGGTTATGAATATGAAGGATGTTGATGTTGCAAGCAAGCAAATGTCATGATGAAATTCCATCACAAAAGGTAACTTTGATTTGATGTTCATTTTGTTTTTATTTTGAACGACATTTGGTTGGGTTGATATAGGGTTATTGAAAAAGAGTTGTATATGTCACCTACAACTAGTGCTCATGAGAATGGATGGAAGATACTCAAAGTAACATGACTTTGAAGAGGTAGCTAATTGAAGAAAATCCAGATGTGGACTAGAAGATCACTTTCTGATGAAGGGAAGGATGACATGACTGATGGTTCAATGATATGGTTCCTTGAAGGAAAGTGATGGATGGTCGATGCCCTACAAAGGAAAACCTAGAAGATGAAGGCTTCATAATGATGAAGTTGAAATTCATGACATAGAAAGGAGGAGCCCTACGAGTAGTTGAAAGTATCATGATATCCCCCAAAGAACAAATAGTTGTTTTTGGTAACAAGTCCCTAGTTAAGAGGGAGCTTGGACAAGTCCCTGGATAAGAGGGAGCTTGGGTATATTCCTTTTATAGGAATGAGTATATCTTCCCTAGTTGAGAGGGATAGATATACACATCATTTTTGTCTTCATGTTGTGAAGAAATAATGGAGGATTGGGTGAGCATCTAATATTGATTCCAATACTCTTTTAGGATGTGGTAGGGCATCCAATAGGTAAGAGTAGTCAAAGAGGAAATTCCTTGAGGATGTGTTATTCCAAGATAGGAATTTTCCTAAAAGGACATACCTAGTAAACACCCAGGTGGGATATGTGCCTTGAGAGACAATGATGATGGCATTTATTAATCAATGGTCTTGCTGACATTGTGATTTGATCTTGTGGAGAGATAGAGTTGTTATTCAAGGCCTTGCTATGTGATAATCACTATATTTGATTGGGCCACTACTCTATTAGGCCTTTTTGGCATGGTAGAAGTGTTTACGAGAATAAGGTTCCCCCTTTTTACATGTATGCCTATATTATGGATGCCCTATGTTTTATAATGGATTTTCCTGCTATGGGTTGGAAATGGAATATTCAAGATCTAAAGCCCATTCATATCTATCATGATATCCTGTGGGAGTCCAAATACCAAGAACATTTCTATTAGATTTTCTGCAAAATTATTATTCCTCTATATGAATTCATGTTTGAGTCTCGACCACCTCAGATGTCTGAGGAAGCCATGGATGACCTTCAGAAGGTTGGAAATTGGTTTGGGGAAGAATTGTTCACTTACAATAGAGTCTATGGTAGCCTTTCCCATCCTCATGTTTTACCCTTTTTCATTCCATAAAAAATTGTAAACAGAGAAGTGGCATATCAAATGGTGGGTTATGGTATCACCAAACTATTGAAGGAATCAAATAAAAGGTTAGTGAATATTTTCCCTTCCAAATTTGGCATATTCACATTGGTTGATTATCACCATGCCAAGAAAGAGATCTTGGTCATTCATGCTCTTAATATGCCTATGGTTCCTAACAGAGAGCATGATCCTAGTGCAATAGTGAAGAGTTTTATAACTTCTCAGGGACTCTAACAGTTCGTCCATAAAACAGATAGGTTAGATGATTGGTTTGAAAAATCCTCCTCTTATACATCGACCCTAAAGCTAGAAGAAGCACAATTGACTGCAAAAGAGAAACTTAGTTTATACAATACATGACTGTCAGGATAGCTAATCTTCCTATAGATTTTTTACATCTAGCCTTTGAAAATTCCTCAGTTTCCAAATTTCAGTCTATCAATTGCTCACAATCATTAGTTCCTCCTCAAGATCAACCAAAATTTGTTGTAATTTCCTCTACATCTCAGGCAGAGGAATTGATATTTAATCATAAGAAAAACAAGGCATGGAAAGAGTTTAGTCAAAATCTTAATCCAAAGACTGAAGGTCAAATTATAGCTTCTAAAACTGTAAAAACTTCACAGAAAGATCATGTTTAAAATGCCCCTAAGGATTCAAAGAAGATTATAAGGTTAGAGGAAGCTACTTGTAAATCTTCCATTCACAATTTAGAGTCCCAAAATTGTTTTGTTTTGACACCATTTTTGCATCCATATTTTCCTTATTTTCCCATCACTATCAACCTAATAACGCAACAATCACATGATTTTGACAAGGTAAAATACTTATGTGTCCTATTTTTCATACTTGTTAATATGCCCCATTTTTTAAATATTACATTCAGCTATAGAATTGACACAATTCCACAACTATTCCACAAATCTGCAGCTACGTTCATTGATAACAGGGTTCCGGTGCACCAGCTTAGCAAAGGAGTATATGGGTAGATATAGGATGATCCCTTCATGGATTTCCTCCTACTTATCTGAGCCAATTCATCAAAGAGATCACACATTTACACGGTCAAAGGTAGCAGCCAAAATGTAGCATGACTTAGAAACCTATTTTGGGAATGTCACGACTACGTTGAATTTCTTTCTTAATAGAAAATCGACAGATAGTGATATTTTGCTTAAGTTTTGAACTTGTATAAGGATTATAATAGAGATAATAGGCGTATTGTTGAACACACTCTATAAAACCATAGAAACTTTGTGTATTCGGGGCGCACCATCTTTTATTTTCCTGAACATTTTGTTTGAAGACTTTTGTCTGAATTTGAAGTTCCTCTTTCATGCATTGATGCGTTGTTAGTGTTAAGAAACCTACTATGTTGTGGAGGGCCCCTGCAAGCAGATCATGTCATTTTATTTCATCTCAAACGCATTTCTATTTCATAGTTCGAATCTGGTTAATGCTTTGATTTATGCTTCATTTTTAAGTTCAATTTCAATAGTTCAGTGCTTTGTTTATGCTTATTTCATAGATTCATTTCTTAATTTCATTCTTCCATATTCTATATAGCTTAGTTCATTTCCTTTTCATTTACATTCCAGATTAGAATTTGCAGTAGATAAAAACTTTGTTTTCATAGCATTTCAATTTAAGTTTTTAGTTAGCTCTCAAATTTCATGTTTTCATAAAACTAGGATTTTATCATATCTCATGCTTTCATAATTTAGAGTTAGTTCATTGTTTGTTGCAACATACAAATTCCAAAAAAAACTTGATAGAAACACAGTAGAAATTAATCTAATCACTTCCTTTGAAAGGAGTCATATCACAAACTATTTTTAATAACTCAATTCAATTGAAATTAACCATATAAATATTATCTAACATAGATGATAGATTTCTCTAAAAACTCATTGATCCATAGGAGTTTAACACTGATCCATAAATTCAAAAAATAAAAAAACTCTTAATTCAATTCTCACTCTAATGAAAAAGACTTCTAGCACATATAGTGCACTTGCACTTCAATCCGGGCGATAATTTATGCTTGAAATTTAAGAACATTAAATTGACTAAACATTTTGGCGTTGTTGTCAGGGAAGTGTAAATAGAAGTCTTAGAAATAAAACATGATATGCATAGGGAGAGAGATTCTAAAGGTAGGTTTATAGGATGAGGAAGAAGTTTGACTCCTACATCATCACTCACTCCACCTTGACCTCGAAGTTATACATCACCCACTCAAACTCTAATTCCATACCTAGGTGGTCCATATAGACTTCTTGAAATACTAGATCTGAAATCCAACCTACTTCACCTACTTCATCCACTAAAGCTTTAATTGAAGAATAAAATCCCCCATCTCCAACTACATGAGTAATTTTCTTATCTTCAATAGAAGAACAACTTCTAGGACAAGAATTAGAAGTCCTCAGTGAAGAATAAGAACAAGAAACTCATTCAAACTCTCTCTTGATAGAGGAACTAAAATAATTAGAAAATCTTGTTGTAGAACTAGATACTCACATTAGTTATGAGGAATCCATCATGGTTGAAGAAGGATAAGGAGAAGTACATAATGTCAATGGTGAAAAACCTAGGATTGGAGGAGGAAGAGGAAGAAATATAGGAGGTGGAAGAGGAGGTGGAAGAGGTAGAGGTAGAGGTAGAGGAGATAGAGAACCTTTTGGATTCCCTATTCACGATGAGGATACAACATACACAATGAAAAATATTTCACCTACTATCCTCCCTAATTTTCATGGAATAATAAGTGAAGTTCTAGAAACATTTCTCTTTGAATTTGAAGTACTATGCAGATCATATGATTATATACATGATGCTAAAAAATTAAAACTATTCCCTGCTACTTTAAAGGATTCAACATTAAAATGGTTTATGAGTTTCGAGACGAATTCTATAGGAACATGGGCAGAAATGAAAGATGCATTCTTAGAGAAATATAAGGATTATTGTATGCCTCATAGCATGAAAGATGAATTTTTTAAGATGGCACAAAGGGAAGATGAAAATATTGAAGATTTTGTCAAAAATTTGTTTATAATATTAAAAAGGAAAAAAATGAATAATCTAGATGAGGAAAATTTGAAAGCTATCCTACTCAAATCCATCAAATATGAGTGGATTTATCTCGTCAATGTAATGGGGAAAGGAGACATTTCTCAGTTACCATTTGGAGAAATTTGTGAATTATGTGTACATATTTCAAGGGGTAAATCACGAACTGGGAAAATTCCAAGAGATCCTCTCTTATAAAGAATAAATATATCTGTAGTTGGGACAATTACTAGGTCAAAATTAGGAAATTTGCTTGATAATTTCAAAACAGATATTTTAGGGAGTCTTAATGAGCAAATTGACACCCTTAAAATATAGAACAAGAAAAAATCTAAAATTTTTGTATTATCTATCTTTTGTCCTAGGTGTAGAAAGAAACATGCTCTAAGAGAATGTCCTTTAGACTTAAAAACCATAGAAACCTGTGTAATATGTAAAAAAAATCATAATACTAAATAATTCCCCTCTATACTAGGTCTTAGGGCTATATATAGTGAAGAAGGACTGCCAAACCAGGTAGACTGTCTTTGTTCTATTGCCAGAAGACCATGGAAAAATCCTCAAAATAAAAATTTTAATCCTCAACAATTTGCACAATCTTCACAAGGTAATTGGAATTCACCTATGCCATGGAAGCCTTAGGCTCAACCACAACCAAAATCTTGGAATCAAGGGTGGAAAAATCCTTGTGGAAGGTATGCTCAATATCAACAATATCCACCACCCTATCAAAATTTCCCACCATGATTCTTTCCTTAGAATAATCAATTACCTCAAGCTCAAGTTCAAAATAAAATTCCATAACTCTCTCTACCATTTGCACGAAATCAAAACCAATTACCCATTCAACCGCTTCCGAATCCAAATAATAAACCCGTTTACAACGTGGAAGGGTAGAATTCTCAAACTTATATAATAACTCCACTAGATATAAATAATGTTCAATTAAGATTTGGTAGAGTATTATAAAATAAGAAACCTTGTGTTGTTATTCAGGAAACAAAGAAAAAATTCTCGAAAGAATAGTAATAAACCTGAAGAAGATGAAATTTCTCTTCCTCACAAAGAAAGTGATCAAACAAAAAATATTCCCATAATTTTTGATTATACTCCTATTATTGAACAACCTTCAGTATCTATTACAAGACCATCTTTTCCTGAAAGGCTGAAAATTGATAAAGCAGTAGAAAAACAATTCACATTTCCTGATTATGATATGATGGATGAATTGAAAAATATCTGTATTAAAATTCCTTTATTGCAAGCTAAAAAAGAAATACCATTTTTTGCAAAAAAAATTAAGGAATTGAGTACTCAAAGAAAAAGAAAAGACATAAAAATAATCCAATTAGTTGGGAGAATTGCAGACATCATTATGGGGAAGGCAACAATGCAAAAATATTTAGATCAAAGGAGCCCCATTGTGAAAATCCACATCAATGGAATTGAAATACCAAACACACTGATTGATCTAAGAGCAGCCATAAACACAATGAGTAAACAAATTATGGATCAACTAAAACTTCCTAACCTTCAATACACACCAACATTATTACAATTAGCATACAGGTCTGTAATTAAACCTGATTGTGTGTTAGAAGATATTTTTGTATCCTTAGATTCTTGGGAATATCTTGTTGATTTCATGGTTTTAACACCCAAGAATAATTTAGGAGGACATCCATTAATTATAGGAAGACCTTGGTTAGCTACAACTAATTATTTCATCAATTGTAGATCAAGAGACGTGTTTATCTCATATGTTAGTTCAACAAAATAAGTTACATTATATCCACATGCAAAAAAAACAATAGATATAGAAAGTGAAGAATGGATAGATGATAATAACGATATAAAACCTATTTTCACTATTCCACAAAAAAGCGAGGAGGACCAAATTTTAAATTCAATAGAAAATAATGAATCCTCCTTATATCATGACAATAGTCAAACTTTTCAAGAACAATTTAATATCAAATATTTATCATCTAGACAAATGTCTTTACATTCTATGGAAAATTTTGGAAATTCTTCAATAGAAATCTTTTGAGAAAAAACATTGAATATTAATGAAAATATGGAAGAATTACAAAAAAATTAACTGGTAGAGACCTTGCAAAAGCACTCTTTTTCTTATGCATGGGAGTATACAGATATGAAAGGAATTAATCCCAAAGATTGTATGCATCATATCTATATTGAAGAGAATGCTAGACCGTTAGACAACCTCAAAGAAGAAAGAACCCAAACTTAAAAGAAATTTCTAAGAAAGATCTACAGAAACTATTGAATGCAAATTTTATCTACCCAATATCAGACAATCAATGGGTTTCACCCCTAGTAATTGTTCCTAAGAAAAATGGAAAATTGAGGGTATGCATCGATTAAAGGGAATTGAATAAAGCAACATTAAAGGACCAATTTCCACTTCCTTTCGTAGATCAAGTCTTAGACACATTAGTAGGGAAAAAGTATTTTTCATTTATAGATGGTTTCAGTGGGTATAATCAAATTTAGGTAGCACCTGAAGATCAAGACAAAACCACATTTACTTGTCCATGGGTAACTTATGCTTACCAAGAACTTCCTTTTGGATTGTGCAATTCTCCAAAAACATTCCAAAGATCAGTTCTCATAATTTTCTCTGATCTTATTCATGACTGTGTGGAAGTGTATATAAAAGATTTCACAGTTTATGGTAATTATTTTGAAGAAGCACTAGAAAATTTAGAAAAAATTCTAATAAGATGCAAAGAAGCAAATCTTTCATTAAGTCATGAAATTTTTTTTATGATGTTTAATGAGGGAATTGTTTTAGGTCACCATATTTCAAGAAATGGGATAAAGGTAGACTCATCTAAAGTATAGGTTATTTCCAAATTATCAGTGCCAAATTGTCAACAAGATGTTAGGAGTTTTCTTGGATTTACTGGGTATTATAGAAGATTTATAGAAAACTTCCCAAAAATAACATCTCTACTCTTCAAATTACTTACCAAAGATTGTGAATTCAATTGGGACTCTAATTGTAAAAATTCATTTGAAACATGAAAAAGAAAGTCTTTGAAGCACCTATTTTAAAAGGAAATAATTGGCAAATGCCTTTCCACATATCTACTGATGCTTGAGATACAACCTTAGGGGTCGTGTTGGGACAAAAATATCTTACTCCTTGTGCCATTTACTATACTAGTAAAAATTTAACTCCAACAGAGCTAAATTATACTGTAGCTAAAAAAGAGTTTTTAGCTATAGTGCATGCCATTAATAAGTTCAGACATTACATCACTAGCTATGAAACTTTCATTCACACAAACCATTCTTCCATTAGATATTTAATGAATAAACCAATCACTAAAGGCAGAATAACTAGATGGCTATTACTATTGCAAGAGTTTAACATCACCATTTTAGATCGACCTGGAAAATAAAATACAATTGTTGATTTTTTATCTAGGATACAAAATGATAATAATGATATGCTTGTAGAAGATAAATTTTCAGATGAATATGTTTTTGCAGTATCTACTAAATCACCTTGGTATGCATATATTGCTAATTATTTTGCTATAGTAAAATTACCATCTCATTTGTTTCCCAAAGAAAAGAGAAAAATAATCCAAACATGTGCTTCTTACTCATGGATCAATGAAGAATTATACAAAACAAGACCAGATCTCATCATCAGAAGATGTGTACGAGAATATGAGATACCAAAGATACTCAAAGCTTTCCATGATGAACCATGTGGAGGCCATTTGTCTGACAAAAGAATTTCTTATAAAATCCTTCTCTTAGGATATTATTGGCCTTCCCTGTTCAAGGATGCCAAAGAATATTTTAAGAGATGTGACAGTTGCCAAAGGATGGGGAAACATGTTCTTTCAAGTGAAATGCCATTGCAACCTCAGGTACTCATTGAACCTTTTGAGAAATAGGCCTTGGATTTTGTTGGTCCAATTAATCCACCTTCTAAAAAAAAGAGGTATATTCTGGTATGTATTGATTATGTTACCAAATGGGTAGCAGTGAAAGAACTTTCTTTTACTACTAAGAATGTTGTAGTTTCATTTCTTTTTGAGGATATCTTCACTCATTTTGGTGTCCCAAGGGAAATTGTAACATATCAGGGAACACAATTCACATCCAGAGTAGTACAAAATCTGGTGGAAGAATATAAAATCAAGCACCAGAGTCCATTCCATACCATCCCCAAGAAAATGGGCAAGTTGAATCTACAAACAAGGTGATTGAAGCCATTCTCACAAAGACTGTACACTTGCACAGAAGGGACTAGGCAGAAAAGCTTCCAGAAGCTTTATGGGCCTACATAACTACATGGAGAAGCACTACAGGACATACTCCCTACGAACTTGTTTATGGAAAGAAATTCTTGTTTATGCTAGAGTTCTAGATTGAGACCTATAAAACAAATGTTAAGCTTGGACTTGACTTATCAAAAGCACAAAAGCAAAGGATGGGACAACTCAATGAGCTTGATGAGCTAATACAAGATTTTATCTAGAAGACTAGCTTTGTTTAGCAACAAAGAGCTAGATGGCATGACAAATACATCAAGGAAATGAAATTTCATCCAGGAGACTGGGCATTACTCTTCGACTCAAAATTCAAGAATTTTCAAGGGAAGTTCCAAACTCACTGGATTTAACCTTATGAGATCGAATAAGTTTTTTACAATGGATAAGTAAGAGAAAATTCATCTATTACTAAATGTACACTGACTCAAGATCTATCAAAAGCCAATGACAAAAGAGGAATTTGTCAAGATTTTCCAAAACAAATTTTCTTTAAAGTTGGTTGAGAATAATTCTTCTTCTCAACCTTAAAAGTTTATTTTCTTTCTATAAATAAATAAATAAAAATAAAGGATAAAAAATGAATAAATAAATAATAATTTTTTTATAAACATGAAAACTAACATATTGTTGGCATGTTTTATACAGAAAATTCAAAGTGAAAACCAAAATTCTTTTGGTACCTTAAATTTACTCTTACCCATTTTTTTTCTAAAAGTTTTCCATTATTCTAAGCATCCCTTTCTTAAAAGAATAAATAATCTACAAAATTGATGATTTTCTACAGCTTTGACAGTTTCTACAGCCAATTGACAGGAACATTTGATGATCAAATAAAGGAAGAAGTGATTGACTCCTTATGATCCGAAGCACCTGCAAGATGACAACCAAAGGTTAGAAAGAAAATAAAGAAAAGGTATGTCATAATTTAATTTAACAATAGGGGTCAAAATACTACATATATGAATTATATGGACATAAAATTACAGAAAAAATCAAAATCATTATTGTGAAAGGTGATAGTGTCATGACAAATCCCTCATAATTCGCCATATCCGTTTCACCATCATAACACGATTCAAAGTCCCAATTAATTGATTTGATCGCTGCCTCAATCATAATTATGAATGACTAACGACTAATTTACTCACTTATACCTTCATCTCATACCTGCCTACCCTCTCATTTTTCCATCACCATTCATCGTTCTGCTTCGAAAAAAACCCTACCAAGTTCACTGCCCTGTCAAAAAAAACAATTTCTGGAGGTGAAACATCTTCCAACCATGGGTGTGATTGTTCGAACAAAGCCAATAGGGAAGAAATTCTTGGAAGGATATCCACATGCAAGAGAATTATTAGAGAAATCATAGTGGCTGAAATTTATGGAAAAATTCGATGGTTTCCACAAGGAAGTCACCAAAAATTTTGCATGGGTTTTTGATGGCATAGAAGTGGAAATAGGAGACATCAAATTCACATAGACAGAGTCTCTGATTGCAGAAGCCATCAGATTGCCTCGTATAGGAGAAAAATGGTTCAATAATAGAGGAATCAAAGGAGATGATTGGAGGGTTTTATTGAAGAAAACAAGCATGGACATTATTGTGTTCAGGAAAGGCACCCCCAGCTCTACACTAAAAAGTAAGTGGAGGAATTTTCTCTTATTCATCCAAAAAAATTTTACTTATGAAGGTTGATTCAGATGTATGTTTTTCTACCATCTAAGGCTGTTGATGAATTTTCTTGAAGAACAAGAAATGAACCTTCCATATTTCTTGTTGAATAGTCTTAAAAAGATGTCAAGGAATGTTCAAAAGAGAATTCAGTTCATAGAAAACACAATGTATCACCATGGGCTAGTTAAAATATTGTTGAATTCCATCTTCAAAGTATAGGGGATACATGGGAAACCTTTCTATTTAGAAATAATTTTGAAGATGAAACAAATGAAAAACCAAGTAGTAGAAAAACTCAGAACAAAAGGAATGTTGAGACATCAATATACATGAGCTTTAACATCAACAATATTTTTCAAAGGATGACATGCCAATTTCATAAATTTTAAAGAAAATAAATACAAAAGATGTTAGAATAAAGAAAGCCAACAAAAAAACAAAGATTTCCCCTCAGAAAGAAAAGTATAAAAATCCAAAGACCCCTGTCACAGGACTAAGAAGAATTACCAGGCTAATAACAGTGAAATAAGTACCCTCAAAATATGTAGAACACATTGATTTGGAGGCATAAGAAAATATAGCAAATTCTCCGAGAGCATCACCACATGCCTACATTTCACCTCCTTAGAGTCCAGGTCAAAGTTTAGGTATTGATCCAGTACTGCAAGAGATTTATGATTACATAGAATCATTGAAGAAAAGAGAAGCAACCAAGAGATCAATTCAAAATCTAGGAGAAGAGAAGGACCAGTTTAATGAACCACAAGAACCTCCAGTTCTTGACATCCTCAGAAATGAAATCTTTGAACTAGAGACATTAAACAGGTTTATTAAAAGTGAAAATCAATCTTTGAAAGCTTAGAATTAAGTTCAAATTGACAATAGTGATAACCTCCTTCTACATTTGAGTCTATGGTAAAAAAAAGAACAAGAAATTGAAATAATTAAACATGGTCATGAAGAGAAAAATCATTAATCTGAAATACAAAATACTTATGAAGAAACCAAGGATGGCAGTAAAAGGAAAGAGGGTGAAAAAGAGAAAATTGGATGTACTGGCAGAAGTGTCTAAGGATATGCAGTCACTGAACAAAGATGAAAAAATTTTGTGGTTGTATGAGGACATACAAAACCTTCAGTATGGGGGAATGTAGAGTCCCAGAATTGTTTTGTTTTGACACCCTTTTTGCATCCATATTTTCCTTCTTTTCCCATCACTATCAACCTAATAAGGCAACAATCACATGGTTTTGACAAGGTAAAATACTTATGTGTCCTATTTTTCATACTTGTTAATATGCCCTATTGTTTTGTTAAATATTACATTCAGCTACAAAATTGACACAATTTCACAACTATTCCATAGATCCGTAACTACTTTCATTGCTAACATGGTTCCGGTGCACCAAATCAGCAAAGGAGTATATGGGTAGATAGAGGATTATCCCTTCATGGATTTCCTCTTGCTTATCCAAGCCAATTCATCAAAGAGATCACGCATTTACATGGTCAAAGGTAGCAGTCAACATGTAGCAGCACTCAGAAACAGAGTCCGGGAATGTCACGACTATGTCGATTTTCTTTCCTAATAGAAAATTGACAGATAATGATATTTTGTTTAATTTTTTTAACTTGTATAAGGATTATAATAGATATCTATAGGCTTAGATCTCCCTTATTGTTGAATGCACTCTATAAAAACATAGAAACTATGTATATTTGGGGCGTGCCATCTTTTATTTTCCTGAAAATTTTGTTTGAATAATTTTATCTTAATTTGAAGTTCCTCTTTCGTGCATTGATGTATTTTTAGTGTTAAGAAACCTACCGCGTTGCGGAGGGCCCCTGCAAGCAGATCAGGTCATTTTCTTTCAGTTTCTATTTCATCTCAAACGAATTGCTATTTCATAGTTCAAATCTAGTTAATGCTTTGATTTATTCTTCATTTTTAAGCTCAGTTTCAATAGTTGAATGCTTTGTTTATGCTTATTTCATAGATTCATTTCTTAAATTCATTCTTCCATATTTTATATAGCTTAGTTCATTTCCTTTAAATTTACTTTCTAGATTAGAATTTGCAGTAGATAAAAAATCTGGTTTCATAGCATTTTGATTTAAGTTTATAGTTACCTCTCAATTTTCATGTTTTCATAAAATGAGGACTGTATCGTATCTCATGCTTTCATAATTTAGAGTTCATTCATTGTTTGTTGCAGCATAAAAATTCCAAAAACAATTTGATAGAAACACAATAGAAATTAATCTAATCATTTCCTTTAAAATGATTCATCTCACAAACTCTTTTTAATAACTCAATTGAATTGAATTTAACCATAGAAATATTATCTAACATAGATGGTAGATTGCTACAAAAACTCATTGATCCATAGGAATTTAACACTCATCCATAAATTCAAAAATTAGCAAAACTCTTATTTAAATCCTCACTCTAACGACAAAGACTTCTAACAAATATAGTGCACTTTCACTTCATCAGTTTACTGACTCTGGTCGATAATTTATGCTTTCAATTTGAGAACATTAAATTGACTAAACATACAATAAGAAATATGTTGAAATTATTCCTGCTTTTCCTACCTCTGAGTTTATTCTCATTGTGGAGGAAATTCCTTCCTTAGACTTTTTTTAATTTCCCGAACATAAGGTTGTGGTCAAAAGAGGTAGGAAGAAGAGTAAATTGGATCAATATCAGTCATTAGTACTTGGAAAAGCCCATTCTTTTGAAGTTCTGTGGAAAGGTTCCTCTGCAACACCAACATAAGGGTTAAGAAATCTAACTCAATTTACGGGTGCCCATGCTTCAACAACTCTTGAAAAATTTGTAGAAGTTCAAGAACTTCTTAAGGAGAAAGACAAAAATATTAATTTGTTGGAAAAAACCCTCAGTACCAAGAAACATAAAATTAATGAATGATATAAGAGTCAAGTATCAGAGCTACAACAAAAATTGATGCTTAAAAATTGCAACATGACAATGAGGTACAAATGAAATATGATCAAATTAAAGAAATGTAGAGGAAAATAGAGAAATTGAATGTCAGTCCCCAACTGAAAAAATTCAAGAAAGAAGCTAAAGAATTAAACACTCTTCTCAGGCATCAACAAAAGGTCTTCTGCAATAAGCTCATGGTAATTCAATATCAATTTCAAACTACAAATTATCTTGTAGATGATATGACAAACTAATTTGAAGAAGTAAATGAGAAGCTTACTTATTTTCTTACTTGGCAAGAAAGTGTAGAAGGTAGAACTGCAAATCTACCTAATATTAAGGAAACTCAAAAGTTAATAATTTTATGAGTGGGAAATTAGGATGAAATAAGTAGAGGCTGTTGTGAATGAAGTCCAAGATTTTTCTAGTTCTATTGTTGAAGCAATCAATTATACCTTATTACAAACAAATCTCGTTTAAAACTGATTTGAAGGTCCACTTCCAGATGTTAAGGCATTATCAAAATGTTGGATGGAAAAGGGTACACAAATGGCCCATATTATTGATCATTTGTCTAAAATTGACCTCGAGCATCACTGACAGTTTCTGGTTAAACTTCACAGCCAATGGTTAGTTCTATGAAGTTTATCCAATGTTATCATGAATGTGTTTCCATCACTAAGGACTGCTATTTATACCAGTCATATAAGTATCAAGCCCAAGCATCCCCCGGAGCTCATGAGTCTATTGGATATTTACAAATTGTGGCAACTTATCATTGGATAGTCATCATCTTAAGTTTCAAATTTGTTGTAAATATTTACTAATTTTCCTTTTACTATTGTTTCTATTGAGAGATTGTTGGAAGAGTTTATTTTTATCCTTTTGTATTAATACTATAAATTCCTTCTCTGAGATGGAGAAGGGTTTTGAATTTTGAAAAGAATGGACTTGAAATTGCACTACTGTATTTTGAGTTTTTCTCAATACAAGTTGAATCACTTGTAGTTCCATGATGAGTAGATATACAGTTTATCGGGTAATATTATCCTATATTTTTATGTCTTTGCTTTGAAAATAATTGTTTAATTATTTTTTTCACATATATGTATGTTATTCAGTCTTTCATGATCATTATCGGCATGTTTTGTTGAAAGTTTGTTTTATGCTATGAATAACGAGATCTCTATCATATGTGATGATTAAATTAACTTAATTTAATTAACTATTTAATTAAATAAATTTAATTTCATTAAATTATTATCGTGATTTCATAATAATCTACATTATTATGATAGTTACAACATCTCTCTAACACATATGTTTTTCAACTTACCCCCGTGTTATAGAAAATTGTAGTAATTATTACTTTAGTTGTTAGTATATATTAATATCTATTAATACATACATTATCATCATCCATCCCACTTCATGTAATTTTATTTAAGGGAAATTGGTCTCATAATTCCAGCCGAAGCCACCATTCCAAACAAAAAAGGGTCTAGTTGGGACCTTGACCGGGTGGTTTCCCCCAGTGTTGATGAAGACATTTTGGATCATCAATAGAACCACATGATTTTGGTGCTTCATCTCATGTGTTTAAGTTTTTGGATGTTTAGGTTTCCCATTGTTTCTTAATGAAAAAAGGCCTTTGAGCCTCATTGTAACACAGTTCAGAAGGCATGTAGTTACCACATCTCTTCTCAGAGATAATCTACCATCACCTGAGCTATTTTATTTCCATTATGCATGTAACAATTTTCAGTACTTTGTTATTAATGAATTAAAGTTTTGTTTTCGTTGTATTTTTGTGTTTATGTTCATATCAATATTTAATTTTGTTCCTTCGTAAATCTCGATCAGTGGTATCATAGTGGTATGTTTTTCATCTATTTTTTGTGCATGTCCCCAACAACATCATGGTATAAGGAATTAGGGCTCAAAATGGTTGAACCTTTGTAATAATAGCCTCGCTAACCCCAATGGCCTCCCATGGTAGAAGAAAATAAAGACGAGGGAGTATGAGATCCTTTTAAAATATTGCTCGAAGAATCTCTCAAGCGACAAAGGAGTGAAATGATGGAGAATTTTTCCCAGATCCTTCAGTAGATGCCCATCGACAATGCACCTTCATCCAATAGTCACTTCGAAGGCGTCGCCCCCTTCAAGGTACAAGTAAAATTCAATATCCCTATATTCGTGTAGAAATTTGGTGATAGAATTACAACTGCTCAATAAATTTTATCTAAATCAAGAGACACAATTCTACTCTACTTCTCTGTTGAAATTAATTCACAATTTAGAACAACACTCACAAACATGCATCAAACAAATACACAATTACACATATGTTTCTAGGGGAAACCAACTGGTAAAAACCCTTAAGCTTGTTTGCATTAATACAAAATAATAAATATGCTATTACAATTTTCTGCTTCGGTACTGAAGCTCAAACTGCAAAGAATAAATGTTCTCTCTACTCAATGAGAAGCTCTGATCTAGACTTAGTCAATTTCCGCCTCCACCTGAGCTCCTATTTCCTTGTGAAAATTCTAAGAAAATTTCCCATATTCTTTAGGAATTCCCGCCAAATGGATTGCAATTCCCAAGGATTGATCATTGATTGCATGCAACACCTATACACTCTGCCTAGTATAAAATTAATATTACACTGCCTTGGAATCTCCACCACAATTGAATAATTCGAATTCCTTGCATGCATGAGCTATTTCTAGTTGATTAATCAGTTAACTGGATGATCTTTGAGTTAGACTATTGTCAACTACAAAAATGACCTCAAACTAGTTCTATGGACTGTTAGAACTAGTTTAACTTAGTACAGCTGGAAATAACTGAATTGGATTGCTACAAATTAGTAATCACACATGCATAGCTGAACTTCAAGCCCTCTAACTCAAACTTAATGATCTAATTGAGTGACAAGAGCCATGTCAGCTTAGTTAACTACCTCCAAGTTGTTTGTTGATGTCAAATTTTTGATTTTCTCAATTTGACTAAGGATAAGTCAAATTGAGTCTTTCTTGCTACATTTTTTCAACAATTCGAAGGTCAAATAGATCCAGATGTTGTAGATAAATGTTTGAATCTGTTGGAAGATTAATTTTTGGTCCATATTTTCTCCAATAGGAAGAATATTAATTTTTCACTGCTTAAGATTGCTCCCCATGTAAAGGACCAGTGGGAAACTTACTGTCAGAAAAGGGTTGATGAACCCTCTCTATTTACAGCCACCCCCTCTTGGAACTCTTTCCATCATGCTATGAATGAATAAAATTACCTTGTGTGGAGCTATGAGGAAAATTACATACAATGGACCACACTATGACAACAAAGGGACCAAAATATGCATGAGATCACACATATTTTCATACTCTACGCATAAAGTTGGGTATCAAAGACTTTGAGTGACATATGGTTCTCAAGTACTGTGAATGTATGCACAAATTTATTAAGGAAGAAATGGATTTTTTGGACATCTCCTCGCTTGGTGCAACATACCGATATTATGTCAATATTGAATTCAAATTTAAAAAAAAGAAGCACGAATTTAGATCTGCGATTCAAACAGGGAAAAAGCCCCCCAAAAAACAGAACAAAGGATAAAGCCAAGGTGGGGTGACACAGGAAAACTCAACAAAGCTGAAAACAAAGAATAACACCACTAAGATAAAGAAGGACACGGGAAAATTGTGTGAGTTCAATAAGAGCCCCACCCACAATACAAGTGAGTGTTGAGCCAAGCAGTCACTAGTGGTCGAGCTTAAGGCTTTAGAGTCAGATGCATGTTATAACTCTGAGTCACAAAATGACAAGGGGAATAACAAAGGGATGCATATTATTGATTTGGATCCCAAATCCACCGTTGCCACCACCAAGATCCAAAGGAAGGGGAGCGTTTCTTCCACTCACAGATGTGGGTGAAGGGGTCTCCAATGTAGGTCATTGTTGAAATTTTTTACTGATCAAAATTTATGAAGGAACAAAGTAAAATACATATATGAATAAAAAAATAGAGATACAACACAAAAATAATTTTAATTCATTGATAACAGAGTACTGAAAGTTGTTGCATGCAAAATGGAAATAAAATAGCTTAGGGGATGGTAGCTTATATTTGAGAAGAAATGTAGAAGCTACATGCCTTCCGAACCATGTCACAATGAGGCTCTGAGGAATTTTTATCATTAAGAAATGATTGGAAACTCTAAACATCTAAAAAAATAACCCTGGGAGTTGAAGCATTAAAAGCTCGTGGGCCTCGTTGGGTTAGTTGGAACGTCAAATTCTTGAGGTCATAACTTTGGCATACGATCTCCAAGAGGAGCCCGAAAAAATACCAATAAATTTTTGTTCCACTTTTCAATCTCTTTGTTTTCCCAAAAACATGTCATTTAGACCCTCAAAATGGCTCTAAAATTTTAGGACTCGAAAAAATTCCAAAATAGAAAGTTGTGCTACAATTAAGGAAACTAAAATAAACAATGATGGGGGTAAAAGTGGAATAGGCGAGTGGCCACTAATATCTAACAATGGAAGCATTACATTTCAGGGAAGGAGACAGTCATCCACACAGATCACCGATCTCTTCAATTTATAAAGATGCAAGGGAAGTTGCAGAACGGTTGCCATCAAAAGTGGTTTACATATCTGCAACAATTCCACCTGAACATTGAATACAAAAAGGGTGGCACCAATCATGTTGCAGATTGCCTCAGTCGACCCCTAGTTAGAGCACAAACTACTGTTCTCAATTCTTGTGGCCACGAGACCTCTGGATGGCTGCAACTCTACAAAAAATATTCATAGTTCACCACCACATACCATATGCTAGTGGATGGCAAGAAATTTTTAGATTTCCACCTGTAGGATGTATTATTATGCTACTTGGGTCACATTTTTGTTCCTTCAAGCAAGCGTGCCAAGATGATTATCAAGGCACTCTATAGTCGAGTCACAAGACATTTTGGTGTGGAGAAAGCTATGGTCTTACTACAAAAATATTTTTATTTTTATTTTTATTGTTAGGATGTTGGAAAGTATATAAGATCTTGCATTTCCTGTCCCGTCGCCAAGCCAACCGTCAAGAAGCAGGGCCTACACACTCCTCTGCCTATTCCCAGCTAGCTCTGGGAATCCATCTCCATGGACTATCTGTTTGGCCTCCCTTCTACTAAGCATGGTAATGAATATGTATTTGTGGTCATGGACATATTTTCCAAGATGGCTATATTGGCATCTTGAAAGAAAAGTATCATAGTAGAGGAGACTACCAAAATCTTATTTGAACAAGTATGGGTACATTTTGGGATCCCGCGGACCATTATATCTGATCAAGATAGCATGTTCCTGAGCACATTGTTATAGGTCAATTTGGGCATCATTCCCAATGACCTGGTTAATTGGGCATCATCTCCAGGACCAATTTATAAGGTCTATCATCCCCTATCATTTCAATTGCTACATGCCCTAAGACAAATAACAAGAAAAATCAATCAAAGACTTTCATATGCAAAGGTTTCCAAAGTTTTAAGTTTATAATATATCATATGAGAGCTCACCAATGCTACCTCTAAAGGGACTAAGTGCATTGCATATGCAGGTAGCCCCATGCAAGGCTGCTCTGCAAAGCACTTGCCGACATTCAAAGGTGCGTTGGTCACATTCTGAGCAAAATTCTCATTGTTCAGGAATCTCCACTTGGCTAGTGCCTTCTAGAAGAGTTCACATGTGTCAAACTTCGAATCCATGTGTCCATTTGACATCTACAAGATTGGGAACATGCTTGCCTATTATTGGAAATTTATAGATTTTGAAACTACCCTCAGCTCCTCTATAAATTGAGCACAGATGTTAGTGCTTGATAAGGAAGAATTTGTGTAGAGAAATGCTGATGGAATTTCAATTGAGGAGATTGATTTGAGTGACATATTGCTGGAGATATATGCATTGTGATGTGGATGGGATGTTGTTGGAGATGGTGGCACTAAATCAATCACTGGGTTGTAACCTCCCCTTCTATCAACAATAAATATTACTACTTATTTTTCCCTATATGCATCTGTATAATATTTGATTTTCAATATAATGATTTCTTAGTTGATGTATATGGTTTATGCGATTTAGCTAAATAACTTGAATAGACATCTGTATTATTGCTATCTCTTGCTGTTTAGTGTTCATTCTTGCAGGAAATATTTTGCACAGCTGGCTGGAATTTGAAGCTACAACAAAAGTGACAGAAGGAGACTTTGGAAGCGCTTGGATCCCAAGTAGGTTTTGTTAGTCATCAATAATTTTTGATCTTATCCAAAGATGACTAAGTTGAAAATATCAGATTTCTAGAAACAATATTTGCAGAAACATTGTGAGTTCTAGAAATCTCACGGCCTTCATTATCCCAAGTCTATCAATTCACTAAATATCTTCACTTAAATCCTTCAAGTTATCCTGCCATCTCAAAAAGAAATTGTTTTCAGGCTATATTTCCCATTTTTCACCTCCATCATATCTGCCCATTTTCACTCATTTTCACTTATCCAAACAGTCATTTCCCCCCTACAAAAAAGGTTTCTTCCTTTCTCATTTATCCTCCATTCTCTCTTAAAAATCCCTTTAAAACATGATAGACACCCTTATGTGGTTTAAATCACTCTTTTTAACCTTACCAAAAACTTCTTAAAAAGCCAAAAACCCTCTTTTAGGTGTATTATCCGCCCATGTTTGACATAAGGCCTTAAGCGCCTTTTGCTTAAAAATCCTTCCGCCCTTTTCCTTCATATAACCTAGGGGCTTGACCACTCGCTAAACCTCGGCCCCTTTTTCCTTAACCTCGTCACATTCTCCCCGCACTCTACCTAAAGCCCCCTTCACTCCTTATTTTATCCCACGCCATTTGTTTCCTCCAAAGCAATCACAGCTATTGATCATACAGATCCAACGGTGATCGCGCGCCCACACATCATCGGCTCGCCTAACCTTTCCCTCATCCACCTTTTCCGAAGTAATCTCAACCATAGATATTATAGATCTAACGGAAATCGCTTCCCTTCTCCTACCCTTTCTCCTGATCATTTTTTCATCCATACATTCTCGCAAATAAATCTGGACCGTAGATCCTCCAGATCTGACGGCCCACTTTAATCCCGAGGTTTCACACCCTACCCCTAGCCTTTCCGCTACCCAAAAAAATAAATGACATCCCCGCTGGCCTACCATTCATTCCTCCACCCCAGCCCAGTCCCCGTCCGCCACCTGTCTTCCACCATTCTCCTCGCCTGATCATCTTACCCCTATTCGGGCCCGTCCTGCGTCGTTGATCTGGCTCCCCCAGATCCGACGGCGTAGATTTGATATCGCACGAAATCTTATGCTGGGTTTTAATGGTCCATTTCAACGCGAAATAGGTAGTATTGGCCCGAACATGTGGCGACCATCATGTGGAATTATGTTCATTTTGGATAAAACCACTTACTTCCCATATGCAGCATGAAAACCACTATGGTTTTCGCAAAACCACTCATTTTTCTTCGTGCCATAATTTAAACCTTTTCCTCCTTCCACCTGTTTTCACCTCTAGAAACCTTCCCCTGCTCATCCTCCGCCTCTACAAACACTCCAAAACCTTCCTCCAGGCCTCTGAAAGCATTTTTAACCACAGCCCGCAGGCTTTCAATTAAATGTTTTTGTTTATTTTGTAGGTTTAATGGCGTCCGAAACATTACAGGCCCTCCCACAGTCACCTAAGTGGCATAAAACCTCAAAATGACGATCCTCGAGGCAAAATCATGCAGAAAGGGAGATCAAAGAGTTTTATTTCGTGATTGGATCGATGCTTCATGAAAATTGGTTGAAGTAATAAAACCCTCCAATGTGCCAAAAGTCTCCTACACACAGAAGTAGAGAAGAAAACAATGAAGACTGAAGAACAAAATATTAAAGCTGAGATAGAGATTAAAGGATAAAACACAGTTAAAGGAAAGATGAATAGGGTTTAAAGAAAACAATAAGATATTAAAAAGGCAGCATGATGAATTATGAAGGCTAAAAGCAGATCAGGCCTTAAATACAGTTTAGTGATGAAATGAAGGAAAATTAGGCTAAAAGGCCTCGAATACATCAAAAAAGAGCAATTAGTCCCTTAGAAATATCTAACTAACATATTGAGCCTACTTTCTATCCATAAAGCCAATCAACAATTATTACCCAACTAGAAATACATTTAAATTGTCAGCACAGTTATGGTAAAGATAGGATAAAGCCTTAAAAGTCAATCTTTCACCTATTTTTCCTTAGAAAGTTAAGACAGAGTTATTAACAGAGAAGTAGTTGCACACATGTTCCTATCTTATGCCTTGCATGGTTTTCAAGGACAGGGATGCATTTACTCTGTAATTAATAACACTTGAACTCTAGATCAGTTCCACCTCCTCATTTGCAGCATAAATACTGCATTTTAACTCATTGTATCGTTGGCATTAGTTGACCCTTTGAAGTAATATATAGCTCTACTAAAGTTGAAAGGAAATTGATGTTCTGGAACCTGTGAATCTTTTGACCTGTTTATTGATGGAGAAAGCTCTGTCATTGGATACTTGAGCTTGGCTGTTGATGAAGTAATCTAAATTTGTTATTTTTATTTCTTGTTTCATTATGTTTCACCATTCTCTGTTGCAGTAGAGTAAAAAGTTTAGGCTAAGAAATGTCTTTTGAAAGCACCTTATTTCTGTTTACTCTTCATTGTCTTTATGTTTTCTTTTGCTAAGATATTTTAGAGAATTCTTAATTTCTCTCTAGAACCCTTATGCTTGTTTATTTCTTAAATATTTCAATATAGTTGGCCTCAAGAATGGTTTATGGTTTTCCCTGCTTACTTGCTGCTACTTAAAAACTATTTCTAAAGTCTCCCTTCAAAGTACCATTGTCCAAAGTCTTCCAAAGAGGTTTTGTTCCGATCATACCCTTTGTACTTGCTCAAATAATTGTTTTGAAGGTCCTTATAGCTGTAATCAAAGATGTCTAGAAGTTCCCTCTTATATGAATGTAGTTATTTTTTAATCTTGAATGTTTTCTTATCCTTGAAAGTGAAATATTTGGATGAAATAGAGTGTTCCTTGACTCCTAGATTTCATTTGAAAAGTTTGTCTTGAAATTGTTATTTATTGAAGTGTCGTTTCTAGAATTTATGGTTAGCCTTGTCTATGGAATGCCTCTTCTAGTTTGGGTAATGTTTTAAGTCCCTTTGTTGAGAAGTACATATAATTAAGGATTATTAATTTCCCTTAGTTCTACTTTTCATTCTAAACCTTTGATGTCCATTTCATTTCACCTAAAAGACTATGTAGATCCATTGGCCAAGTTAGATTTGTTGTCTAATACCCCTGATCTGTTTACAAACTTGTTACAATTTCCACTTGAATCCATTGCCCAATGACTTAGAGATTTCCCTTTTCTATCTATGCTGCCTAGATCATCATGCCCAACCAAAAAATCAAACAAACTCATGCTTAATAACTAGCCTAAAATCAACCTTTTACAATCAAACAAGCTCACATCATTGCAAATAATTGAGAGATCCCTATCTGAGACTATGAAGGCTAGGTCCTAGAGCTCTAAATACTAGTTTTGATGTTGCTTTATCACTTAGTATGCCAATCTGCCAAATCATAGGACCCCAATATAATGGCGATCATGGTGGGACCTTTTTGAGTAAAAGTTCCTACTCCACCTGATTCTCAGCTTCTCCATCATTTCATCTTCTTCCATAACAATTCCGCTCATCAAAAGCTTATTGGCCCTAGTGTTTCTTCCACTCCTGTCCACACATACATTGTTCAGAGCACTCCAACTCAACCCATTTTCCATCTTATAAATCCCCCATTATTTCCTATCATGGCAGCATGGTATGCTCCACTAGTGTTACCACAACCTTTGGTTCCCTTACCCAATGATTATCAATCCAAAATTCCCCATTTCACTGGAAATGAACCTAATACTGCCCAACAACATGTAGACAAGATGGATGATGCTTTTGACTATATGGAAATAGAAGAAGAGACCATTAAGATGAGAATTTTTGCTCAAAGTTTAAGAGGAGAAGCCAAAAAATGGTTCAAAGGCTTAACTCCTCATAGCATAAATGATCTCCCTTCTTTATATCAAACATTCACAAACAAATGGGAAATTAAAAACAACCATCTTCAAATTATATCAGACTATAATAACCTCAAGAGAAAAACTGGGGAGAGTGTCCAGGATTATTGCACTAGATTCAATAGTGTGTATAATGCACTTCCCCCAAACATGAAACCTCCACTAGGCCTAGCCTTAACTAAATTTCTAGAAGGCTTTGATCCAGAAATGACCTACCAGCTAAGAGAAAGAGACCCCTTGACTTTAGAAGATATGCAGAGGGGAGCCTTAAGTGTAGAAGCAAATCTAATTGAGAAAAAAGCTAGGTTAAAAGTAGAGAAAAGAGTTACATACAGGGATGATACAATGGCATCAACCTCATCATCAGATACTAAAATTGATAACTTAGTGAAGGTAATGGAGAGAATGATTGAAAATATAAATCTGAATGACAGAGTGCCTCCTAGAGAGAATCAAACCAATCCCCAAAACATAAATAGGAATCAAAATATCAGAAGAGATCCTAATGAAGATAGGCAAAGAGACAATGACCAACAAATTAGGCCCCCCTTCCAAAAAAATTATGTATATCAAGAAGAGGAAAGTGAAACTGAAAGGTTGCAAGAAAATCATGTAAACTTGATAGGATCTAACATTGAGACATATGTTTTTCCCACTGAAGAAGAACAAGGATTCTTCTCCTCAGAACAAACTGAAAACAACCATGAGGATTCTGAAGATTACAAATTGGGGTTTGAAAATGCAATCACGGAGGTACACAAACAATATAATATTAGGAGCAAAGGGAACCCAGAGATTTCCAATGACAAAAACACTGGTACTGTTGTTAGGAAAACTTCATAAAATCAGCCTAAGAAGACAACCAGTTACACCAACACTATGGAAAAGAAAACTAATCTAAATAAACACAAAAACAGTCAGCAAAGTGTTGAACAAAGCTGCCCTAGTACTTCTACTAGTGGCCCTAACAAATCTGTCCCGAATAACAGTCCAAATAAAATTAAGCAAATTAGAATTGCTGAAAGGGTTATAAATGACAAAAAATATGTAAATATGTCAATAATAATAGTTCCTTTCAGCCTTGAAGGGGAAATTGCCAAGATCAAAATCACCATACCCTTAGTTGAACTAGTAACTCGGGATGTATATAAAAATCAAGTTTTGAAAGCTTTGAATATAGGCAGTGACATTGATACTTTAAACTTGACAGATGATAAACCAGAATTATTATTTGGTCCTAAAGTTGAAGGAAAATACCAAGAAGGGGTTGTCCCTCCCTTATTTGTTAGCCTGAATATACATAAAAAAATCTTGCACAATGCCATGCTATACTCAGGTGCTTCTCATAATCTTATGCCCAAAGTAGTAATGGAAAGCCTAGGCTTGGAAATTACTAAACCATATCAAGACTTGTATTCCTTTGATTCAAGCAGGGTCAAATGCTTGGGCCTAATCAAAGATTTATGTGTCAATTTGGCACAGATTCCTGCTAAAGGTCTACTCATGGACATAGTAGTAGCTAACATTCCCCCTAAGTATGGCATGCTTTTATCTAGATCATGGGGAGCCAAACTTTAGGGGAGCCTTCAAATGGACATGTCCTATGTCACCATCCCCGTGTTTAACCAAACCAGAAGACTATACAGGGAGTCTCATATGAAATACATGGTGAGCAACATAGATAGGCCAAACAATACTCCTGTTTATTCTATTCATTCAGATTGATATTCCTTTATCTTGTATAATGAAGAGGAAATCAACCAACAAGAAAAGGAAAACAAGAAAGAATTCAGTCCACCAGAACAATCAAATCTTTTATCAACTCAAGCACAAAAAAATTCAAACTTTAACACCCTTGAACAACAAAAAGAAAATGAAAATGAATTTGAACTACCTTGGAAAATAAACTTTGATGGCTCTTGTAGCAAATTAAGTTCAGGGGCTGGTGTATGGATACAAAACATAAACAAAGGATTTTCCTATAAACTGGATTTTCCATGCACAAATAACATTGCTGAATATGAAGCCCTCCTTATTGGCCTACACTTACTCAAAGATTTAGGAGCTAAGAAAATATCAGTCCAAGGAGATTCCGAGATAATCATCAGACATATTAAATAGGAGTATTCAACCAAAACCCCAAAAATCATAGAATATAGAAATGCTGCCTTTGATCTCCTGAAAACTTTTGAAAAATATGAACTCATTTTCATACCAAGAACACAAAATCATCTAGAAAATGAACTTGCCTTTGTTGCTAGTAATTGCCAAATACCACATATAAATGAACAATTCAAAATAAAGGTAAAAAACAGGCCTGCAATACCTGACAATGAAGATTATTGGCAAGTGTTTAAAGGAGACAAACACATAGATGATTTTCTGCAATTTAAAAATGACTTTGCCATACCAACATCAAACACTAGCCATGAGGAAAACTGTTTAAATGAAGAACAAATCCTTCAAACAGTGTTGTCCTTTTTTGCTGATATAAACCAATTTGAACATCATTTTAAAACATAGATAGTTGACAATACAGACCAAAAAGACCTAAAATTTTTACAATGTAAAAATGATACAATTCCAATAAGTCTTACACCATTAGAGCAGCTTTTTGATTTTAATGATGTAGCCAAAGGATCAAGAATTAAGCCTATAGAAACAAACATAGAAGAACATAACATAGGCAGCCTAGAAGAACCTAAAATGATCAAGCTATCCAGCACTCTCCCAGCTCATATCAAACAACAATACATAGAAATTTTCAAATAATTTAGAGATGTGTTTGCATGGGGTTACAAGGATCTGAAATCATATGATACCAGCATCATTCAACACAAAATCCCTCTTAAGGAAAATCAAAAACCTTTCAAAAAAAAACTCAGAAGGATAAACCCTGTTTTATTGCCTTTAGTTGAAAAAGAGATCAAGAAAATGTATGATGCTGGGATCATAGTTCCCCTCAGGTATTCAGAATGGGTTTCCAACTTGGTATCTGTTGGGAAAAAGACTGGGCAAATTAGGCTCTACATTGACTTCAGGAATATAAACAGAGCCTCCCTTAAAGATAAATATCCCTTGCCAAAAATGAATCACAAACTTCAAAGGGTGGTTTGGTCTAAAAGAATTTCACTGTTGGATGGGTTCTCAGGTTACAATCAGGTGTTAGTACTCCCAAGTGATCAACATAAAACTGCTTTTACTAAACTTTGGGGTACATTCATGTATGTCAAAATGCCATTTGGTTTGATGAATGCATGAGCCACCTTCCATAGGGCCATGGACATAACCTTTTCAGAAGACATAGGCTATTTTATAATCATTTACCTTGATGACATTACTTTTTTCTCCAAAACTGATGAAGAACATTTGATTCATTTAAGGAAAATTTTTGAGAAATGTAGGAAATATGGCTTATCTTTGAATCCAAAAAAGACACTCTTTGGTCTCCAAGAAGGAAAGCTTCTTGGTCACATAATTTCTGAAGAAGGAATCAAAATAGTCCCTAAAAACCTAGAAACCTCAAATAATTTCAATCCTTCATTGGGAAGATAAATTTTTTAAGGAGGTTCAGATCAGCCATCCTAGAAACCTCAAATAATTGCAATCTTTCATTGGGAAGATAAAGTTTTTAAGGAGGTTCAGATCAGCCATCCTAGAAACCTCAAATAATTGCAATCTTTCATTGGGAAGATAAAATTTTTAAGGAGGTTCATCCCCAACCTTTTTGAGTTATCAAGAAATATCACAAACATGCTTAAGAAAGAGGTAGGTGTTAAATGGAAAATACAGGCTAAACAGTCATTTGAACTAGTAAAACAAGCTTTAACTCAAACACCAGTTCTTATTAGTCCTGATTTCACCAAGGATTTTTATATCTTTTCTTTTGCATCCGAACATACAATAGCTGCAGTATTGTTACAAAAGAATATCACGGGACAAGAAAAACCAATATCCTTTTTTAGTAGGGCCTTAAGAGATGCTCCACTCAAATATAACATCATGGAGAAAAAAACCTTAGCCTTAGTAAAAGCATTGAAATAATTTAGAGTCTACATTGTACATTCTCACATCATTGCTTTTGTCCCAAATACTGTTGTCAAGGATATTATAAGTCAAGACCCTAATGGGAAAAGGAGAAAATGGATTGCTACTATTCTGGAATATGACTTAGAAATCAAGCCTACCAACAGGGATTAGCAAAACTCATGGCTGAGTCAAACTTCCAAGCACTAGATATGAATATGGTTGATATTTTAGAAGAAACAAAAGAATTCACAGCTCCATTTATTGAAGAAACTTTTGTGAATTCACCTTGGTATACTGATATCATATATGTGATGCTTTCTCTGAATACCCCTCCCTCTCTGTCTAAAACTAAAGCTATATTTTTAAAACAGAAGCCTTTAAATTATTGCATATTATATTGGGTTTTATATTGGAAGAATGTTGTTGGAATATTGCTTAAATGTTTGCTTGAGATTGATGCAGAAAAAATAATGCATGAGCTGCATGAGGGAGAATTTGGAGGACATATTTACTGGAAGAATACAGCAAATAAAATCCTAAGATCTGGTTACTATTGGCCCACCCTTTTCTCAGATATTCAGAAACTTGTCATGTCTTGCCATAAGTGTCAAATTTTTGATGGCAAAAGAAAATTCATACCTTTACCTTTACATCCCATCAGTGTTGAAGCTCCCTTTCAATAATGGGGCTTGGACTTCATTGGGTAAATTCACCCATCTTCTTCAGCCCAACATAAGTGGATCCTCATTGCCACTGATTATTTTACCAAGTGGATAGAAGCCATACCTTCTAGGAATGCTACTGACCTTGTCATTATCAAGTTCCTTGAAACCAACATCCTATCCAGAGTTGGTTTTCCTAGAAAAATTATCATTGATAATGCTGCTGCCTTCAAGTATAAAATAATGGTTGAATTTTTCTATAAATTTCATATCACACTGGGTCATTCTACTGCCTACTATCGCCAAGGAAATGGATTAGCTGAATCCTCCAACAAAAGCTTTGTCAATATTATCAAAAAAAATTTGGAACATAATCAGAAATCATGGCATAGTAAGCTTATTCATGCTTTATGGGCTGATAGATTAACCACCAAAAATTCAATGAATATGTCCTCCTATCAACTGGTTTATGACATGGATGCAATCTTCCCAATCTCTCTAGGAGTTCAAGTCATGCAATTTCTTCAAGAAGTAAAATCTGAGGAAAATGATATGCAAAGAAGGATAAATCAGACTATTCATTTACAGCAATCCAGAGAGGAAGTATATAAGAGAACACAAATAGTCCAAGAAGGCATCAAGAAGTTATTTGATAGAAGGACTAAAGAAAATGATTTCCAGGCTGGAAATATAGTTCTAAAGTGGGATTCTAGAAGGGAAGAAAAGGGAAAACATGGTAACTTTGAGAATTTATGCAAAGGGTCCTACATCATTCATTTTATAAGGGGTCATAATGCATTCTTTCTACAAGAGCTGAATGGAGAAGATCTATTTGGAGGTCCTGTCAATGGTAGGATGCTCAAGAACTACTTTTGTCAAGAGTCCTAGCTTCAAAGTTTTTGTTCATTGTGTATAACACTGCTTTTGAATTTGAAAAAGAAAAAAATACAAAAAAAATAGAAAAAGAGAAAAGAGGGCAGATATAAAAGAAGAAAGGTACAACCCCATATCAAAAAAGAAAAGAAAAATCTGAAAGTGTGCAAGCCTAAATGCCACTACTTGAAAGAGCACTACTATTTAGTCATATAGCCTAATCATGACTAGATAGATTTCAATTTACTGCTGATAGGTTAGTGAAGGAGATTTGCCAAACTGTTTAATCTTGGCTTATTAGTAGAATAGATTAGGATAGAAAGAAATGGCTCTAATCAGACCAAAAATTGAGCCAAAGATATAGGAAAATGGTTCAAACATGCTCAAAATTTGAACCAAGACATAAATAGAAAAAGGGATGACCCTAAACAGATCAAAATCCGAGTCATAAGAAGGAAGAAGGATTTTCTTAATTTTCAGATCTTAAGCCTTCACAATTTTGTTTTAATTTTCTATAAATTTTAGTCTATGTGCAGCTTGTTTTTATGCCATATTCTTACAACAAATCATATAGTTTAATCCTGGTTTGTCTATATTTAAATTTCTGTTTTAGAATATAGAGAATAAGATTTGTCAGATAGCTTAATCCTGACAGATAGTAGTTAGGTAGAGAAGCTAATGAGTTCAATTGTATAAACTGAACTCATGGAAGTTATAAGGGTTGATTTAGATTAGTTTCATGCTTTCAATAAAAGAATAAAATGTCAAAGAGTCTGCCAAGTTCAAGTGCACTCAAAAGAAGAAAGAATGTTAGGACAAATAGATGTGGGTAGGTAGTGATGCTGTTTTGAAGAAATTACATGTTGCAGATTGATAAATGTTGTCTTTTTCAGAGAAAGATCAGCAAGAAAGGGAGGAATCTGCTCAATGGATAAGGCACTGGTCTGCTGAAACTCAAAGATTTATTTTCTGAGGTTCTGTACACCTTGAAAGGAAAGCTGCCCTCCCCAAGTGGAGCCACTGTTAGTCATCAATAATTTTTGATCTTATCCAAAGATGACTAAGTTTAAAATATCAGATTTCTAGAAAAAATATTTTCAGAAACATTGTGAGTTCTAGAAATCTCACGATCTTCATTATCCCAAGTCTATCAATACACTGAATATCTTCTCTGAAATCCTTCAAGTTATCCTGCCATCTCAAAAAGAAATTGTTTTAAGGCTACATTTCCCATTTTTCACCTCCATCATATCTGCCCATTTTCACTCATTTTCACTTATCCAAACAGTGATTTTCCCCCTGCAAACAAGGTTTTCTTCCTTTCTCATTTATCCTCCATTCTCTCTTAAAAAACCCTTTAAAACATGATAGACACCCTTATGTGGTTTAAATCGTCGTTTTCACCTTATCGAAAACTTCTTAAAAATCAAAAAAACCTCTTTTAGGCCTATTATCCACCCATGTTTGACATAAGGCCTTAAGCACCTTTTGCTTAAACAACCTTCTGCCCTTTTCCTTCATATGACCTAGGGGCTCGACCACTCGCTAAACCTCGGCCCCTTTTTCCTTAACTTGGTCACATTCTACCCGCACTCTACCTCAAGCCCCCTTCGCTCCTTATTTTATCCCATGCCATTTGTTTCCTCCAAAGAAATCACAGCCGTTGATCATACAGATCCAACGATGATCGCACACCCACACATCATCAGCTCGCCCAACCTTTTGTTGATCAGCGGTTGTCATTGATGTCAACCCAAGCAACACTAGGGGCTAACCCAATATTGCATGGGAATTTTGACCTACAAAATTAATATACTCTGGATCAATAATGCTTTTTATGGTTTCTACTTGTCGAGATGTTTCCATTGATATATGGAGCGCCCATATCTTCACGGTTTGAGAGATATTCATGATTGAAATTTACGCCCAGTTATTGGGCTAAAACCCCATGGGGTTGGGGCATGGGTTATTGAAAAGTCATAATAAATATTTTTTAAGCTCCTAAAATCCCTCCCACTTTCACTTGTTGAAGCCCCTCTCAACCTAAGCATTTATATACATTGTGATCCTCATTTCCTCCTTATGCAAGGGAAGTCAGCCATCTGAAACAGGTCATCGTTGAATTTGCACCCTAAATTTTTTTCTATGAAGGTTCAGAAGCTGAAATTTTTATGAGGCAAAGCCAATATACTGAGGAATCTTCTGTAAAAATTTCAGATCAAGGTGCACAATATTTTTGGAGATATGATCTGTGGAAGTCAGGGTTTTTGCAGGCTCCTGAAATTTATCTCAAATAAGTGACCTTGGTAAATTTGTCATAACTCTCTCTCTGAGTATCGGATTGGAATTCTGTAAAAAGTGGTGGATATTTCATAGTATTTAATTTTCTCTCTATCAATTTTAGAGCCAAATTAAGAAACAGTGACACGTGGAACGTCGTACAAGTGCGCTATGCTGAAACGGTCCATAATTAGGGCATTGTGAGAGATTGGGTATAACTCTCTCTTGAAGAATCCAAATTGGGTCAAACCTATGGCATTGGAGAAAAAAATCAGAGGAATACTACAAGATCGAAAATCAGATATTGAGGATCTAAAATAACAGACATACACCAGATTCAATATCGAGCTCCTAGAAGGCAAGAAAAAGCTAGATCATGTGTTGTCAAGGGTTGCAAAGGACTAGACTTTCTACGAAAAAAAAGCAAAGAAAGGTGCATCAGAGGGTAGCATGAAAAGAACAGCAACTAAGGTTCATAACAACAGCAACAAGTTCATCCTATGAAGTCTTCAAGTGGGCAACACTGCATACAATCATTGTAAAGGTATCATTGTACTAAGTCATTGTAAATACATTATTGTAAAAATTGTACTAGTGTCTCTCTGCCAAGGGTTGAAGAGGCAGTGTTGGGATGTCTAGGATCATCATTAGGTGATTGTGTCAAATTTGGGGTTATGGTCGAGTATATATTCTTCTTCTACATCATTCTATATCATTGTAAAGTGGACCATTTTTCCTGGTACGGGTGGTAGGGTGAGTTGTAGCTCATTGGGTGTTGGGGCATCCGTTCAATTGAATTTTGAATAATCTTGGGTGTTGAAGCATCCATCCAGTGGGAGCTGGAGAAGAATTCTTTTCTAAATTCTAGGAAGTTGGAGTTTTATTTTCAATTGGAGTTGAATATTAAAGAATTATTAGAAAAGCATTAGGCAGTTTTTGTCCCAAAGTGGGTTTCCACCTTAAAAACTGTGTGCATTTGTGTTCCTCTTGTTTGCTGCTATCATTGTACAAAAACTGATAATAATTGAAGATTAACTAATGCTCTAATTGAAAGTATTATTCTTTGATTCACCCCTTCTCGGTATTTCCAACAATTGGTATCGAGCTTGGTTCCTTTAGTAGTTGTGGTGGAAGAGGAGGTCATGGAGCATACGAGAATGGTGTACCTCTATTCAATGAAAACTAGTATACACTCTGCAGAAAGGAAGAATGGAGGTCTATCTTCTGAGCGCAAGGTTACGAAGTATGGGACCTTGTGGGACCTTATTCAAAATGTGTATTTACATTAACTACGATTGAACAAGGGAGGTAAGGAAAAATTGGTAAATGATGCAAAAGAAAAGAATATTATTATCGGTGGACTTATTGAATCTTCTTATCATAAGGTGTTGGTTTGTAAAACCACCAAAAATGTATGGGACAATCTTGAGAATATATATGCAGGTGACTCAAATTTCAAAGAAGCAAAGCTTCAAATCTATGGAGCAAAATTTGAGCAACTCAAAATGAAAGAAGATGGCAACATTGCTGCATACTTCCAATATGTTGATGAAATAACCAACACTCTGGAAGGATTGGGAGAGCTGTTTGACGAGAAGAATATTACACAAAATATTCCTAGAATGTTACCAGGGAGATTCAACCCAAAGGTATCGGTATTAGAATACAGTGCAAATATGGACAAACTCAGCAAAGAGGAAATACATGGAGTTCTCATAGAATATGAAATGAGACTTGATGAAGAAGAGGGTACTTCGCATCTAGAAGCTGTGTTCGTTGCATCTAAGAAAACTAATAAGGATAAACAACCTTCAATTGAAAAGACATGCACCTACAAGTGTAAAGAAAAGGGAGATGATGAAGAAGGTCTTTCAGATGAAGAATATGCTTACTTCACGAGAAAACTAAAAATTGGTAAGGGATAATTCAAAGGTAAACTTCCATTGATATTTTTTAGCTGTAATGAGGTTGGGAATTTTGCAACAAAATGTCCAAACAGAAGTAATGGAAACTCAAAAGGAAAGAAAGGCTTTAAGAAATTCAACAAGCAGGGATCCAAAAGGAACTTTCTCTCTAAAGAAGATAGCTCATCATCCGATGAAGACAATGACAGTGAAGAAGAAGCCAATGAGAGAGTGAGAGAGTATTGTTTATGGCCAAGCACAATAAACCCAAGAACTATAAACAAGAGGTATGAAACAACAAAGAAGAATGATGGACCATAGAATACTTTTATGAGGAAGCAATCAGGCTTATAAAAGATCTCAAGGCGGAGAAGATCTGTTCCAATACTCTTGAGGAACAAGTTCAAGCTCTCAAAATTGAAGTTTAAGAACACAAATGCATTGAAGAGTCACTTCAAAAGAAGTTGGAAGAAAGCAACCAAGAAAGGGAAGAATTAGAAGCTGAAGTAGTTTCACTGCGTGAGGAAGTGAAGAAAGGAAAAACTATCCAAAACTATGCCAACAGCTCAAGGGCATTGGAAGAACTCATCAACAATCAACGATCTTACAATGAAAAAACTGGCATCGGTTACAAAGAAGAAGAAGAAGGACCTTCTACAACAAAATAAAATGAACCTATGAGATCTGACATGCATGTAGACTTCATTGGACAAGATTCGCAAGAACAGCCTTGGAAGACAATTCCTCGACGAAAATTTCCATCCAGGTACCAACATATTTTTTATGGCTACTATTATTCATGTGGAAAATTTGGTCATAAAGATTTAGAATGTCGCATGTACCCTAGGAATGAATACAATTCCAGGAGATCTGTCAAATATGAACCTCCCAGGGCTCAACAAAACATCAATAGATTTGAACATTTAAGAAATAATAATGAATGTCGAAACTTTGGACACAGCCAAAGACTGCAGACTTGAAAATCCTCCAGAAGAATCTTCGAAGCCATAGAACGAATGAACATGGAAGAAGAAGAATAATGATAATTGTGCTCTCGCTTTCAAGGCTCAAAAGAACAAAGATGTGTGGTATGTTGATAGTGGTTTCTCAATGCATATGACTAGAGATAGAAATAAATTTGTATCTCTAAAAGAGAAGAAGGACGGAACTATGTCCCTTGGAAATGATGGATCTTCAAATGTTATAGGATCAGGTACTGTCACTCTTAGAAGAAAAGATGCTCTAGCCAATAATGTTCTATTGGTTGAAAACATGAATCACAATCTGTTCAGTGTTGGACAAATGTGTGATCAAGGACACACAATACTATTCAACTCCACGAAATGTGAAATCAGGAAAGGCGTGTATGGTGAAATTGTGGCTACAGCAAGTCGAGCTCCAAACGACATATATGTTATGGATGAAGAAACTAAAGCATGTCTAATAGCTAAAGAGGATGATACAATAATTGGTAGCAATGATGATCGACTAAGTAAGAAGTTTGCTACAAAGGTGCAAAGTGATTTCAAGATCTCTTTACTTGGTGAGCTGACATACTTTTTAGGGCTTCAAATATTTCAGCAAGAGAAAGGAATATTTATATGTCAAGCCAAGTACATCAAGGAAATGATCAAAAAATTTAAAATGGAATATTGCAAACCCATCCTTACTCCAATGGTAACAGGTTGCAAATTGAGCATAGACGACTCTTCGAAGGATGTGGATCAAAGGTTGTACAGATTTATGATTAGTAGTCTTCTATATGTAACAGCCTCTTGACCAGATGTTATGCAAGCAGTTGGACAAGTAGCAAGATTCCAAGCAGCACCAAAAGAATCACATATTAAATATTCACCAGCATTGGAATATCTTCGCCAGAAGCTTGGGATTCTCCCAAGTTCTCATTAGATTTTCCTGTTTCAGAATATAAAGGGGGAGTGGAAGTAGATTACAGGTCTGCAGGACGGTTGTGTGTCAGGGGGAGTGGAAGTGTGTACAGGTCCACAAGATGGTTGTGTTTCAGGGGGATTTACCCTGTTCCATTGATTTCAAAGGGGGATATAATGATGTAGGAAGAGGTGTCATGATCGCAGGGGCAGTACTTGTGTGTTGCCATCAATGCCAAAGGGGGAGATTGTTGATCAACGGTTGTCATTGATGTCAACCCAAGCAGCACTAAGGGCTAACCAAATATTGCATGGGAATTTTAACCTACAAAATTAATATAATTTGTGTCAATAATGATTTTTATGGTTTCTACTTGTCGAGATGTTTCCGTTGATATATGGCACGCCATGTAATTCTTCATGGTTTGAGAGATATTCATGTTTGAAGTTTGTACCCCCAGTTACTGGGCTAAAACCCCATGGGGTTGGGGCATGGGTCATTTAAAAGTAATAATAAATATTTTTTAAGCTCCTAAAATCCCTCCCACTTTCACTTGTTGAAGCCCCTCTCAACCTAAGCATTTATATAAATTATGATCCTCATTTCCTCCTTATGCAAGGGAATTCGGCCATCTGAAACAACTCATCGTGGAATTTGCACCCTAAATTTTTTTATACGAAGGTTCAGAAGCTGAAATTTTTATGAGGTGAATCCAAAATCCCTAGGAAGCTTCTGTAAAAATTTCAGATCAAGGTGCGCAATAGTTTTGGAGATATGATCTATGGAAGTCAGAGTTTTTGCAAGCTCCTGAAATTCATCTCAAAGAAGTGACCTTGGTAAATTCGTCATAAATCTCTCTCTGAGTATCGGATTGGAATTTCGTAAAAGGTTAAGGATAGTGCACAGTATGTAATTTTTTTTCTATCAATTTTAGAGCCAAATAAAGAAACAGTGACACGTGGCATGCCGTACAAGTTCGCTCTCCTGAAACAGTCCATAATTAGGGCATTGTGAGAGATTGGGTATAACTCTCTCTTGAAGAATCCAAATTGGGTCAGAACTATGGCATTGGAAAGATGACTCAAAGGACTACTAAAGGAACAAAAATCAGATATTAAGGATATGAAATAACATAGATACACCAGATTCAATATCGAGCTCCTAGAAGGCAAGAAAAAGCTAGATCATGTGTTGTCAAGGGTTGCAAAGGACTAGACTTTCTACGGCAGAAAAGCAAAGCAAGGTGCAGAAAAGGATAGCATGACAAGAAAAAAACCAAGGTTCATAATAGTAGCAAGAAGTTCATCCTATGAAGTCTTCAAGTGGGCAGCACTGCATACAATCATTGTAAAGGTATCATTGTACTAAGTCATTGTAAATACATTATTGTAAAAATTGTACTAGTGTCTCTCTGCCAAGGGTTGAAGAGGCAGTGTTGGGAGGTCTAGGATCAGCATTAGGTGGTTGTGTCAAAGTTGGGGTTATGGTCTAGTATATATTCTTCTTCTACATCATTCTATATCATTGTAAAGTGGACCATTTTCCCTGGTACGGGAGTCCATTCTTATTTTATTCTTCTATAGGGTGGCAGGGTGGTGCTAGGGTGAGTTGTAGCTCATTGGGTGTTGGGGCATCCGTTCAGTTGAATTCTGAAGAATCTCAGGCATTGGAGCATCCATCCAGTGGGAGCTGGAGAAGAATGCATTTCTATATTCTAGGAAGTTGGAGCTTTATTTTTAATTGGAGTTGAATATTAAAGAATTATTAGAAAAGAATTAGGTGGTTTTTTTCCTGGAGTGGGTTTCCACCTTAAAAACTATGTGCATTTGTGTTCCTCTTTTTTGGTACTATCATTGTACAAACACTGATAATAATTAAAGATTAAATAATGCTCTAATTGAAAGGAATACTGATTCACCCCCCCTTCTCAGTGTTTCCAACACCTTTCCCTCATCCAATTTTTCTGAAGTAATCTCACTTGTAGATCTTATAGATCTAACAGCGATCGCTTCCCCTCTCCTACCCTCGCTCCTGATCATTTTTTCATCCATACATTCCTGCAAATAAATCTGAACCGTAGATCCTCTAGATCTGACGGCCCACGTTAATCTCGAGGTTTCACGCCCCGCCCCTAGCCTTTCCGCTACCTGACAAAACAGATGACGTCCCCGCTGGCCCACCGTCCATTCCTCCACCGCGGCCCAGTTCCCGTCTGCCACCTGTATACCACCATTCTCCTCGCCCGATCATCTTACCCTTGTTCTCTCCCATCCTATGTCGTTGATCTGGCTCCCCCAAATCCAATGGCACAAATTCGATATCGCGCGAAATCTTATGCCGGGATTTAATGGCCCATTTCAACGCGAAACAGGCGGTATTGGCCTAGAAACATGGCGACCATTGTGTGGAATCACGTTCATTTGGGTTAAATCCGCTTACTGCCCATATGCAGCTCGAAAACCACTCTGGTTTTTGCAAAACCGCTCATTTTTCTTCGCGCCATAATTTAAACCTTTTCCTCCTTCCGCCTATTTTCACCTCTAGAAACCTTCCCCTGCTCATCCTCTACCTCTGCAAACACTCCAAAACCTTCCTCTAGGCCTTTGAAAGCATTTTTAATCATAGCCCGCAGGATTTCAATTAAATGTTTTTGTTTATTTTTGCAGGTTTAATGGCGTCCGAAACATTACAGGCCCTCCCAAAGTCACCTAAGCAGCATAAAACCTGAGAATGATGATCCTCGAGGCAGAATCATGCAGAAATGGAGATTAAAGAGTTTGATTTCGAGATTGGATCGATGTATCATGAACATTGGTCTAAGTAACAAAACCCTCCAGTGCGCCAAAAGTCTCCTACACACAGAAGTAAAGAAGAAAACAATGAATACTTAAGAACAAAAGATTAAAGCTTAGACAAACATTAAAGGATAAAACGTAGTTAAAGGACAAATGAACAGAGGTTTAAAGAAAACAATAAAGTATTAAAAAGGTAGCATGATGAATTATGAAGGCTAAAATCAGATCTGGCCTTAAATACAGTTTAGTGATGAAATGAAGGAAAATTAGGCTAAAAGGCCTCGAATACATCAACAAAGAGCAGTTATTCCCTTAGAAATATCTAACTGACACATTGAGCCTACTTTCTATCCATAAAGCCAATCAACAGTTATTACCCAACTAGAAATACATTTAAAATGTTAGCACAGTTATGGTAAAGATAGGATAAAGCCTTAAAAGTCAATATTTCACCTATTTTTCCTTAGAAAGTTAAGACAGAGTTACTAATAGAGAAGTAGTTGCACACATGTTCCTACCTTATGCCTTGCATGGTTTTCAAGGACAGGGATGCATTTACTCTATAATTAATAACACTTGAACTCTAGATCAGTTCCACCTCCTCATTTGCAGCATAAATACTGCATTTGAACTCATTGTATCGTTGGCATTAGGTGACTCTTTGAAGTAATATATAGCTCTGTTGAAGTTGAAAGGAAATTGATGTTCTGGAACCTATGAATGTTTTGACCTGTTTGTTGATGGAGAAAGCTTTGTCATTGGATCCCTGAGCTTGGCTATTGGTGAAGTACTCTAAATCTGTTATTGTTATTTCTTGTTTCATTATGTTTCACCATTCTCTGTTGCAGTAGAGTAATAATTTTAGGCTAAGAAATTTCTTTTGAAAGAACCTTAGTTCTGTTTACTCTTCACTGTATTTATGTTTTCTTCTGCTAAGATATTCTAGAGAATTCTTAATTTCTCTCTAGAACCCTTATGCTTGTTTATTTCTTAAATAGTTCAATACAGTTGGCCTCAAGAATGACTTATGGTTTTCCCTGCTTACTTGCTGCTACTTAAAAACTATTTCTGAAGTCTCCCTTCAAAGTACCATTGTCCAAAGTCTACCAAAGAGGTTTTGTTCTGATCATACCCTTTGTACTTGCTCAAATAATTGTTTTGAAGGTATTTATAGTTGCAATCAAAGATGTCTAGGAGTTCCCTCTTCTATGAATGTAGTTATTTGTGAATCTTGAATGTTTTCTTATCCTTGAAAGTGAAATCTTTGGATGAAATAGAGTGTTCCTTGACTGCTAGATTTCATTTGAAAAGTTTGTCTTGAAATCATTATTTACTGAAGTGTGGTTTCTAGAATTTATGGTTAGCCCTGTCTATGGAATGCCTCTTCTAGTTTGGAAAATGTTTTAAGTCCCATTATTGAGAAGTACATATAATTAAGGATTCTTAATTGCCCTTAGTTCAACTTTTCATTCTAAACCTTTGATGTCCATTTCATTTCACCTAAAAGACTTTGTAGATCCATTGGCCAAGTTAGATTTTCCCTCTGATACCCCTGATCTATTTACAAACTTGTTACAATTTCCACTTGACTCCATTGCCCAATGACTTAGAGATTTCCCTTTTCTATCTATGCTACCTAGATCATCATGCCCAACCAAACAATCAAACAAACTCATGCTTAATAACTAGCCTAAAATCAACCTTTTACAAGCAAACAAGCTCACATCATTGCAAATAATTGAGAGATCCCTCTCTGAGACTAGGAAGGCTAGGTCCTAGAGCTCTAAAGACTAGTTTCTGCATTTAGTTTGTGTTTCTTTGATTTGTTTGCTCGCAAATTTTTTGCTCTTTCCCTCTAGTAGCTATGATTTTCATTGAAAAACTAAAAGTGAAATATTGCTAATCATTCTTAGTTTGAATTTTAGGAATTTCCAATACATCATCGCGGTGAACCTTTGAAAGGAAAATTATTAAACAAGATCAACATAAAATTAATCTCAATTTACCTAACAAAGCATTGGAACCATAACGATAACATTTAGAAGGTCTAGGCTAGAGACATGTTCCAACGTCGTAAAACATAGCAGTTGTCGTTAACTTGTCTACGATACATTCTGAGTGTGATACCTCTCTCCACGTACATAAGTATATCATAGCTTATCCATGTACTTTCGGGTATATCGGGCGGTGTCACGGTACGATAAGTATAAAGGGGTGCTCTCACTGTGCAGTTTCGCATCAGACAACGCTAATATGGACTTGGGCCTCCACGTACCTTCGGGTATGTTTGGGAGAAAAAAATTTAGGTGTTATCCATCCATAGTGAACTGAGTCGGTCGCCTTGTAAGTTGTGATACACCAAACATAAAATTTAGGGAGATTGCCTGCCCATACTTCTTGGTTCGGCAGGAGGTATTCTGCAGTTCACAGTTTCTTGGTAAACCCTTTTTCCTAGCATTACCCTTTTATTTTGTTTATTTTTTTTTGGTTAAAATAAATCAGTAATCATGGAAGAACAAAATGCTTTCCCCTGTCGTTCATGTAGACTAGTGTTAAAACCACCTTTACCACCAGAAGTTACTTCTAGTAGGCGAAGGCGATCACGATATGTCGAATCAAGTACAATTCATATCTCTGGTGAAACATCATCTTCCCATAAAACAGAGTTAGCTTAAGTTGTTTCTACACATCCAGTTTCATCTACTGTTGTCGAAATGGTGTCTTCACAGCTACTCGTGGTCACGATCCATCCAATCAGTGAGACCATACCTCCTGGACTCGATTTTTTTCAACTAGAAATTGATCCAGATCCTGTCTCTTCTTTGCCAGAACATCTGAATCCTGAAGTTGTACAATCGGAATTTGTTCCTACCTTGGTCATCCCATAAATTTCTGTAGTTATTGAATCTCCAATATCACATAGTCAACCACCTGAAATATACTTTGGGCCTGAAGGTGAAATACTTCCACCTGGTTTAATTGCGATTGAAGAAATCCCATAAGACGAGACACCTTTAACTCCAACCCATGTTGGGGAGGACCTTTACTTTTATGAGTCTTTTCCTCAATCGACACCATCTGATTTTGTTGATCCTGTTCCCTTCCAAACTCCCCTCGATTCAAAATGGTATACTTTGGTCAAGTAACCATGCCTGAACCAACATCTTTGGTTGGGCCATATGTTCCAATTACGTCAAATCCTGCCCTCGCTACCCCGTCGATGTTTACAACTTCACTAGAGTCATATTTTCATGGTGGCCCTATGGTCCCATCGGGTTACAAATCATTATCTGGAATTTTCTCTGGTGCATATTAAAATCCATGGACTTTACCAATGTCATCATCTAGCATTTTAACTGGTAATCCTATAGTGAGTACTGAATGACTTGATTCTTTATACACATCTTCAGAGAAATATCAAGCTGGTCCTTCTAGGTTTATTCCTTCAAGTACCATATCAACTGGACTCCCAACGTTTGGAGAGCAATATTTTCCATCTTATTATCCTCCTCATGTTGGGGAGAAACCTTTGCTCACCCAGTATGACAGTACTCCGTCATTTTTGGTCAACCTAATGTCAAAATGAATGTTTGTCAATGGCAGTGCACTCTTCTTATCCAAATACAAACGGTTGTACACTCGTATCAACCAGTTCAACCTGTTACACCCACATCATTTCCACTTGTCAATACATATTTACCCTTGTTACAGAATCAAAATGTTGTACAAAAACCTTATCAAGCAGGTCCTTCAACTCAATATCCTCAAATGTTGGGTCCACAGACTCCAAATCCTTCGGTTAATTTACAACAACCTATATCTGGAATCATTTATTCACAAGCTGGTTTACCATTTTATGGGATGTCACAACCGCAACCTGGTTATACCTATCAACCGAATTCAAGTTATCCTAATTTGGGTTATAAAATTAGTGGACAGACTCCTTGGCAGCCACAGGTGCAAATGCCTCAAACCTCATTTCAACAATTATCATATCCAGGTTTTGGTCAACAGACTCCTCAAGTGTTTAATTCTCAAAACAACCCCTATCTGGGTTACCAGAAGTAAATTCCTTATGCTGGTGCTCAGAGGCCTGTTTCTCAAGCAATTCCATCTTACCCTGGCTATGCTCAACTCGACCTTAATAGACATTTTCCCTTTGTTGCAACTTTAGAGTTACCAGATTTAAATCGGCTAACTAATGATCCAATTAACTATGCTCCTTGGTGGCTAGTGATACCTCAAAAATTACCCTCGGATATACCTAAGTTCAATAGAAACCTTGGAGAAGATCCGTCGACTCATGTTATGACTTATCATTTATGGTTTTCATCAAACTCCTTGAATGATGATTTTTTTCGACTACGTCTTTTCCAGCGTACGCTCATAGGTCCGGCTGCAAAATGGTATATTGAGTTATCTACAGCTTCTTTTGAAAATTTCACTTCCCTAGCTACTGTCTTCCTAACTCATTTCCAGTTACCCATCAGATATGAATCTGGAACAGAACTCTTGACCAATTTAAAACAGACTAATGCTACTCACATTTCTGATCATATTCATGAGTGGCATCGTCGTTGTCGAATGGTTAAGACATTTATTTCAGATCAACTCCTTACTGAATGGTTCATTAAGTCCCTGTTAGAATCTATAACTAAGGATGTGGCTAAAGGTGGCGTCGTCACAGAAGAGAAAGTTATAGCTCGTGCCCAATATTTAGACTTGATCTACTCAGTTTGGCATGCTCTATGAAAAAATTCCTAATGCACCGCGATCTAATTTTGTTGTTCCTCCTCAATTAAAGGACTCTCATGTCGGAGATGGCTTGATTGGCACTGCAAGCACACATCACACTACTGCATCTGATCCTGCTCTTGCTTCCAAAATTAATGCCGTGTCATTTGACAAGGGAAAAAGTGACAAGCAACCTGGAAGTAAGAAAAAGGGGAAATCTAAGAAAAAGCAAACTTCTAACCCGCAGGAAAGATCATCTGATCAATCATCTGGACCTAGGAAACCTCGTTATCCATACATAATCTGTAATGAGGAACACTTTGTCAGGTATTGTCCTCACCATGCTGAAGTCTCAAAAATCATCAAGACTTCCCATGCATCAGCTATGTTGACTGACCCATTTCCAAATCTAGACACAAACATGGTTTCTACGGATCCAGCTCCTAGTTCCCAAGTGTTAATGTTATTTGTCACAAAACCTTCAACATATATTTTGGTGTTAATGCGTAATAAAGATTATGGTAGTCAGGCCACTGATAAACCTACTACCTGGAATATGAATCCTTCTACAGAATTAGTACCACCTACTAATATTCCTGAATTGACAATCAAGCCACCAAAGGGAGTAATTCACAAATCGACATATAATCCTCGAGCGAGAGCTGCACAAAATTATAGTATAGTTGATGATTTGGATCAATCCCCTTCAGCTATGTCTTCTCTTGAGGTATTACAAAATTGTCCCTCCCAAAAACAAGCTTTATTGTCGGCTATTGGTGGAATCGATCCGATTGATTCTAAAATTGTCGTCTTTAATCATATGGGCTATGTGCCGCAACTACCAGTAGAATTGGCATTCTCCATAGAAGTAAATGTTCTCAATGACCTTGTTCATCGCACTATTATTGATGGGGGAGAATCTACATGTATTATGTCTCTAAATTGTTGGAAGTCACTTGGCTCGTCGTGCTTATCACAATCATCAACGACGTTGAAGGAATTTGATGGACGTACATATAAACCTTGTGGTATTACTAATAACCTGCATGTTGAACTAGGGGGAAAAACATTGAATATTGATGTTGAGGTTGTTGATGGACCCCTTGACTACAATATTCTACTTGGAAGGCCATGGGTATATGCAATGACTGCAATTGTTTCTACATGTTTTAGAATGATTTCCTTTCCACATAAAGGTACTATCACATTCATTAATCAACTATCCTTCTTTGCCTCCGCTTCGCAGGTAACTAGAAGCATTCCATTCATTCACATACCCCATCTATAACTTCAGAAAATTGGTGTAGGACTCTTAAAGGATTCCACTCTTATGGGAACCTTTACATTACCGCCGCCCGCCACGTCGGCAGAAATTGCAAGTATAGAGACCTGCTACATGATCTCTTCCACTCTATCTGGCTTAAGGGAGAGTACAGGTGATTCTGAAATTACTACATTGGATGAGTTTTTGCCACCCAGCCTTATTGAGCTGGCATAACAATCAATCTATCTAGCTTGGGCGGCAAATCCGAAATCAACGTCACCGAGCGTTTGGGTTGATCATTCCTTAGATTTTGGTACTCCCTCTGACCCTTTTTCTTCAATGTTCTTGACAGATGAGAATATTTTGGAAGAAATGATGTCAGAAGGAGAACCATGGGAATATTATCATCATCATTCACATCTTCCTGATTATGAAGAAAAATATCTCAGTGAAATATATCACCCATAAATCAAAAAATTCTTTTCGAATTCTTTACCCATTAATGCAATCGATTTCGAGTGAAATCTGTCAAATATTGAAGAAACCATTTCTATCGATATTTCAACCAAACCTGGCATTGTAGAAAATATTCATGTCCATGTATCTTGTTATTCATCAGAACTTGAATCATATCTCTCTCTATTTCGTGAATTTCGTGATGTATTTGCTTGATTTTACAAGGAAATGTTGGGCATAGATACTAGTATTGTTGAACACACTATTAATATGTATCCTGATGTCAAACTGGTGCATCAACGGCTTCATCCTGTTCATCCAAAGAAATTCGCTGCCATCAAAGCAGAAGTTGAAAATTTTTTAAGTGCTAGTTTCATATACCCTATTCCACTAATTGAGTGGGCTTCCAATATCATTCCTGTCATGAAAAAACAAGGAACCATTAGAGTGTGCATCGATTATCGAGATATCAATCTTGCTTGTCCAAAAGACAACTATCCTACTCCCTTTATCGACCAGATTATTGACGATTGTGATGGATGTGAAATTTTTTATTTCATGGATGAATTTTCCGGCTACAACCAAATCAATATCCTCCCAGAGGATCAACATAAGACATTATTCATCTGTCCCTGGGGCACATTCGCTTATAGGAAACTATCGTTTGGTTTAAAGAACGCTGGGGAAAATTTTCAAAGAGAAATGGACTATGCTTTCAATGACATCAAGCACATTGTTCAACCTTATCTAGATGATTTACTAGCACATTCATGAAATCAGACTGATCACCCGATGCATTTGAGAGCCATTTTCTTATGCTGCCGACACTACAAATACGCCTCAATCCGCATAAATGTGTGTTTTGTGTTGGTTTTGGTCGTTTTCTTGGATTCGTAGTCTCAAAAGAAGGAATTCAAATCGACCCATTGAAGGTTCAGGCCATTCTTGATTTACTGGCGCCATCAAACTTACTTCAGATACAGAAACTTCAAGGAAAGGCTAACTTCCTAAGAAGGTTCATTCCAAACTACACCGAAATGGCTAAAGGATTTACCCAACTCTTGAAAAAGGGGGTTCCCTTCCATTGGGACTAAGTTGCACAAGCTTATTTTGATGCTGTCAAGGATACTCTTGTCCGAGAGTCATTAATGTATCCCCCTAATTATCAAAATCATTATTTCCTATATATCGTCGCGGCTGAAATGACCATTGCTATGGTATTGGTCCAAGTAGAATATTTAATTGAACATCCGATTTATTATTTGAGTCGTAATATCAACGATACAGAAGTTAAGTATTCATACGTAGAAAATCTTGCCTTGGCAGCTGTTCAAGTTGTCCAAATATTTCGCCATTATATCCTACTTCAAAAAATCACTATCGTTTCGGATTGCAACCCCATGACTTATATCTTATCACGTCAATTTCTAGGGGGGAAAATATTCAAAATGGATTGTCATTTTGTAGGAATTTGATTTGGAATTCATCAAATCCAAGTCAAAGAAATCTTTAGTTTTGGCTGAGCTTCTATGTGACCTTCCCTCTGATAGTACTACAACTACGTTAGAACCATCAATTCCTGACGAGTCTCTGTTTCTGATCGGATCATCTGATCCTTGGTATGGTTATTTCACCATTTATCTCCAAACTCAATTTTTTTGACCTAATACCTCTTGCTCTACAACGACGTATTCGATACCAAGCCAAATATTATCTGATCGTCGGTGATACACTTTATCGTCATGGTGTCAATACCATTTTAAGGAGGTGCCTCACTCATGAGGAGGCCAAAAAAATGTTAAATGATTGTCACGCTAGGGCTTGTGGCGGACATTTATCTAGATATGATACTGCGCAGAAGATACTCCACGCTGGTTATTTTTGGCCTACTATTTTTCGAGACTACATCCTTGTGGTCAGAAGTTGTCATGCATGCCCGATTTTTTATCGTAAAATCCGTAAACTACCAGTGCCAATGCATCCTATTGTCTCTGTGGGACCATTTTCGAAATGGGGTATTGACTTCATGACCTGTAACCCTCATTCATCCAGGGGGCATGGTTATATTATTGTCGTAGTAAACTAATTTACCAAATGGTCCGAAGCGATGCCTACATTCAACAACATAGGATAGACAACTGCATTGTTTTTCTTTAATCATGTTATTGCATGGTTTGGGGTCCCACAGGCTATAGTTATAGACCATGGGAAGAATTTTCACAATCACATGGTGGCTGAATTGACTACCAAATTAGGATTGTCACATGATAATTTTACTCCTCATTATCCACAATCAAATGGACAAGTTGAAGCTATCAACAATATTCTTAAACATATGCTTCAACGAATGATAGGAGTTCGTAAAAGAAATTGGCATTTGATCCTGTACTCTGCCTTGTGGGCGTATTGAACCTCGGTGAGAAATGCAACTGGCTTTACTCCTTTTCAATTGGTGTATGGTCTGGAAGTTATCTTACCAATCCAATGTGAAATACCGTCATTGAAACTCACAATCGACTTGTTACCTGACACCTAAGAAGAAGAAGCGTGTCTCCTTAACCTCATCCATCTAGATGAAACGTGTCATGAAGCCCAATTGGCCAACGAAGTGCATAAGAGACGTATAAAGGCACAATACGACAAAAATGTCTAGCCTCACATTTTCTCAGAGGATGACTTAGTCCTTCTTTACGATCAAGAAGCTGATGTAATAGGTACAAGAAAGTTTGAGCCATTATGGCATGGCCGCTATATTGTCAAAAGAGTTATTGCTAAGGGTGCCTATGAGTTGGTTGATTGTGATGGAATTCCGTTGGCACAAACTAGAAATGGGTTGTATTTGAAACGTTACTATGCTTAATCATGAGCGTAGTAATTTTTTGTATTATATTGTATATATATGCTATTGATTTACATTCACTATATTAAATTTTTTTAGAGTTTTCTTGACGTTAGTAATCCGCTTTATATTTCATCGCAGATGTCTAAATCTTCAGAGCCCTTTTTTGGATATGTTGATGGTGCTAGTCGTAGTACGCAGAATCTATCCTCTACAGCGTGGGACATTTTTGCTCCGAACAGCGAGTTAGTGAGTTTTCAAGGGATTTGTATTGGTAGATCGACAAACAATATCACTAATTATAGCGCGTTGATCTAAATTCTCTCTGATGCCATTTCATTTGGTATTAATTGTATCATCATAAGGTTAGAATCACAACTTATGGTATTACAACTTACAACTTACACATTGACTGGTTCATTAGCTAATCAAGTTTTAGACAGACATTTGCAACATATGTAAAGAAAACATTCACATCATTTGAATAGGATTACACAACAAACATATGAAAACATTGAAATCATATAGAAAGATAGTTATAGATTTTTACAAAAAAATTGTGCCCAAGACACATTGGTCATCTAACCTCAAAATGTATGCAAAATGTCAACAAGTAAACTAGTGGTGCTTGTGGTAACATGCTATAGGTCTAGCTATCCTACGTAGTAACTGCATCCAGCGATTAGGAACCCCAATAGTGTGTCACTGCAGTTGCATGGGTAGCTCTTCGATCTGGAAATCTAGAATCCTGAAGGTAAAACCCTCTATGTGCTGCCGAAGCTCAGCCAGAGTCTTAGCCATATCAAGATCCTGAAGGTATGCTCTCCCGACAACCCTCTCTACTGGCACATCTGCTTCGCGCTCTGGTTCCACTACTGGTTGAACACGACCAACATCTGCATTACATCAAACATTTAGTTTAGTCTTGGGAAAACATCAAAAATACAAAAACATTGTATAAACCTTAGGAAAATAAAACAACATGGTCAAAACATTATTACCTATTACACCCCACTGAGTGCCTTCTGGTAATGCTAAATCGGGATCTCCTTGGAAATCAACGCTTGCGTATGCACATACTCATCGATGGTGACAATATGTCGCTGGAACCAGGTGAAGAACACAGTCGAGAACACAATGGTAGATTGGCCAGCATGCCTACCCATGAGTTCCACCCATCTCTTCATCAACGGATCTCTAGGATTAGACACATCCAGTGTCACATGTTGTGGCTGCATCAGTGGAATCCGTTCCAAGGCGAAGGATATAAGGATAGAACCATAACTGAAATTCTTCTTCCTTCCTCCCTTTTCTTTGTTAAGTTGTTCCTTTATCTGAGAAAGAAAAATTTCAGATTAGTTGAAGATTGTTGGCTCCATACACTCTAGCATGTATTGCATATGCGATCTATTCGCTACATGTAGTGTAACGGTGCCGACAAGTTTTGCGATCGTGAAAATGATAGTTCTCAAAGGAAAATCTCTAACATCTCAGATTTTTGTCTTTCCATCTTTGCTTGGCTATGCCCTTGGATAACAATGTTGCAAAACATAATCTCTCACTGTCTCTCCTCAAACAATAGACCCTTAGAGCAAAATAGACAAGCCTCTCCTCCACAAACCTATAAGAAAGTACACATCCTCGACTGTTATGGGAACCACTTGGTTCTTAATATGAAATTCCTTGATAGCTGGATCCCATGCTTGAACTAAGAACTCCAATAGTTCTATTTGTTGCCTCATCCCTGAAAATTTGAAATACTTAAGCAGTCCACAATCTCTTAGGGCTCTTACTGTACCTGGATCATTTAAGGAAATCATATCCTGTTCTTCATGTTCTCTTTCCCTCCATGTAATCGTCATTGTAATCCGATGGAAACCTGAAATACAACCATAAGATCCATTAGATTCCATTCATTGCAAAAAATTAGGCAGATTTTGGGCACAATTCAAAAACTAAAAATCTTGATTGCGCCCAACGCACTCCCTAACAAGAGACAGTGCATTTTGTATGCAAGTAACCTTCAATGTACTTTCTATGCAATGCAAGTTTCGACATTCAGGGGTGCATTGCCCTTTTTTTGGGCAGAATTTACCTTAGGGACCCAAAAACCCTAAAAAATTGCAGAAATTGGAAATGAAACCATTACCGAAGGAAAGAGGAGGTTCATATCACTAACCTGGATCAAAAGGCAATTAAATCCTTCCACAAAAATGATCGCAATCAGCAGCCGAAGTTCGGGGGAAAATTCAGGTTCAGAGCTCCAAAATGCAAATGGTAACTATGGAATGGTAAAAATGAATAGTAAAACTACTTTTAATAGTCATTTAATTATTTGAAAATTGAATATATTGCTATGGCTATGGTTTTATTATGTTTTTTATCATGAAACAGGTATTTTTAATCCATTTGATGTTGTTCTGAATAGGTCTTACAATTGATGAACATATTAGTCATGCAGATTTATTTCAAGAATGATTTGACCACAAAGCATACTTTTTCTCCTTATTTTTAAAGCTTTGTTAAAAATGAAAAATGATTTGAAGCACACTTTTATCTCTTTTTCGAGCTTCAATAACAGTGAAAAAGGAACCCCTGGAGTCTTCTTTCAGCTCTTTTCAGACTCCGATAATGTGAAAAGATTTCCAAGCACTTGTCTTTTCGAGCTCGCAAAAGTAAATGAATTGATATTTACTCAGTATAAGTTTAACCCTTTTCCAAACTGAGATAGATTACTTACGAAAAAGGAATACCTTCGTTAAACATGACCAAAGAGGTTCTCTCAGATATTATTCTACACTTTTTCGGATATGAGTGAAAAATTTACAAGAAAATACTTATGGATTTTTCTTTCGTCCTCTTTTTCAAACTCTCTAAATATGAAAAAGGACCAGACTATCACTGTCGTTAAGCTCGTTAAGACATAAAATAGCGTTGAGCCTGTCGATCATGGCAAGAATCGAGTTTCATTCTTCGCTAGACTCATTAAATTATTAAATAGCGATACTTTATTCGCCCGAAGGGTTGAATTATAGATCAAGCAAATGTTATCCTCCTCAAGCTTCACTACAATGAAAAGACCCTCTAGCAGAGGTTATCAAGGAGGTTTTTAGTGTTATAAAATTGGCCAAAATTTTCAAAAAAAAATATGCTACCACACTCGTTTTTGGTAACGGAGGTTTTGGCGGAGCTTTTAACGGAAATTCAACACAACTAAAAAAACATGGGTGGCCGAAGGTTATTACGGATGTTTTTTCATCGGTGCTTTTATCAGGTTTTAATGCACCAGTGCGTATCGGTAGACAACGCACCGGGGCGGTCTAAGGAGAATGCACCGGGCCTGGTATTGGTGATACAATGCATGAGGCCGTTCTAATTGGTCTTGGGATTTGAATGGTGCCCATAGGTCGTATAAGCGCACTGGTGCATGTATCTTTATGAAGCACCGGTGCTCCATATCACAGAAAGGAACCGAAATTTATAATTGGTATCAGTATTCATGCAGTGCACATGGAATCTACAAATGCACCGGTGCTTATAGATACATAAATGCCCCGGTGCATAGTATCACACAAATGCACCGATATTTATAAATGGAATCGGTGTTAGTGCGGTGCCCATAGAATCATAAACGCACCGATGCGTATAGACACATAAACGCACCAGTTTTCATTTTGTTTTGTTTTAGAAACATCCACCTCTGACAATCCAATTATTGTGATTGTTTTAAATTCATTATTCATCAAAAGTTGACACATATATATAATCTTATAACAATATTCATATGAATTAAATTTTTATTAGTGCATTTGAGAACGACAATGGAGAACGCAATAGAATAAATTAAAACATATTTTATGATTATATATATATATATATGAATAAGACAGTCTTTATCATACAAAATGGGACAATTATTCGTATCCCTTTGTCTTTCAATTGGGACACTATGTCCATTACATTAAACAAAATGTCTAATTTCACAGACATATTTCAAAAAATAAAATTCCTTGCTTTGATATCCAAATTACATAGTGATCATCATTCTTCGCTTGAACTGCTGTCACTGCTAGAGCTACTTCCATGACTTGGGTTATTTTTAGGAATGTTGTGTTCACGGCGTTGATTGTTTTCTTCTTCTTCACTTTCCATCTACAAACATAAAAATAAACTGAAATGAGTGTATATACATTGGTGAGAATAATGAAAATTCCAATATTAAATAATATACATCAATGTAAATCAAAAAGAAAAATGATGTACCATAGCAACAATTGACTCATAAACTATACACATTCTTTCAAAACCATGTACCATGCCATCTTTCAAAATTTCATCTATTGGCGCAGTTCCATACTTTGTTTCCTGCAAGTTTTATACCCCATAAAAAATCATATATTTAATATAAAAGATGTTTTTGTTCTAATAATTATAGAAGAAGCTAATTAAAACAAGATCGATAGATGCTTACAAATTCCACAATTAAATTCTGATATGCCAACATATACTCACAACCCATATTTAACCCAATTTCAATCAATTCATCTGATGGTTCTTCTTTGTATGTTAGCACCTGTTTGAAGACATTCAACGATGATTTTTGTAAAACAACTTAAAAAATACAAAAATGAAATCTAGTTAAGTTGTTATAAGGAAGTAACAATTACTCACAAACTTAGAGATCAACCATTTTCTTCCTTGTCTTCATGTTTTATGTGTTGAATGGGTTCCATTTTCTTTTCTTTTCTGCAAGAAAATTCTTGAAAATTAATATTTAATGCTAAATTTTTTATTTATTGTACCTAATGATCGAAAAATTCAATGATTACATATTACATTTGAAGCATGTTGTTGTATTCGTTCCACTAGATCCCTCAAACTTTTGTAAAAATTTTTCCCCCTTTCGTTAACTTCCAACACCACTCCAGATGAGTCAAGGAGCAATTCATTTTCATTTGCATGTTCTATTTTTTTCTTTTCTTAGAACAACATTCCTTTTCTGAGTTGTTGGTCTCTGTAGAACATTAAACAGATGTGAATTAGTAGACTATTTGACACATGTTATCTAATAATTTTAAGTATATTATTAATGATAATTAAAAAAAGAAACTCATATTAGATCGATAGTATTGTTTCATTCACCTGATTCATCTTTTTGCAATTTTTCCATTAAACTTTTACACTCTTCTGGTCGTAGATCAGAAATAATCATACCAAACTTCATCATTTTGTGGCTCTGCATGATACACAGTAAACAATACATATTAGTTAAAGTTACATATAGTTCAAAAATAATATTTTTTATAAATAATTTACAAAGAACTTGCTTTTTTTTGTTTTCTTGATGTGTTAACAGTTTTTTTGTTACTTGATATCTTGTCAGTCATTTATTTATCAATCTGAAACATGTAGCATATCATTCATTGATATATTTATAAATGAATTCTCAACTTATCAAATAGAAAATAAATCTCAAGACACCGGTGCGCCTTTCATGAAATTCGCACCACCGCCGGTGGGTGGATATATTAACAACGCACCACAAAACAGTATAATACACCATATGGTGCATTCAGTATTATAAACGCACCACAAAAATAGTGTAATAGACCTAACGGTGTGTGGGGTATTATAAACGCATCGCAAAAACAATGTAATACACTGTACGGTGCTTTCCTAGTTAAAGAGAGCACCAGTGCCCTATTTCAGATTTGGCGCATGGATTTAAAAAAATGTTTTCAATTTTTTACGACACAGAACTTGCGCGGTGTGCTGTAATAATACAGAGCACTAGTGCGGTGGCATACGCAGGGCGCACCGATAAAGAAAATCCATTTTTTCAAAAATTCACGCAATGGCCGACTGGATTGGGCTTCGACTATGCAAGTCATCCCGTGGGTTGGACGTCAATCTAAAATGAAAAACCCTAATTCTGAAACCCATCCACAGAGCCCTCGTGCTCTCTTGCTCCGGGTCTGTCTCCTGCAAAAATCTGACTGAAATTTTTTAGCAAAAATAGTGAAATAATGAAAAGTGTTTAGTATTTAAAGAATTATTTTATCAAATTAGATTTTCGAAAATATTTTGCCGCCCATTTTTCAAATTTCCATTTAAAAAAAAAAAACTTAAACAAAATAGAGTTGTGTTTTTTTAATTTGTGTTTATTCGTTTCTGGTGCACAGAAATGTGACGCACCGGTGCATTATATTAATACGATGCACTGGGGCCTATTAGGATGATAAGCGCACCGGAATTTTTAAATTTTTTGTTGTTGTTGTTGTTGTTGTATGTAAGGTCATAATAAAATAATGATAATTATTTTGTACATGAATTTAATTTCATTATTTTCTAAAATTTATGTTACAAAAATTCATATTATTCTAGATTTGTTATTTTACAATTATTTGCAAATTTACAAATTTAAATATTTTAATAAAATCATTTCACATTAATACAATTAAAACTTTCACATTAATAAAATTAATATTTTACAAATTAATATTTTAGATACAATTAAATTAATTAAAATTACAATTACAATTTTACATTAATTTCACATACATGAATTACGATTAGAATTAGAATTAGAATTTTAATTTTACATACAATTACATTTACAATTTTACATATAATTACATTTACAATTACAATTACAATTTTACAGATATTTTACAGACAATTCAATTAAAATTACAGTTACAAATATAATTACATTTACAATTTTACATAGAATTACATCTACAATTACAATTACAATTACAATTTTACAAATATTTTACATACAATTCAATTAAAGTTAAAATTACAAATACAATTACAATTTGTGAAATTTACATACAATCAGAATTACAATTACAATTTTACAATTTTTCATATATACAATTACAATCATTTCAGAATAAATTAAATATTACAATTACAATTAAAATTTTACATTAATAAATATTTTACATACAATTACACTTAAAATTACAATTAGTACAAATACAGATACAATTTTACAATTTTACATAGAATTAAAATTTAAATTACAATTACATTCACGACATAATATTTAATAAATATCATGGTCATTTAATAATATTAAATTAATTAATAAACATCATCACGATCATGATAACCATCGTACAAACATCATATTCGACTAATAAACATATTCAATTAACATCAAATTAACATTATATATTAACATCATCATAACACAAACATCAAATATACATCTCAATATAATGTCAAATAACTCATGCGCCTGTCACATATACACATCTATCTGCAAGCTAAACATTAAATGAACATATCTAACATGACTAACAGTATGCGCCACATCATGATGATCATCAACATGAAAATTAAGTACAACTACAACATGAACATAAAATACATGGACCATATATATATATATAATGTTAAAAATATACAACTGTAATATAAATTTCATGGATAAGGCGTTGGTGGTAGTATAACAACATCAATAACACTAGTACAAGTGGATGCGGCTTGCTCAGTAAAGCTGGGTGCAGCCTCGACAGTCGATGGTCGACTAGCTTGCTCAAGATCATGATGATCACTAGTACTGATGGATGCATCCGCTGGTGGTAGTAAAATATGATCAATATGAGGTGCAGTAGTAGTGGAGGCCTGCTCAGTCAATAGTACTGCAGCCTCGACGGTCAATGGTCCAGCCTGCTGATGATGATCGTGACTAGTACTCATGATGGATGCTGCAGGCTACTGACTAGACATGGCCGATGGTCCAGCCTCATCTCCATGATGACTAGTGTCAGATGCTGCCAGTGGAGCCTTATGCTAATCATCAGGCGCGCTGCGAGGTGAATGATCATGAGATGCATCTGAGTTGTTGCTGGCGGACTGTCCATCACGTGTCGCAGCTCGACTACGCCTATAGCTACGGACAATCCTCCTCAATCGCGTAACAGCTATCGTAGCTCCAATGACATGCTGCATCAGGCCATATATGTCACGCGGTATGCCTCTCTACATCTGTAACAGTCTATCATTGCCATGTATCTCTCTATAATGAGCAGGCCTGATGCTCGCATCTGAAATCAATCCACAGAGTTGGCTCCCCAACTTCATCCGATATCTGGTCTCAGGTCGACCATGCCTAGCAAAAGGCGGTACCGGTGCACCATGAGGCGCAGGATCAGCACGTCTCTCTGTTGTGCCACCGGCCTTGTCCTCCGGTGCATCATCCATCTCCTTATCATAATCATCAAGATCGACACCTGGATCATGTGGTGGATCCGGCATCTCATCGCCATCAAAAGAGCCAATGTCTGCAAAATATATACAAGTACATAATAATAATTAGAAAATTTCATTACAAAATTTAATAAAAACAAGTTAAAGAACATGTTAGAATAAATATAAATAAAACAATAATATTACCTTTATCATCCGGTGGCTCATCAGGAGTGAAGAGGATATTGGGACACCCTCACCAATCTAGTCCAGCATAAGGACATGGGACCATAATGAAGGGATGCAGCCCGCCAACACTGGCTAGTAAGTCCAGCGAATCATGTGATATCCTTGCTAGAAACATAGTGTCTCCCCTCTTGGGCATCATCTTCCCCCACATGCGCATTCGGACCTCGAACATCAGCCTACAAGGCTGTCGAAAAAAACTAGGTCTCATCTTTGGAAACCTCTCAAAAAATAAACAAAACAACTCTGAAGCGAAAGGGAAGTTGACCCTCCCTTGTGCATGAGCACGGCATCTATCTAAGGCCGTACAAAACTGTCGCAAAAAAATGGCAGACCACCTGAAAAGTCATGGCTGTTGTACTAAAGAATCAACGTAATATAAAATCGAGCAACTAATGCGTTGCCTGTCACTAGTGTTGTGAAAAATAATCGAAGCAATAATAGAGAGGCACTGCACGTCCTGTCTACCAAAAGCACCTATACGTAACTGACCTCTAGGTACTTAAAAATCTGAAGGAGATAGTACATGTGCTCCAATGTATCTCTGGGAGTAAACTAACTGACTCCCTGCTACACAAACAGCTGTCATGTCTGGGACTGAGGGAAAATCCACCTCTCTCCTCGATAGTCCTGTAATTAAATAAATTTCCTCCTCAGTGGGTGTGTACAGGACCAAATGAAAAGCCTGTCGGTGGGCATTCCACCTGCCGATAAGATGTCTCAAAAGCACACTACGGGCCTTTAGGCCGGAAATAGCCTCCTCATAGAACTTGAGGAGGCCTACCTGCATAAGGATCTCCCAGGTATCTGCAGTAATAGGGTGAGGGCATCCATCTCTCTCCCTCTCTCTCGCCTCCCATTGGCAAATCATGTCATATTGTTCTACTTGTTGTTGCTGATGTTGCTCCTATTCTCTCTTAATCATTGCCATATTAAATATATTTTTTTTATTAAAACATAAATGTATTTATAAATATACATATATAATTTTTTTTGAAAAAAAAACAAACATACAAGTCAGTGTTGTCTGCTCAACTTAGTGTTCCTAAACTGAGGTCATAAATTGTCAACCAGGGTTAGTAAACTGTTGAAGTGAAGTGCACTATATGTGCCTAGGTATTTGTTTCTCACTACATTGTGTTTAGTTTTTTTCCAATGTTTTTGGTTTTGTGTTTTTATTCTAAGAGGGAAAAGAATTAAGTTTTGGCAAAGAGAATTTGTTGGTCACACTAAAACAGAGCAAAACCTATTCTAAATTATGTATGACTCTTGGGAACAGAAAATGCAATACTTTAACAAGAAAAATAACTCATAGCAAGAACTCAATAACTCACAACATGAACTCAATAGCTCATAACATGAACTCAATCCCATTCATTCATTAGAAATATGTTGGAATAGCTTTGAGAAAAGGATAAGTTAATGCCATGAGGTTCTTCTAAGTAAACAACCACCTACAAGATCACAGAGGAAATCTTATCCATGGCTAGAAATTTGTTGGAACATATTTGGAAAAGATAGTCTGCAACACAGTGAGGAATTCTACTCTTAACCTATGACACTGGAATTTATGCATTCTGCAACTTAAATTGTCACTACTAATCCTTATTCGGAAATTAGAAGTCTTTTGGAATATTTTTTGGGAAAAAAGGCTATTTGCACAATTATAAGAGATTGCAGAACAGTCAAGGCCTTGAACTGATATCACTAATTCCTATCCATATGATAATGTATTGGAAGAGATTAATAACAAGAGTAGTTTGTAAATAATGAAGGCCTTGAAATTTAATGGAACAAAACTAGCATACAACTGACTAATAAAACTAACAATACAATGGATAAAGCTGAACTAAAATGCAATCATTCAAACTTGAAATACAGTGACCACAACTGTACTAGAATGCCATTATCCTAACTTGAAATACAGTGAACAGAATCTGAGCTAGAGTGCCATTAATCTAACTTGAAATACAGTGAACATAAACTGAACTAGTGCACCATTAATCTCCGGAGTACTACAACTACACTTATAATGCAACTAATCACTGAAATGTTCCAGCTCTATCTCATTCGGGGTTAGTGGTATTTTGGAATAATTCATAGAATAGGACTTGTTGTAACATGTAATGTAAATGAGCATAAAAACATAGAGTTCAACAAAACGCAGTAAGCTTTGAAACACCACAGCTATGTCTCCTCTAGAGTTAGTGATATTTTGGAAGAGATTAATAAGAACAAGACTAGCTGTAACAAGTGATGTAATTGAGCACAAAAACATAAAATTCGAAGAAATGCAACTAACTCCTAAAATACTATAGTTATACCTCATTCAATATTAGTGATATTTTGGAATAATTCGTAAGAACAAGACTAAACTGTAGCATCCAATGCAAATGAAGATAAAACACAAAGTTCAGAAAATTGCTTAAACTAGGAATGCAACAAGGCTAAAGTTACTTATCTAAGTAATGTGCACAAAGCTTCTCGGGCAGTAGGGGCCCTCTACCACCGGATCAACATACAAATATCCTCAATATTGCCTCAGATCTTGCAATAAAGCAATGCTTCTTTCATTAAAGGAAAATTATTTCAAAAACAGAGTATCGCGGTTTTATGAGATCTAGCAACAAAACATAAATCTAGCTAGCTGTTTCTCGGTCTCCCGAGTCATTCTTATAAGAAAATTACATAAATTCTCTTGAGATAAAATAGGAGTAAATGTATTTCCCAACTAAAATCAAATTAGAACTCTGGTGGTGGTCTCGTACTATGATTAAAGACATCTGTACAGTCCTTGTCCTATTAGAAGTCTATCTCCTAGTTTTGGTTTCCCACGTGCATAACCACCTGTAGAATTCTGCTCAGACTTCGTAGGGAGCAAGGAATGATGTGGATGAAGTCTGGAATTCACCCATATGTGTTTTTCTTTGAAGTGACACCTAGAACCTGTGAAAACATGAAGACGGCTGCGGAATCGACAACTAGCTACAGAATGGCTGCATTCTGTGGCTAAATCTAGTCAAAAATTACTACAACAACAAAACCATGAAAGTGTAGCAAGTTAGTCATTATATACATTCTTAAATCAACTTTAATTAATCCTATTGATCGTTTAAGCCTGTAATTGATAAGGAACAAAGGAAATGAAGTGAAATGTGCTGGAAGAAAAGGACATCTTTGGGGCTCAACATACCCCCACTGCAAAGTTTTTGCATGTCCTCATGCAATCAACCCATATATTCTGAGACTTCTGATAGGACATCTAGGCTCCTTCTTCTGCTTTGCCTGATATTTAATGGCCTCCTAGGCTTATTTATGACCAACTTGAATCTCAAATTTATAAGTGCCCTGCTCAACTTTTTGTTTTTCTTCTTCAATTTCTCACTAGCCTTGTACAACTTTTCCATTTGCAGAGAGAGAGTTGTATTAATATCACTTTTCAGCTTAACCTGCTCCCTTAAAATTTCATTCTCATTCTTGATATGCCTATTGATTACTTCTAACTCATATTTGTCTCTTCTTAGTACATCAATTGCAGATTTTGGTGGGCTAGGAGTTCTCTCTCTACTTTCTAAGGCTCTCTTCTATAATGTCTCAATATAATTATAAATTTTTTGTTGAGCTGGGTCTATCTCTAGAGTTTCTTCATCAAGATTCTGTTCATATTGGTGCTTAGGTGATCTAGCAGTTGGTGTCTCTTCATCCTCAATGTTTATGATTCCCGTTTGTCTAATCCCCGTTTTCTTCAATATACCTCTAAGTCTGTGGCTTCGTCTTGGTTGAGATGGTCCTTCACCTCTCTCCTTGGAATACCTTCTTATCATCTTCTCCTTTTTAAGTTGTTTCCTAATTTTATTCAATTTCTCAGAAATTATCTCTTCACTGTCCTCTTGTATAGACTTACTAGTTTTAGTTTCAACAGCTTCGGAAATTTTCCTTCTCCTGATTCTTCTTGTAGGCTTGCCTTCAGATGGGAGTTCCTTGGGTTCTTCAAAGTGATTCCTTACTAGAAACTCATCCCAATTGTCTCCCACTTTTCTCAAATGATGTTCAATTAGAATTTTAACTAGGCTGTGGTGGTACAAAGTGGTTTCCAGGAATTGAACCCGCTTTTGTACATTAGAGGCCATTCTCTTCAAACTATGAAGTAGGAAAAATGGTAAATTAATTTCTTCATCTAAGAAATGCATCATTAACCAAATATGATAAACATAGAGGGTACCAAACCTTCCCTAAAAAGTTATAAATTTTTGCAAAATGAGCAACATATTCTGCCATTTATTCTTCAGTGCTGAGCTAGAAATACCCTTCTTAAAAATGGAACATCCATACCTGGTGTTTTAAGCATTTGCCTCCATGCCTCATTATGAAATTCCCTATTTTTGAACCACCGTTCTCCTTGCCTAGGTAATTCCGTTGCTTCTGCAATGAAAGCCTCTGTAATAGTGAATTTAATATCTCCTATTTCAACCTCTGCTCCATTGAAGGATCGTGCAAATGTTTTAGTTACCTCCTTATGAAAACCATTAAATTTTTCCAAGAATTGTAACCACCCAGCCTGCTGTAGCATTTCTCTGATTTGTGGATAACCCTCCAAGTACTTGGTTCCAACTGGTTCGGATCTCACTATGAGACCCATAGATTCTCTTTTCAACCTTCAATTTACTGCCCTTCTATCCACTGTGGAAATGGCTGTCAAAGAGTTTTTTTTTCCCCCAAAGGTGTTGTTCTCTATTTATGCAGTAAGAATTAGCTGCGGAAGGATGATATAAAGATATTATAGAACGAGTGAAATGTGGTGAGGGTGATTTACACGAGTTAATGAATTTGAGAACCATCATGGAAGAAAAGACCGCGAAAACATTTCGTGAGCAATTCAAAATCATCATTGAATACTTTGCCTGGTGACGTGACTGATTAGGTCACTTCAGTACTTAACCGTTAAGTTTTGAATGATGATTTGAAATGGCAGAGTGGAAGGGATTTTGTCCAAAGTTTTTATGATAGGTTTAATAGGCATGATCAACATGAATAATTAAAACAACTTTTTGAATCATACATGACTTAACTAGACTAAAACTTTCATATTCTGTCATCATAATAATTTTACAACTTTACCTTTGCCTTTCCTTTAACTTTTGTGATTTTGATATGCTTTGTCCTCCTTTGAAAATCATTAATTCTTCAGTCTTCATAGTTCCTTTGATTTTTCTTGTTGACATAGGTGTGCAAGGTCAATTTTCTATTGGATAATTGTCTTCAGGATATCTGGCTGTAGAATGTCTAGCTAGCTACAAAATGTCTAGCTGGCTGCAGAATGTCTGACTAGCTGCAAAATGTACCTGTAGGAACTTTGAAACATGGAATGGAGTGTTGTATGAAATGGATCATGAAATATGGTCGAATGGATCAGAAGTGAGGTGAAATGTAATGGAATGAAATGAATCACAATTGTGAAGTGGAATGAAACATAAAAGTGATCTGCAATTTATGATTTGTAACACTCAATCTGCAGAAAGAGATCAAATTTAGAAATCTAAGATGGAAATGAAATGGACCATGGAATGGAGTGAATGAAGTATGGATGAATGGAATGAATGAAATATGAATGAATGGAGTGAATGAAATATGAATGAAGTGAGACATGATGGAGTGAAACTTATGGTTTGTGTAATGATTGCTTGCAGAAAAACAAATTTGAAAAGCTAAAGTGCCAGAAAGATTCTGATTTTCACTTTATCTTTTCTGTATAAACATGTTAATCAGTGATTAGTTTTCATGTTTATACTTTATTTATTTATTTTATTTTATTTATTTATTTATTTTTTATGCTTCTGAATTCAGAAAATTCAACTAAGTTGCTAAAGAAGAAAAAATCTTCTTCATTAACTTCACATCACTGTTTTCCTGGAATCTCTTGACAAATTCTTCCCTTGAAAGTGGCTTATGATACAGCTTCAATCTATGACCATTTACAATAAAATTGACCTTATCTTCATCTATTTTCCTGATTTTTATTGCTCCATTGTCAAAAATTCTTATAATTTCATATGGCCCAAGCCAATGTGTTTGGAATTTACCTTGAAAATCCTTGAACTTTGAATCAAACAAGAGAGCCCAGTCACCTTATTTGAACTTCTTTTCCTTGATGTACTTATCATGCCATCTAGTCCTTTGTTGTTGGACTAGACTTATTTTCTGAACTTCATCTTGTCTGATCTCATCCAATTCATTAATCTACTCCAATCTGTGCTTTTGTGCCTCTGTTAGATCAAGTCCTAGCTGAACTGCCATTTTAAAAGTTTGAATCTGAAACTCTATGGGAAACAAAAATTGTTTTCCATAAACAAATTCATAGGGAGTATGACCTGTTGTGCTTCTCCATGTAGTTCTATAGGCCCACAAAGCTTCAGGAAGCCTGTCTACCCAATCTCTTCTATGTAAATGGACAGTCTTTGTTAGGATCCCTTCAATGACTTTATTGGTAGATTCCACTTGACCATTTGCTTGTGGATGATAAGGAGTAGATTTTATATGTCTGATTTTGTACCTCTCCATCATTTTTTGCACTAGCTTTGATGTAAATTGAGCTCCTTGATCTGTAACAATTTCCCTTGGGACACCAAAACGAGTAAAAATATCCTCAAAAATAAAATTAACTACAAATGCTTCAGTAGCAGAAAGTAATGGCTTGGCTTCTACCCATTTGGTAACATAATCAATGCAAACTAATATATATTTCTTTTGCTTTGATGGAGGACTAATAGGTCCTACAAAATCTAAAGCCCATTTTTCAAAAGGTTCAATATGTACCTGAGGCTGCAATGGCATCTCACCTGAAGGAGAAGGTTTCTCTACCCTTTGGCAACTGTCACACCTTTTGACATACTCTTTAGCATCTTTAAAAAGGGATGGCCAATAATATCCTAAATGAAGGATCTTATAAGCTGTTCTTTTATCAGCAAAGTTTCCGCCACAAGGTTCATCATGACATGCCTTGAGGATCTTAGGCATCTCATCTTCCCGAACACATCTCCTAATGATAAAATCTGGACCTGTTTTGTATAACACATTAGCAACCCATGAATATTTTGCACTGTCATAAATGATATTTCTTTTGTCTCTTGCATTCATTATTGAAGGAAATTTCCCTGAAACTAAATAATTAGCAATGTCAGCAAACCAAGGAGTTTGAGTAGAAATTGCAAAAAGATATTCATCAAGGAATTGATCTTCAATTGGGGTATTGTCTTTGATGTTTTGGAGTCTAGATAGGAAATCAGCTACTATGTTTTGTTTTCCAGGCCTATCTAGAATGGTAATGTTGAATTCTTGTAAAATCAATAACCATCTTATGACTCTGCCATTAGTAATTGATTTGTTCATTAGATATGTAATTGCAGAGTGATCTGTGTGAACAAAAGTTTCATAGCCTGTTATATAGTGTCTGAATTGGTTTATGGCATGAACAACAGCTAAAAACTCTTTTTCAGTTACAGTATAATTTAACTCTGAAGGAGTCAAATTTTTACTGGTATAATAGATGGCATAAGGAATCAAGTCTTTTTGTCCCAATACTGCTCCTAGAGCTATATCTGAGGCATCTGTTGAAATATGAAAAGGTAACTTCCAGTTAGGTCCCATTAAAATAGGTGCTTCAGAAATTTTTGTTTTCAGGGTCTCAAAGGCTAATTGGCAATCAGGATTCCACTTGAATTCACAGTCCTTGGTAAGCAATTTGAAAAGTGGAGATGCTATCTTGGTGAAGTTTTCTATAAACCTTCGATAATATCCTGTAAATCCTAGAAAACTCCTAACATATTTTTGACAAATTGGAATAGATAAGTTAGAGATGACTTCAAATTTTGACTCATCAACTCTAATCCCATCCCCTGAAATGTGATGTCCTAAAAAAATTCCTTCAGTAAACATCATAAAACACTTCTCATGACTAAGTGAAAGATTTTCTTCTTTACATCTCTTTAAAAAAATTTCCAAGTTTGTTAAGGCTTCTTCAAATGTGTTTCCATAAACTGTGAAATCATCCATATATACCTCTACACAATCATGTATTAGATCTGAAAAAATTCCTAGTACTGCCCTTTGAAATGTTGCAGGTGCATTGCATAATCCAAATGGCAATACTCGGTAAGCATAGGTACCCCAAGGACAGGTAAATGTGGTTTTGTCTTAATCTTCAAGTTCTACTTGGATTTGATTATAACCACTAAACCCATATAAAAATGAGAAGTACTTTTTGCTAGCTAATGTATCCAATACCTGATCTATGAAAGGTAGGGGAAAATGATCTTTAAGAGTAGCTTTGTTTATTCTCGGTAGTCAATACATACCCTCCATTTACCATTTTTCTTTGGCACAATTACCAAAGGAGAAACCCACTGACTATCTGAAATGGGATAGATAAAGTTAACATTTAACAATTTCTGCAATTCTTCTTTAACAATTTCCCTAAGATTTGGATTCATCCGTCTTTGAGGTTGTCTGATTGGTTTACAATTTCCCTCTATATAGATGTGATGAGTGCAAGTCTTGGGGCTTATCCCTTTCATATCAGTGTACTCCCATGCATATGCAGAAGAATGTCTCCGTAATATCTTGATTAGCTCTGCTTGTTGAGATTTATCTAGGTTCTTGTTTATGTTTAAATTTTTGCCTGGAAATATCTCAATTGTAGAGCTACCAAATTTATCCATGGAATAGAGAGACATCTGTCTTGATGATAAAAAATCAATGTTGGATTCTTCTTGAAATTGTTCATGTTTGTATTCTGAAGAGGATTTAAAGTTTTCGAAGGTATTCAGAATCTGGCTATCTTCACTAATTTCTGAAATTGTGAAGAGAGGTTGTAAGTCTTCTTCATCCTCTATCCATTGAGTATCATCCAATTCTGTGATTGTTCTTGCTGGAGGATACAAGGTAAATTTCTTGGTTGAACTACCATCAGAGATGTACATATCACCTGATCTACAACTAATAAAAGCATCAGTTGTAGCTAACCAAGGTCTTCCTAATATAATAGGATGTCCTCCTAGATTATTCTTAGGAGTTAGGATCATAAAATCCACAAGATACTCCCAAGAGTCTAGGGACACTGGAATGTCTTCTATTACCCCATCAGGTTTGATCACAGATCTGTCTGCTAATTGTAATAATGTGGGTGTAAAAAGAAGATTAGGAAGTTTCGGTTTATCCATGATTTGTCTACTCATGATATTGATTGCTGCTCCTAAATCAATAAGTGTGTTTTGGATCTCAATTCCATTGATGTGTATTTTAACAACTGGATTTCCTGGGTCTAGATACTTTGGAATAGCAATCTTACCCATCATGATATCTGCTATTTTTCCTGCCAGTTTAATTTTCTTTATCTCTCTTATTCTTTTTCATGTTTTCTTCATGCTCAACTCCTTTATTGTCTTTTCTAAGATTGGAATTTCCTTGATAGCTTGCAATAATGGGATCTTAATACAAACATTTATTAGCTCATCCAGGAAATCATAATTAGGCACCATAATTTGTTTTTCTACACCCCTATCAATTTGTAATATTTCTGGAAAGGGAGGTGTAGAAGTGGATGTTGATGGCTGCTCTAATATAGGAGTTGAAATTATTGGTTCTTTTTGTTTTGATTTTTCAATGTTTGGGTCTTGGAAAGATGTGTTCTCTTCAAGACTATTATTTATCCATAGATAATCTTCCTCATAATTGTCTTGCTCTTGTATGATTACAGAAGGTTTCCTTTTTTCAAGTATTCTTCCAGACCTAAGTTGAACATCACTAAGGTCTAAAGGAGTGATCAAATAAGTTGGAAACTGTTGGCCTTCTATCATGTATGTGTTCTGAGGATTTTTATTATTGGGGTTTGGTATAGGTTGGGCAAGCAACTGATTTGTTTTCTGAGGAAATGGTAATGGAAGTGGTTGATTGTGATGTTGTGGATTTTGAGGATTTTGTTGAAAATTTTGTTGAGGAGGGAAATGTGAATATGGTGGATAGGATGGTGGATATTGGTAATACTGAGAGTATCTTCCATAGGGATTTTGTGCTCCTTGTGCCCAAGTTTGTGATTGATTTTGAAATTGGGGTCAAGGTTGCTAACAAGAATTCCAATTTGGTGGGGGTTGATTATACACATGATCATGAAATCCTTGTGTTTGAGGTCCTTGCCAAGGCCTCCTGGAGACAAAATTGAGAGATTATGTGGAACTTGTAGGAGTTTCTTCTTGGAAGACAGCTTTAAGACCAGGAAGTGAAGGACAAATCTTGGTCTCATGTTTTTCTAAACAAATTACACAATTCTCCACAACTTTTGCATCCAAAGGGCACTCTCTCAAGGCATGTTTCTTTCTACATTTGGGACAAAAGATTGCTAAGGCATCAGATTCAGTTTTATGCTTCTTTTGTAACTTAAGGTTGTCTATTTGTTCACTAAGGCTCCCCAAGATATCAGATTTGAATTCATCAAGCATATGTCGTATTTCTGCCCTACTTACTGTCCCAGAGGTAGACTTACTTTCCCTTGCAAGAGCAGGCTCTCTTGGTCCTTTTATAGTTTTAGATTTCCCTCTTGAAAGGTTGATACACAATTCAGCGATTTCAGGTAATGTGAGCTGAGATATATCCCCTTTTCCCATCATGTTAATGATATCTAACCATTCATCCCTAATTGTCTTCAACAAGAGAGCTTTCAAGGTGTCTTGGTCTAAGTTTTCCATTTTTGCCCTCTTGATGTTATTGTTGAACCTTTCCAACAAATCTTCCAAATTTTCATCTTCTTTTTGTAACATTTTAAACACTTCCTCCTTATGGTTGACTGGCATACAGTGATCCAAATACCTATCTAGAAATGCTTGTTTCATGTCTTCCCATGTCCTAATAGAACTGTTGATCAAACTCATAAACCATTTTAATGCTGCTCCTTTCAATGTTGAAGGGAATAGTTTAAGTTTTTGGGCATCTTGTAAGTAGTCATAGGTTCTACATAGGACTTCAAATTCAAATAGGAAGGTTTCAGGATCTTCAGTTTTAAGTCCATAAAAGTTTGGAAGGACAGAGGGTGAAATGCTTTTCATAGTTGCATTGGTTTCTTCATCTATTATAGGAAACCCAAAAGAGCTTCCATTTCTCTTATACCTCTTCCTCTACCTCCTTCTCCTTCTGCACCTCTACCTCCTTCTCCTCTATCTCTACCTCTACCCCCTCCAAATAGTGTGTGTTCTCCATTAAAAACTCCTCCTCCCCCTTCTTCTGCCATAGTTAATTCTTATGTGGAAGTTGAAAATTTTATGTCCCTATCAGGGGTTCCTGAATCTTCTTCTAAGACAGGTTCAGTGGATGAAGTGGAAGGTCTTTCTAATGGAATATCTGATCTTAAGTCCTCTGGAAGTCTAGGATCAGTAAAGGATGGAATGTGGGTTTGAGTTGGAGGTGTACTAACTCTTGGTCTTGGTGAAACAAGTGGTGTTCTAGGAATCAAGCTTCTGCTTCTTATGAATCTACCCCTTGAGTCTCTTTCTCTACGCATATCATTGTTTTTGGGAGGTAAGAAACAAGGCTACCTAGTTACACTTCCCCGGCAACGGCGCCAAAATGTCTGCTCAACTTAGTGTCCTTAAATTGAGGTCATAAATTGTCAACCAGGGTTAGTAAACTGTTGAAGTGAAGTGCACTATATGTGCCTAGGTATTTGTTTCTCACTACGTTGTGTTTAGTGTTTTTCCAATGTTTTTGGTTTTGTGTTTTATTCTAAGAGGGAAAAGAACTAAGTTTTGGCAAAGAAAAGTTGTTGGTCACACTAAAACAGAGCAAAACCTATTCTAAATTATGTATGACTCTTGAGAACAGAAAATGCAATAGAACAAGAACTCAATAACTCATAACATGAACTCAATCCCATTCATTCATTAGAAATATGTTGGAATAGCTTGGGAAAAGGATAAGTTACTGCCATGAGGTTCTTCTAAGTAAACAACCACCTACAAGATCACAGAGAAAATCTTATCCATGGCTAGAAATTTGTTGGAACATATTTGGAAAAGATAGTCTTCAACACAGTGAGGAATTCTACTCTAAATTAACCTATGACACTGAGATTAATCCATTCTACAACTTTAATTGTCACTACTAAGCCTTATTCGGAAATTAGAAGTCTTTTGGAATAGTTTTGGGAAAAAGGCTATTTTCACAATTATAAGAGATTGCAGAACAGTCAAGGCCTTGAACTAATATCACTAATTCCTTTCCATATGATGATGTATTGGAAGAGATTAATAACAAGAGTAGTTTGTAAATAATAAAGGCCTTTAAATCTAATGGAACAAAACTAGCATACAACTGACCAATAAAACTAACAATACAATGGATAAAGCTGAACTAAAATGCAATCATTCAAACTTGAAATACAGTGACCACAACTGTACTAGAATGCCATTATCCTAACTTGAAATATAGTAAACATAATCTGAGCTAGAGTGCCATTAATCTAACTTGAAATACAGTGAACAGAAACTGAACTAGTGCACCATTAATCTCTGGAGTACTACAACTACACTTATAACGCAACTAATCACTGAAATGTTTCAGCTCTGTCTCATTCGGGGTTAGTGGTATTTTGGAATAATTCATAGAATAGGACTGGCTGTAACATGTGATGTAAATGAGCATAAAAACATAAAGTTCAACAAAACGCAGTAAGCTCTGAAACACCACAGCTATGTCTCATCCAGAGTTAGTGATATTTTGGAAGAGATTAATAAGAACAAGACTAGTTGTAACAACTGATGTAATTGAGCACAAAAACATAAAGTTAAAATAAGCTAACTCATTACTATAGTTATACCTCATTCAATATTAAGTATTTGAATGGTCGTGAACAAAATTTAAACTATAACATCATTTGCCGAGTGAAGATGTAACAAAGTTAGGAAAATTGTAAACCAGATTGACTATTGACTAAAGTTACTTATCTAAGTAATGTGCACAAAGCTTCTCGGGCAGTAGGGGCCCTCTACCACCGGATCAACATACAAATATCCTCAAAATATCATAATGATGGAAAAATAATAGATGACCATCATTTATACAAATAATAAAGCACATGGAGACCTTTCATTTGTTATTACAGCAGAAAAATATGTTTAAGAAGTGGCCCATAAGATGCATAACAATAAAAGCAAGTCTCCAATGAAGAAAATCCCTCAATATGAGGTGCTATAACTAGATATAAAAGCTGGAAAACCCTTGCAGCTTTATTTTATTGCCTCTGCAATAGTAGTAGATTATACATCAGACTTAGAGCTGCTATATGCATAAAAAGTTAGATCTATATTAGATCCATGCACTATACAAGCTCCTCTAAAGAACCCCCTTGGGGTTTTCAGAAAAACACTAAGTACAAGTTGTAGATCTGAGATCTAAGACTGCAGATCTACTGAAAAATATAGATCCGGAAAGTGTGGCTGACCTGATATGAATTAGAGGAATTTTGAGGTCTAAAATGGGACTCCTAAGGAAATAATAAAATAATAGTTAAACCAATAAAATAATATTTATGAATTTTCAATTCACTTTTTGCACCACAATCAATGTAACCATAGTTAAATTCAATTCAAAAGTTGTACCAAAATAAAATTAATAAAAAAATTGTATTGATGTGACTATAAATAAGAATGAGCTTTTTAAGAAAAAATCATTATCATTGAACAACTAATGCATTTGTCCTTTGTACTTAAATAACTTAAAATAAAATATAAATATAAATTTATAAATTCTTAATTATATTATATGCTATTAATTAAAATTCATATTATGTAAATTGTATAATAATATGTTATTAATATACTATATAAAAATAATATAATGTAATATAATAAATGTATAGGGATATGCATTGTTTCTTTCAAGAAATATGAAATGACAATAATATATTTTTATTCAAAAAGTGTGAAATGAAATTTATTATGAGTACTTTACTTTGAATTTAAAAGTACTTAGAGCACTACCATGGTTAACCATGAGTTTTTATCCACCATTGAGAATGTGACAAGTAAGTACCTTTAACTCAAGCAATGCCACCTCAACCATTAGGGATGATGTCATCCCCTAAAATGTGATTGGTTATCATAAAGTGAATTTTGATTGTACATTTTCCTTAGGAGGCTCATTTTAGACCTCAAACTTACCCTAATAAGCAATAGAATAGCCTCCTCCAATAGATCTCCAAAGTGAAGGGAAAATCCCTAACACTAGAAAATCAACTCTCCAAATGGTGTGCTGAACCACCCTGCAACTGCACCTATAGAAATAATGCAGATCTGGAAGTAAAATGCGATGTAGGGATCAAAATATGGTTGGCCTAATTCCAAGATCTTAAAATAAGCTCCAAAGCCTTCAATATTGTCCTCCCAATGAAGTGGAAACCTCCTCCACTGAAAAGGAGCACTGAAATGGCCTAGATCTGAAAGATCTAGTCTCCACTTGCTGCAGCTTGCAAAAACAACCAAACCCTCAGCAGGATCTATGCTGTAGTTGAAAGAAGAATCTTGGCCCTAAGCCAGATAGTGGAAAATGCAATAAAACTCTCCCAAGAGATACTCAATGGGAAGAGGCGGGATTCCCAGTCAGGAGCACCCAATGCTAAACAACATTCAATCTCAGCTAAACAGCAAGAGAAATATATATGTCTGAACAGAAAATATATTTAGAAATATGATAAACATCAACAACCTTCTAATGCTGCCATCCTCTTCCTTTTATAAGTCAAGAGCTTGCAAACCCTAAACCACCTCCAATGATAACACTCCTTTCACACAAAGCATCTCCATCTAAAACTGCGATGTGCCTCATTGATGGCCACTCCTCCATGATAGCACTGTAGATTTGGTCAAGGTTGACCCAGTCAAAATGATCCAACCCCTTTCACACCAAGGGTGCTTCAATTAAGCTGCCAAGATTTGTCTCTTTCACATTTGGCATGGATTTATTCATGATTAAGGAGAAATATGGACCTCCTTTGCCCTCTTATTATTTAAACAAAGTAATAAAACAAAAATGAATATTCCAATTAGCCCAAGACTAATTGGGAATATTACAGTCCTTCCTTCCCAAATGTTTCTTGTCCTTAAGCAACTAACAAGGTGAGTGCTGCAACTCTTCTCCTCCTCCATTGGTGACACCAATATGTGATAAGCTTCCTCCACAAGCTAAGTGTTCACTAATCCATCCCTCCATGATTTGATCCTCCAAAGTTCTCATGAGATGTAAATAATCCATCCCATAAGGAGACAATAGCTCAAATGAAACAAACATGGTTTTCCCAATGTTCTCCCTGAAACCTATAGCATAAGATAAATGGAGAATCTCCATCCCATAGGGCACATACATACCTCCCATCCTCCCTCCATACATTCCCATAAAAAGTACAAGTACATCATCCATGTATGGGATCAAAACTACATACATACAAATAGAAATTTGTGCATATGGAGGTGGGTCATAGTCCCACGTGTGGAAGCAGTGCAGTGCATCTCCTGACTGCATCATATCATGATGTGGTAAGTGGTTTCCCCACCACTTACTTGCTGTCCAAGTCATCTCACTATGGCTGAAAATGTGAGATATATTTGGTGCTTTAGGAATGCACCCATCATGAAACAAATTCTCCATTTGTCCTCCAAGGGAGTGGCCATGTTCAGAATTTTTTGTGGCCCAAAGTTGGCCATGAAGTTTATAAGGTAAAATACTCCTTCGTGGAGTTATGGCCTGCATATACATGGTGAAATAATGCAAACAATAATCAAATTAAATATTATTTACATGAGCATATTCTTCACCAAATTTCCTCCTTAAACAAATGGAGTGGTGCATAGATCTATCTCCTTTCTCAAGAAGAGAAAGAGATGGCTGAATTAACTCCTTTATAGAGTTATGTTGCTGCCCCATCTCCACATGGTTCATGCATCTTTGAAAATGTTGATATAGTTCTCCTTCAAAGCCTTTCAAGTGTAGCTTCTCATAATGATGTTGTAAAATCTCATGGAATATGTGTGGCTGAAAAAAACTCCTCATAAGCTCTTTGTAGTAACTTCTCCTTGAGCTTCGAGGCTCTAGATAAGAAGATACTACCATGATAATAGATGACTCCTTCTTGGACTGAATAGCTCTCTTCATGTAGCTGGTCATCAAGTATCATGCATGTGTGAAGATCCTTGGAATAATCCACCAACAGTTGGGATTTAGAATATGGATCAATCTTCCATAGTGACAGCGCTGATGATCTACCAATAGAAATGTTTGTCATATGGCTGTTATCCTCCCTGACATCTCCCATGCCAAAGGTATATGTTGGAAGGTCATTCCTTCCATGCATCTCCTCTCACAGCGCAGAATTTGAAATGAGAGTGGGTAATGATGATGTTGGGAGAAGATCTCCCTCCTTCTTGAGCCTACCCAAGACTCCCAGCACTATATCATTGTCTTCTAATGCTCCCATTCCTCCTAGATCTATGCTTGGAGCATTATGTTGCGAGATATCTCCCACCAAATTTGAATCAGGTTGCCTCCGAGGTGGTTTTCCACTAGATAATAGTGTCCCATGCAGCAATCTCATGAACATAATAGATGGGACTGTAAGGTCCTTGCTTCCACTGTGCAAATCCATATTTGATTTCTGTGTGGAAGTTGTATGTGAGGGATATGTATGCATGCCTTTGATCATTTGAGTCTTACCACTCTTCTTATCCACCCATTCCATTTGCAAAGCCTACCAATCAATGGTGACTTTCCCCAAAGTAATAAACCATTGAACACCCAATATCACATTGGTGTCAGGTATGTCAACCACAAAGAAGTGATCAATCAATGTATATGTCCCCATGGTGACTGATAAGGATGAGACATAATGCATGCATTGCACTGTTCTATCTCCTTAGACCAAAACAGAGAATCCCTCAAAAGCATCAGTGGGTATTGCCCTCCTTTGCACTAGTTGGGCATCAATAAAATTGTGGGTATCCCCACTGTCAACCAAAACATAAACCATCTGATTCAAGATGGAACCTTGAACTATTAAGGTCAAGTACTTAGGTACTCCTATCAAAGATGCAAGAGCCCCTCCAATAGGAGCAAATGCTCCATTCCCATCTCCTGATGGAGTTGGTTCTCCTCCTACAGTGTCAACGCTATGACCTCTTCTTGGTTCATCTTCTTCTTCCTCGTCATCATCTGAGAAGACCTCTATGTAATGTGATTTTCCAATTGCACATCTATGTCTAGGTGCCCATGATTCTTGGAAAGTGAAGCAAAGCTTCCTTATTCTTATATCCCTCCGGACATCATCATCAAGAGGTTTTTTTATTTTGACTCTCCCTAGAAGGAGCAGCCTTTTCTTCCTTTCCCTTTGATGGAAAAGAGGGTTTGAGCTGAAAATTTTCCTTGGCTTTTGGAAAGGCATCTTGAAGGTATCTAGCCCTTTCAATAGCATCATGTAGGGTAGTGGGCTTGGTAGAATTAACCAACCCATGAAGAGGTTCATATAATCCATCAATGAACATGTACACCCTTCTTGCTGCAGACAAATTAGGAACCATAACAGAAAGTCTTAAAAATTTAGAGTTGTAAGTTTATGCATTACCTGATTGTTTCAACTTTGCAAGGCTCATGAATGGTGCTTCTGGATCTCTTCTATCAAATATTTCCACCAGCCTTCTAGTGAACTCTGAATAAGTAGTCACATTGGCATGACCCAATGTAGACAAGCCATGGAACCACCAGTCATGTGATTCACCCTCAAGGTGCAACGCTGCAATCTTAATGGCCTCCATCTCTGGAACCTTGTTCAACTGAAAGTAGATGTCAAGTTTTTCTACCCAATATTTGGCAGTACACTTGGATGCCATCAAAATTGGGTAAAAATGATCTGTTGGAAATATTGTCATTGATGGAAAAAGAATTGGCAAAGGTCAGCAGAGAAGAACAGAAGAAGAACAGAAGGAGCAGCGACAGAATGGGAGAAAAGAATACAAAGGCGCAACAGAGTTTTGGTGAAAAACAACACGTATTCAAGAAGGATGGGAAAAATGTAAGGATGAATGAATTGTCATTATGGTGATGGGCAGTGCCGTTTTACAGTGGAATGAAGAAATTCATAGTTCCAGACTACGGAGGAGCAGAGTTTATTTAAAAACAGTCATTTTGGGTGTTTAAGCCCTCAACAACCAAGTATGAAGGAAATTGATTAAAACGGCGGAGGTCCTTTATGTTTCTGAAAAGGAAAGATCAAGTGGTCCCCACCACCTTAGCACAAATCGCAAGATCACAAGTTTTGAAGTTTAAATGTCTTGTTGATGTGGATATTTGCGATGTGCGATCGTTGCGCCGTCGCACCATCGCAACATCGCAATGTCGCAAAATCACCCTCCGCCCAAGCCAGAGTTTGTTGATTGTTGCGATATGCGATTATCGCAATATCACACATTTGTTATTTCTGCCATCGCAAGTTCCGTTGTTTGCGACGTGCAATCATCGCGCCATCGCACGATCGCAATATCGCACATTCAAGTGTTCCGACTACGATGTGGGCCCGGGGTCAAAGAATAAAATCCCGTTTGTTTAAAGATTGAAGTCCAGGTTAAAAATTCATTTAAATTTGATTAAAAGTAATGTTACGGGGGCAGTGTAAAGTTTTAAAATAACCGAAAGGTTATATGAATATATATTACTGCTGATTCAGCGGCACTAAGCGAAGGAACGGAATCACGTGCAGAATAAACAGTGAAAGCGGGTTTTATGAAGCCGGTTTGCCCATTTCGCACTGCCTTTTGGGGATAAGCGGTAATTTCTGGTTGGGTAGCGATTCCATTGATCGGGTGACACGCGTCCCTGTACGACTCTACAAAACCGCCTGTCACTACGCGCCATCACGAAATTGATGAGCACCGTTGATCTGGGAAGGGGTCATCGGATGGTGTTCGCTTGATGAAGATGCACGAAGGATTATCCAGCATACGGTGCGGGAATTTGATTGGTTTGTTAACCATATAGGTGGGGGTCTGGAGCTAAGTTTTAAATATTATGACCACGCCAATCCATTGTAAATGATTTATTAATCGTAATCTTATATGGCAGAGATAAAGTTCCTTTTTGGGTCATTTCGTGTTGTAAAAGCAATTCTGTATGTTTTGGGGAGGTCATGACTATAGTAGATTGTTGGACCCGATTATCTATTTTGACCCCGTCCAGGAATACCATTAGCGGTTCATGGTTTTGACCCAAGGTTTTATCAAAAGCAAAAACTATATAAGGTGATGATAATCATGAAGAAGTGTGTGTGCGAAAGGGTCAGTAATAAACGAATCTCTTTTAGAGATATCTGTATGAATAAACTCTGATGTATCTAAATCTATGGCGCACCTGTGAATTTGATGATTGATCAAGATCTTTAGATCAGATGATGATTAATTCTTGGTTCAATCATGAAGAACGATAAGGGTTGTGAATGAATACTTCACTCTGAAGTATATCTGTTTGGAATGTGTAACAGATTGCTGAATTAAGGATGCATCTCTGAAGAAAATAAGTAAATTTGGTGGCCTGCAAGGTATGTTGTGTGGAAGCTATTGGATCCAGTATGAAAATTGATGAAATGTGGTCCACAGTGGAGCTGAGGGTTGTAATCTTCAGTCAGGGGGTTGTAGCTCCCTTCCAGGTGAGGCTGGTAAACGAGAGCAGGGGGTCGTAGCTCCCTTCCAGGTGAGGCTGGTAAACGAGAGCAGGGGGTTGTAGCTCCCTTCCAGGAGAGGCTGGTAAACGAGTGCAGGTGGGTGCCTGCGTACTGGTATGAGTCTATGACAGTACATAGTTGTAAGATGTTTTCTTGATAATAAAATATTGAAGGATGAGACAACGACAACGGTGGTTTTCTCCCGAATTGGGTTTCCACCTTAAATTCTGGTGTTCATATGTGTTGATTATGTTTTGTTATTTCTGTTCATGCTTACTACTTATGAATGATGTAATGATCTAAGTAAAGTCACAATAATATCTCTGGACATACAAGATGGATGCTATAATGTAACATATGGTTTTAAGGGAAGGAAAACTAAAAATTGTCAGACAGCTCTAAATACTGATTCACCCCCCCCCTCTTAGTATTTTTTCCAACATAATCTGCCCATAGTATGGTGTTGATCATGATTCTAAATGAATCCATCACTTCTATGATGATGCCTTGGTATTCTATTGTCCTTTATTTGAAAAAAATCCTGAAAACTCAAGTGATATTTGCACCTCTGATTTTGAGATTCATACTCCATAAAATAGTATTCAAGGGATTCTTGCTCTTGAAACCCTTCATTTCCCACAACCAAAAATGTAGGCATATTAGAGAGTTGGGAAACTTGTGGTTGATGCACTGGCTAATCATTCTAGTGATGAGACATGCCAGAGCCTTCTCTATGATGAAATCCTTTAGGGGATTCCTTGAATATGTCCATTCTCATCTCCTTGATCTCTCTAGCAATGTCTTGCATGGCTCTAAGAAGGATCTTAGGGAACTCCTTCTCTTCATCTTCACCTATAGATAAAGGGGCTTTACCCTTGTCTTCATTATCATTTGTATAATCAAACATTTTGTGCCTTCTCTTTTGATACCTCTTTTCTTTGTCAGTAAGAGGCTTTCCTTCTTCAGAAGACATATTGGCTTTTTAGAATGCACAGGCTGTGCCAAGATGATGCTTCGACACCATTGTAATATTACCAAATGGGAAATGTAGCAATATAATGCAGAATGATGGAAAAATAACGCAGATCATCATTTATACAACAAGAGGCCAATATGGAGACCTTTCATTTTTTATTACAATAGAAAAACATGTGTAAGAAATGGCCCATAAGATGCATAACAAGAAAAGCAAGTTTCCAATGAAGAAAATCCCTCAATAAGAGGTGTTGCAACCATGTATAAAAGATGGAAAACCATTACAGAGTTATTTTATTGGCTCTGCAATAGCAGTAGATTATACATTAGATATAGAGATTCTATGTGCATAAAAAGTTAGATCTATATCAGATCCATGCACTATACAAACTCCTCTAAGGAACCCCCTTGGGGTTTTCAGCAAAACACCAAGTACAAGTTGTAGATCTAAGATCTAAGACTGAAGATCTACTGAAAAATACAGATCTGGAAAGTGTGGTTGATCTGATATGAGAAATATAATAGCCTCCTCCAATAGATCTCCAAAGTGAAGGGAAGATCCCCAACACTAGAAAATCAACTCTCCAAATGGTGTGTTGAACCACCCTGCAACTGCACCTACAAAAATAAGGCAGATCTGGAAGTAAAATTTCTGTAGGGATCAAAATATGGTTGGCTTGATGCCAAGATCTAAAAATAAGCTCCAAATCCTTCAATACCATCCTCCCAATGAAGTGGAAACCTCCTCCACTGAAAATGAGCACTGAAATGGCCTAGATCTGAAAGATCTAGTTTCCACCTGCTGCAGCTTGCAAAAACAACCAAACCCTCAACATGATCTACACTATAGTTGAAAGAAGAAGCTTGGTCCTAAGCCAAATATTGGACAATGCAATACAAACTCTCCCAAGAGCTACTCAATGGGAAGAGGTGGGATTCCTGATCAGGAACAGCCAATGCTAAACAACATTCAATCTCAACTAAACAACAAGAGAAATATATATGTCTAAACAGACCATATATTCAGAAATATGATAAACATCAACAACCTTCTAATGCTTCCATCCTCTTCCTCTTATAATTCAAGAGCTTGCAAACCCTAAACCACATCCAATGATAACACTCCTTTCACACAAAGCATCTCCATCTAAAACTGTGTTGTGCCTCATTGATGGCCACTCCTCCATGACAACGCTGTAGATTTTTTCAAGGTTGAACCAGTCAAAATGATCCAGCCCCTTTCACACCAAGGGTGCTTCAATTAAGCTGCCAAGATTTATGTCTTTTAAATTTGGCATTGATTTATTCATGATTAAGGAGAAATATGGACCTCCTTTACCTTCTTATTCTTTAAACAAAGTAATAAAACAAAAATGAATATTCCAATTTTCTCATGACTAATTGGGAATATTACACATTTGCAAAAAGAAATCCCTCCCAGAGCCCATCAGAAGATCTAACCACTCAGATACTGGCCTTACACCATCACCAAGGTTGTGGGTGACAATGCTTTCAAGCTCAACATTCCCCCATTCCTTGGCCTGCATCCAGTGTTAAATGTGGACCACCTTCGACCATCCTTTCCACCATTGATGGACACATCAGACATTGCAGAACAACTAACACCAAAAAAGGTCAACCCAGACTAAATTGAATAGGCCAAAAATGATCAAATTATGGAAAAACAAATCAAGACCAATCACTAATAGAAGATCCAACTGTATCGGGTTGTCAACACTGACCAAATCCTACACCAAGGCAAGTGGCTCTCTAGGGACCAAGACCAGCAAACGTTTCCCCATATCATGGAGGTACTCAATGCAATGGGGACCATTGCTTCCTAAGGTGGTAGTACTAATCCATGTGGATATTAGTGGCTACTCACCCATTCCACTTGGACCCCCACCATTTTTTATTTCAGTTTCCTTAATTGTAGCCCAAATTTCTATTTTTGGTAGTTTTTTAGGTCTTAAACTTCCAGATCCGTTTTGAGGACTTAAATGATGTTTTTTCTAAGAAAACAAAGAAATTAAAAAAATTGCAAGCTTTTAGATGTCCTCTTGGAGATCTTCAAAACAAGGTATTATGATAGCCAAACAAAGATCATATTCCAAAGTTACAACCCTAAGAAGTTGACATTCCAAATAACCCAAAAAGATTTTGGCAATTCATCTCCTAAGGTTAGGTTTTTGGATGTTTAGGGTTTCCCATTATTTATTAATTGTAAAAAATCCTTTGATCCTCATTGTAACATAGTTCATAAGTCATGTAGCTGCCCCATCTCTTCTCAGAGATATGATACCATCATCTAAGCTAGTTTATTTCCATTCTTCATACAACAATTTATAGTACTTTGTTATTATTGAATAAAAGTTTTCTTTTCGATGTATCTCTATGTTTTTTTTCATATCTATATTTCATTTAGTTTCTTCATAAATATGGATCATTCCATGTCTCCTCTTCAATAATATTCTTCAAGTCTGTTCTTTAATTTTCCTTGTCATAGCTTTGACTTTGTGAGAAGAGTGCATACTAATAAAATTGCTAGGTACATCTCAATTCCAATTCTATAACATTTTCTTTCAAATGCTCATAAATATGCACTTTGTCAATTTTATCCGATCAAGATTATAACCTCTTTATTCTCAAGTTTTGAAGCACTTATCTCCAAAATATGAGCTATCAAAATTATTGACTTCTAAGTTAGTTTTCTATTCATTACACCATACCCAATTTTAACTTCTAAGCTAGAATTTATGGCTCTCAAAAGCTATTGTTTATTTCTCTACTTAATGGCAATGTAGCCATCATGAAGCTAACATGCATAACTTTTATAGTTTGACCTTAAATCAAATTATTTTTCTCATTTTAGGAAATCTAACTCCATTTCCTACCAAAATTGACGCCATGGTAGATGATTTAACTTTTCTTCTCCCTTGAAATTGGGTATTTTTTTCCAATTTCACAATCTTTCCCCGATTTTATCAGAGCGTTGAAATCTAATTTTTTCAAATTTCCTCAGTAACCACTTTAATTCAACCTTTTCTCTATTGGAACACACCATTGAAAATTTTAAAGCCAATAATTGTCAATTTTGACTCTATATTGTTCTTGTTCCTTATTTACATTTGATCAAACAATTAGCCTACAAACTACATTTTTACTCAAATTTTCCATGAAGCTAAACTCTACAATTTGTGAATTACAACAATTATACTTCTTTAACATGTCCACATACTTTGACAATATTCTAATTTGAGAATTAGTGCCAATTATAGGATTTCATACTTTTTTCCCAAATTCCTTTCATGAAGACATTTCGTCAAACACTTAATATACAATTGCAATTTCTTTGTGTGATTTGGTTTTTGTGTTGTTTATCCTTAATGTTGTAACCAACAACCTTGATAACACTTCGTAAGATATCCAATACCCTCTATCATTTGTTAAGGATACGAGGTATTTTTTTGAAACCACTAAATTTCACTCTAATTTGTTTTTTTCTTTGATATTATATGTAAACACCTAGGTTGAATATTTTCCATGTAAATAAAATAAGACCAAGGTCATGGGACACATATTCCAAGCTAAATGTTGGGAAAAAATAGTGATGTGTCACTAGAGATTAATTAATCACTATGGAAATTGGCAAAGGGAAAGTGACAATAATTAGCATTTTATTTATGAAATAAAGGAAAATAGGAGAAAAAGAAGGTGAAGAGACACATATTTGCATGAGGAAAAATGAAGGAAAATGAAAAAAATAGGGCCTCAATGATAAAAAGGATTATGAGGATCAATTGCAATCCTTTTGAAATTTTTTGGGTTGATCCCTCTTCCATTCTCTTACTCTCTCATACTCTTGCACACTTAAAAAATCTTGGATCATTCTTGGAGCGTGCTTGGAGCACTTTAGCATTCACTTGGATTTGAGAAAGAAGGAAAAAAGCAGGAAAGCACAGGGAATAGTTGGATCAAAAACTACAACTGGATTGCTTTGTAGGTAATAGGTTGCATGTGTGATTTCCTTGTTGATATTTGGATGCATGGTATATGCATGTGATTTTCTGGTTATGTGTTATCATTGGCATGGATATTTTCCTGGATTGACAATGGTTTTAGCATTGCCTTGCCATTTCTTTGATAACCATGGTGTAGTGGGTTTCTCCACTGCTTTTTTTATGATTTGTGCTCATGTTCCTTATGGATGTGGGTTGGAACAAATTCTCTGGAAGCCCTGGAACAACTTGGGTTGAGTTACTAGTCCTGGAGCCTAGGTTGGTGTTAGTCATCCATAATTTTCACTATCTGAAGATGACTAAGTAGTGGTCCTAGATTTCTAGAAACAAAATTCATAAACATTGTGAGTTCTAGAAATCTCACTGCCTTCATTATCCTAAGATAAAACTTTCACTATTTCATCTTCCTATCTAGTCATAGCTAGCCCACCACTCCTAAAAGACCCATCAAGGGCTCAAGCCATTTATTTTAACCCCGAATGTCACCCATTTTTCACCATGTCTTGCCTTTTGGCCCAAATCCTCTGTTTTGCTTACCTACAGGATTCCCTACTACTATTCAAACCTACCAATCAAATAGCCTTGCTATCTCTTCCATAATATTCTCAGACACTGATTGTCTCTACTAACCCTTTGGATAGTCAAGTATGCTAGATCATAGGTCTTCAAAACACACTAAGCTTATCACAGGTCCTATCTTATACTTGGTGATCCCTAAGTCTAAATCTCTGTCCAAAATCTAAGTCCAAAGGTCCCCATTAGGTCACCTGAGGTTTCACTGAGTCATAGGATGGATTTGGTGCCCAACAAGTTATGCCTTCCTGCATGAATAGGTTACATTCAAAGGGGAATAAAATCAAGCATTTTGACCCAAATTCATTCAAGGAAAGCCTCCTTGGATTAGAGCATAAACACTGCAAGGGAAAGCTGCCCTTGTTCACATTTTTTCAAAGAATAGCCAAGATGGCCACCAGCAATAAGAAGAGGCAAGGTAATAGGATGTGATTATCACCAAGAGGCAGACACAAACAAGACAAAAAAACAACAGACCTATAAGTAAAAGAGTATCATGGTTTGTTTGGTAGATTAACAAAACAGTGGTGACAAGCAAAGAACCATCTCAGAGATTTCAAGGACAGAAGCATCCTCCTTAGGGTTTTTCCAAAAAAAAGATTTTCTTCACCTGCACTAAGAGAAGAAAGAAAAAGAGTATCAGTGTAAAGAAGATCATTTTACCAAAGGGTGAAAAAACAGAGTTTTTTTAAAGTAACAAGTTGGGCATATGTTGTTGTCAAAATAGGCCTAAAAAGGAAAAGTTTAACCTTGATATGCATCTCAGCAATAGACTCCCAACAAAGGCCTTCATGCCAAAAATATTGTTATGCAAAAAATGGCCAAGGCATAAATAAACATGTTTTCCAAAAAGTGTCAAAGTGTGTTCACAACGAATATTAATCAAAATCACACTGAAAGATAGAAGACATCAACTTTACAAAAGTGGGTTTGACCTTTTTAATTTTATTTTTTCAAAATCAAATATAAAGGTCACTTGAACCTTCCCCATGCATCATTTTCCATTTTCGAGGAGAAGAAAGCTATTGAGGATAATATTTTTGTTTTGCAGACAAACTGTGAAGAAAAAATCGGGCGCTACGCACTTGGCCTCCGATGCTACGCACAGAGGGGAGGCAAGAAGTGTAAAAATACACTACGCTACGCGCTCACGGCTCGGCGCTATGCACTTGGCCTGGCGCTACGCACTAGCCCAGAAGAGACCCGAGGCACCCGAGGCACCACCCAGTTCGCCCGGTGCTACGCACAAGCACTGCGCTCTGCCCAGATTGTTACAAATTTTCTCAAAAAGCTCCAAATTCCGAAATTCATTTTCAAACTTCTACAAGCAGAGTCTAAGGTTGGTGAACTTTATTTTTTCCTCCCAAGCTCTCTTTTTTCTAAACAATGCAGTCATCCATAGTCAAAATTTGACCAAACCCTAGACTATATAAAGATCAATTTCTTAGTCTTTGAGTTAGGGTTTGCAAGTGAATTTGGTTTTCAGTACAAAAAGGATTGGGTGACTGTAGGTTAACCTCTAAACCCCAAGTGCAAGCTCTAAAAAATCATTTTCACCTTAGTTTTCCTGTTGCAAAAATTTGACCTAAATCTACTAAAGCAATTGGTTTTCCCAAAAATCCTCAAGAAGAGTTCAAAAACCCTACTGTTGTTTTTAGACCATTCATCATGTTAGAGGGAGATATTCATACTAGTGGTGATGAGAGTCATAGTCCCACCAAGGAAAAAAATCATTGAGGAAAAGCAAAAATATTTGAGCCCATAGACACCACTCCACTCACTTCATCTCCTATGATCCTTTCATACTTCTAGGATGTAGGATGCTACAAATTTTGTGAGAAGGTCAAGCAAGTCAGCAGCCATGCAGACTTAACTAGATTATTTATATGTAGCTTGCAAAACCATCAAGTCAATTTGGTAGGGGTACAATTTGAGCTCTCATCTAAGATCATTTCCAAAGCAACAGGTATACCAGACATTGGTGAGGTGTGGTTCAGACAAAAGAGGCTGGAGTTGAGTTATTATGGGCCCTATTTGAAACCTAGCTATCAAAAAAATTGTAAGGCTATCTTCCATTTTTTCCCATTTACTGGAGAGGTATGTTGGATTGATGAGGCAGATAATCAGTTACTTCACATGTGAGGGGAGATACTCCCGGATCTACTCATATCATATAAGGTTGTTAATGCATTTTACTAGGGTCAAGATGATGAACCTACCTTACTACCTTTTCTGAAGAATTAATAAAATGGCCTCAGTTTTCAAGAAGAAAAGCTATGACCACCAAATGCCTAGCCTCTTTCATCACTCCCTGATCAAAATGATTGTCCTATACCAGCTAGAGTAGAAAGGAATTTCTTGGGAGACCTTTATCTCACATGATGTGTTTGCAAACCCCCGGGCCTTCATCCAGCATAACTTTCCTTCCACTTCACAACCATCTACCTCCACACATCCATCATCTCCCCATCTACCTTCTCCACAAATAATTTCACCTCTTACCTCCTCTCCTAAATTGCCAAGTGAAGGGATTGAAAGTAGCCCTAGTGAAGGCCAAATAGAAGGTAACAGTTAGGAGGAAGATGAGACAAATAATGATGGACAAGGAGAGAGAAGTGAATAAGAAGATGATGAAAATGAAGAAAATGATGAAGAGGAGGGAAGTAGCCATGAAGAAAGCAGTGATGGCAATGATGAAGTTAGTGAAGGCAGCCACAAAGATGAAGAGGCACAACATCATGATGAGGAGGAAGAGCATCAAGATGATGGGGAAGAAGATCAGCAAGATGATGGGGAAGAGCAGGATGATGAGGAAGAGTAGGATGATGAGGAGGACAACCATCAAAGCACATCAAGTAGTCAAGGAAAGAGTCATGACATTCATGACAACAGTCATGACTGTCTTGACAAAAATTAGTCCAAACATGACAAATAAAATCAGAGTGAGGCAAGTGCAGAAGATATCAAGAAAAATAAAGGCCAAAATTATGATGACACTGCCTTTAAAACTCTCATTTTTACCCCTCTCACGTGCACATATCACAGAGGAAGAAGAAATGTGTTTGTTTCCTTTAAAAGGCAAAGGGTCATCACTTCTCAAACAGTCAAAATATTGGACAAAGGAAAAGAAAAAGTGGAAAATGTTGAACATAAGGTACAGGTAAGGAGGAGAAAAAGGATCAAAAAGAATTCCCAAGGCCCTCTTTTAATTGATCTAGATAGTGATAATGAGGACCAAGGGATGAGTACAAAATTTATCCTCTTAGAAAAGGATGCCCAGCTGTTACACATTAATTTGTCACTGTCCATGCAATCCCCATCTCACACATTGGAAGGTCATTTCTATGACTAATTAGAAGTTTCATTCCATGCAAATACCATCATTGCATCCCTTTCCATGAGGAAAACATTCCCTCTGTTGACCATTTCCTGAGCAGACCACTAAAAACACCTGTTTTTGCCTTGGCACTGGTAGCCCGTTATGCCCTCACGCTAATGAGGAAAATTAACACTGAGCCTGCGCCAGTTGGCGCTCTGTCTTAGTGAGTTTCCTGCACCAATATATTGACAGAAATTTTTAAAAAAATAGAGGTGAAGTTTCGATGTCAACAACTCGTGGATGAGTCATAGGGAATGGTTCGACTAAATAACCATGGCCTTCCTCCTTTGGCCTCTTGTTTCCACCTTATGGGGAAACCTCCCAAGGGATAAGGCCTCCCTTTCACTATTGTAGGGATCCCAACCTCCTCCTCTCCTCTATAAATATAGCCATCTTCCATTGATGTGCTATTTGAACGGATAGCTAAAAAAGTTAACATAGAGAGGAAGAAACCATAGCTTCAATAGAATAGTGCAAAGTGTGATTGCTTGTGTGTGTTGAGAACATAGTGATATCTTGGACCTTTTTTCATGAGGGTGTGGCAAACGTGCTTGGATACAGACCTGCCAAAGGAGAGCCTCAACATCAAGGCTTGGTTGTAAACTCCCCTTGTCTTTATCATAATAAAATGCATCTGATGTTTATCTTTCATTCTTGTTTACATCTATAATGGGATTTCTAGCATTCCTTGATCAATTAGATAGGTTGTAATTGTTTTATGTTTGTTGTGGTGTTACAATTTTCGTGTTGTCTTGATTGTCTGTACAGGTAATCAAACGTTGATAGCAGCGTGTATCGAGCTAGAGAAGAGCGATGGATCAAGTAGCTTCGACGAAAGATGACAACATAGCACCCGAACGAGGTAGGACATCTTCCTTGCTTTGAATTTCATTTACAATCTAGGAAGGTAGATGTTAGTATTTTCTCGTAGTTGCTAGACCCACCCTAGGGCTAGAGGGATTGCCTCTGTCCATAGAGGGGATTCACCTGGACAACAAATTGGCAACTCCGCTGGGGAGTCTCCTTTGAGTTTGTCACTTTTTGAGGTCTTAGTCATTCGACGGATTTAGTCGAACGACCATTTCCCTATTTTTTCCTATGTTTTTCACCAATTACGATCTTTTAGTTTTTGCTTGAAGTGGTGAGTCTGGTCTTGGTTGGGATAAATTATTTGTTTTTCCTGTTCAGGCATTAGCACTTTTATTTTTCTGACAGTCATGCCGATTAGCGCTAGTTGTCAGTTAGCAACCCGCACCAATTGGCCATTGGCGTAGTTGTCAGTGAGCAAGTCGCGCCAGTTGGCGCTAGTTTCACCCACCAAATTTGTGCCAATTTTAGGGTGTATGAAAAATTGAGGTTTTTTCCCTAAATCCTTCACCAGTGTGTCTTTCCCTTCCGTTCCTTTTCTCTGTATGATGTAAACATTCTCCCCTTTAATTTTTCACTTGTGAGCATAGATTACATTGCTCATTGTTCAACTAAAAAGCCTTCTTTCTTTGATTGTTTGATGTAAAAGGGAATGAATGCCTTGTTTTGAGCTCATGCTTTGGAACTCTTTATTGTGCTTGACCTCATATGTCTTGTAGCCTTTTGAAGAATTTCATTATAAAGTTTTTAAAACAACGATTGCATTCTTAGTGTTTGTTTACATCTCTTTTGCATTCATCCTTCATTAAGAAAATTTGCGTTCATTTAGTTTTCGTCTTAGAGCTTGCTTTTCATTAAAATGCATTAGATCAAGTTGCATTGAAGAGTATTTTTTGAGACTTATCATTGAACTTAGATTACATTGTTTAATGATTGAAAGCTAAAAATCGCATTGAGTGCATTCTCTTTCATTAAAATCATGCATTAAGTAGATTCTCATTTCATCAAAAAATGCATTGAGTGCATTCTTATCATTTCAAAAGAAAAAGGAAATTGTGCATAGATTACAATTGCATAGTTTTCAAAAAAGAGGATTTTGCATAGATTACATTGCATAATTCGCATCATTGAATGTTTTAGATTACTTTTGGATAGTGAAATTCATCTAGTTTGGAAAAATTCCGTTTGCAGTGTTGTTGTTTGTTGCATCATTGTTTGAAGCTCTTCCCTTAACTATATAGCATTCATCGAATTGAAATATTTCTTTTCTCATATAGCTGCATATAGGATATTGTCAGATGACATGCGGTAGGGCCTTGAAATTGAAACCTAATTCAAGATCAACCTTTGAAATTTACTCAATTAACCTAAGGCAACATTGAAACCTAACGGGACATTTAGAGGTCTAGGCTAGTGACATGTTCCGGTGTCGTTAAACCTAGTAGCTGTCGTTTGCCATCTGAATTTAGACAGCACTAGTACGGACTTGTGCTCCCCGTACCATCGAGTATATAAAGGGAGACCCCTCTAGGTTGCAATCCTTTTATCCATAGGAAGCTGAGTCTGCCGCCTTGTAACTGTGTTACACCGAACATAGCATTTGGGGAGACTACCTGGACGTACGTCAAGTCCTTGGTCAATTATTCTTTCATTTGATTATCAAGGTGTATATGGCAGTTCACGGGAACCTGGTACACCCTTTTTCCTAGACTACCTGAGCAGTCATTTTCGATCTTTACTGACTCCATAAATTTTAAAATATCATCGAGCACTTGTCCTTTCATGCTCGTTTCAACTTGAAAGTGATAGAGTCACCTTTTTCATGTTTCTTGACTCTTAAAATATGAAATGGTAGAGTTTGGTTTCAGTTCCTTAAAATTAACTGTCCACGAAAGATTCCTGGTTAAAGTTAGTTTCCTTAGTGTTTTGTTTTAACGTTGTTTCTGATAGCAACCTTTCTGGAGTTTACCAACCAAGGAATCCCCTTTGAAGGGAGTCCTGGTCCTTTTCCTTCTTTTGGGAATGTTGGTGCTCCTTATATGGAAACATTGTCCCTTCCTGGGTTAACTATTGGGTTGCATGTTTGGTTATTCTCGACCTCTGTGGCCTCGAGTGTTTCGCCCATCGTAACCAGGTGGCTAAGAAAAATAAGAAGAAGATGAAGAAGAAGAAGTTAGATAAACGAGAGGCTAATGCTGCAGCTATTGCTCCTAAGAGGCCTTCCATTGATAAACCATCCAACCTTCCATGGAAAGTAAAATTCCCTTGCATGTTGTGCAAAGGTGACCACCTTCTTCGAGACTACCCTGGCATTCCCAAGGTACTTGAAGTATGGTCCGACGGTCATCCACCGTTGCCTTTGACTTCCGGAAGTCATGTTGGTAACACATCCTCGACTAATAAGACTCGTAAGAAATAGGGTAAGGTTACCAATCCCTGTAAGTTGTGTGAAGGGCATCATCCCATTCACCTTTTTCCATACATGGATGAAGCCAAGAGAGTGTTGGACAACCCTATTGTTTCTGCACCCTGACTTCCTGCTGGTTACCAGAAGCTTTCTTCGATTCCTCCACTAGTTGATTCAACGATTGGTAAAGAGTCATCCTTGGTTGATCCCACTCCCCTGGAAATTCAAATTTAGGAATCTGTTCCCGACCAATCATTGGACATGGCATCGGTCGACTTGATCCCGTCTATGGTTCATCAGGTATTTTCCATCGAGAGTGGATCTCATCCCCACCATGTTCTTCTTGTTTCATCAGATTCTTCAGACTTGGAGAAAGTTTCTTCTGTCCCTGTAGTTCAAGAAGTTTCTCCCCCTACTCCCGAGATGGAGATAGAGGGAGAGGCTCCTCTTGCTCCGGTAACACCGAGGGAAAACCATCTCATTCCGATGGTACCCCCTCCAAGTAGTTTGGTCACTTCCTTCGATTGGAGTCGATTTGCAGGATACCGCCTTCCATCTTATGTCCCTTTTGAGATAACAGTACAGACCTTTGATCTGGTCGTACCCAGCACCATTATAGATGAAGGCGCGTCTGTTAGTATTCTGTCTTCCACTACTTGGCAGGCTTTTGGTTCTCCATTGCTTATGCTTGTTACGTAGAATCTATTGGCTTTTAACAGAGGAACCAGTCAACCGTTTGGGATCCTTTCGAAGTTGCCTGTTACTTTGGGAGGGAAAACCATCCATATGGACGTGATGGTTGTTCCAGGCCCCTTGGATTTCAATTTACTCTTAGGGCGTGACTATACTTATGTCATGGGTGCTCTTGTCTCTTCCCTCTTTCGTGTGATGTGTTTTCCACACAAATTTCGGATCGTGACCATTGATTAGCTTTCATTCTTTGGTCCTAACATGACATCTGGTCCACCATCATCCCTTCTGGGTCTTTATCCGCTGGTTGTACCTTCCCTGCTGCAAGTTAATTATGTGGCTACCTGTCCCGTGCCCGCATTCAGTGATAGTGTCGTTGTGCATCAGGTGCTGGGGCCATTGGGTCTTGATTTCCGATATGTTGTTCTCCCATTCAGTGTGGAACTTTTGGAAGCCATGACTTCTTATTCATCATGATGAAAGGTCATCAGAGCAGAGTTTGTTTTCTTGTGTCAAGCTCCTCTAAAAATGGAACAAGCTCGTTGGAGCAAAGTTTGTTTTCTTGTGTCAAGCTCCTTAAAAAATGAAACAAGCTCGTTGGAGCAGAGTTCGTTTTCTTGTGTCAAGCTCCTTAAAAAATGAAACAACCTCATTGGAGCAGAGTTCGTTTTCTTGTGTCAAGCTCCTTAAAAAATGAAACAAGGTCTTCGGAGCATAGTTCGTTTTCTTGTGTCAAGCTCATTAAAAAATGAAAAATTTTGTCATGAGGATAGTTCTTTTAATGTGTCAACCTCGTTAAAACAATGAAACACATTCCCATTCAATTCAAGTCTTTGTTTAGATCTCGTAAAATCCTAGTCGAGTCTTTCCCTTAATCTCATAATTTGAACCTTCACTCCATTTTCCTTTCATATGGATTGAAGCTTGGGGGGCATGTACCTCGAATTGAGTCACCATGCTGGGGGCATGCTTACATTTTCAAGCATAGTTTGTTTCCATTTCAAGCTTATGTAAAAATGAAACCGGTTTCAAGCATAGTTTATCTTTGTTTCAAGCTTATGTAAAAATGAAACCAACTTCAAGCAGAGTTTCCTGATTTCAAGCTTGTGTAAAAATGAAACCTTTCCCATTTTACCTCTCGTGATTGCCATTTTATCAGCCTGTTTTGTCAGATGAGCCTTGGTTTTATCATTCCATCATCCCCATCTGCTTGGTCGATCATACACCTTCACTTGATTGTTTTACCCAATCTTGAGGAACCCATGTGATGAGTGGTCTTGTTAGCCAGCCTCTTGACCTTTACTTGTTCTGAGCAGTTCCACCATTATCGGAACTAGTTGCTACCCTTTATACCACTCGTTCCTCCAGGTGGAGTCACATTTTAGCTCTTTTCTGACTCTATAAAGCTGAAAAGATTGCCGAGACACTTGTTGTTTTGAACTCGTAAAATTGGCTGCGAAACTATATCTACCCAGTATACGTTTACCCCTTTTTCGGGTTGGGATAGATTATTTACGAAAAAGGAATACCTTAGCCGATCGCGACTAAGAGGTTCTCTCAGACATAGTTTTCTACCTTTTCAGATCTGTGAGACTATTTACGAAAAGGGACTGTTGGAGTTTTCTTTTCCGCTGTCTTTTCAAACTCTCTAAATATGAAAAGATGCCGAGTTCTCCCTTTGTCAGACTCATTAAAACTGATGACATCAGACTCCGTCGTTATGATGTTACTCGAGTTCCTCCTTCCTAGGGCTCGTAAAATGTACTAGGTTGGATTTGTCCGAAGGACAAACTTATATGAAAAGCATATGGTATCCTCTTCAAGCTTGTGTAAAAATAAAGAGGTATTCGCCAGAAATGGTGGGGGAAAATGGAAGTTATTCGTCAGTTGTGTCGGCAGTATGTCACTCTTGAACATGACACTTGTCTGCATTTCGTGTCGGGTTGGGATATCTTCACTCTATCACTTTTCCTCCATGGGTTTGGGAAATCCATTTGCCTCTCATTTGATTATAAATTTTTTCAACATGACCTCTGATCCTATTTGTGTCAAATGCTGCCAAATTATAGAGTCGTTTCGCTGATATGTTCAAGAGAAAATCCTTCTGCAGTTTGTACATTCCCTGATCCTCTATTTCAGTCTTGATTCACACTAATATTACCTTCTTTGTTTCATGTCGATGATGTGGGATTCATTATGACCCTCCTTCGACGAATCGCTTCCTGTCGACTTCAGCTCATTATCTGGGAAGTTGATCTAGAGACTCCTTTCGGTACCTTAGATCTTGCATGCCCTAATGGCAAGTTCTTTGCATTCGATGACAGGTTCACATCATTGGCCTTTGATTAGGTGATTTCACGGGTGTTCGAGTCCAGCTCACTATTCACATTCCGTGGATTGTACTAGTAGTACCTTGAGAGCCATTGACATTATGGGTGGTTTCTCTCGCACTTGTTAACGATTCACATCATTGACCGGTAATCAAGTGATTTTCTAGCATGTTCGACTTCAACACGTCTATTCACATGATGGAATTTTTACTTTGATCGGGTGGTGTTGGAGCGTAAGACCCTGGGCTTCAATCACAAAATTCCAGGTTGTGAGGAGTGATGAGTCATTCATGATTATATACGTGATTCTTTAGACGGATGGCTGCAACCATACCTCGGGTTCTCTCATTTTGATCCTCTATATATGGATGGCTGTGCCCATACCATGGAACTATTTCACATGATCCCTTCATTCGGATGGCTGCGTTCATGCCGAGGATCCATTCTCATGATCCTCTTCTTGATGGATAGTTGTGCCTATACCATGGATTCATGTATTTTCATAAGAGATTTAAGTTATGTATATGTATCTATGCTCGATTTGCAGGTCTCTCGACAATAGCGTCCGGTTCCTTGCACGTACTTGTAAAGCATTTCACACCTCACTCATGTTCGGACTTAATAATTTAGGGGGCATCTGTTACACAGTAATTTGTTACTGTCCCTGCAATCCCCATCTCGCACATTGGAGGGTCATTTCTGTGACTAATTAGAAGTGTCATGCCATGCAAATACCATCATTGCATCCCTTTCCATGAGGAAAACATTCCCTCTGTTGACCATTTCTTGAGTAGACCACTAAAAACACCTATTTTTTCCTTAGCGCTAATAGCCCATTATGCCCTTGCGCCAATGAGGAAAATTAACATTGAGCCCGTGCCAGTTGGTGCTCTGTCTCAGTGAGTTTCCCGCGCCAATCTGTTTATGGAATTTTTTTTTAAAAATAGATGCAAAGTTTCGATGTTAACAACTTCGTGGATGAGTCATAGGGAATGGTTCGACTGAATAACCACGGCCTTCCTCCTTTGGCCTCTTGTTTCCACCTTATGGGGAAACCTCCCAAGGGATAAGGCCTCCTTTCCACTATTGTAGGGATCCCAACCTCCTCCTCTCCTCTATAAATATAGCCATCTTCCATTGATGTGATAGTTGAACAGGTAGCTGAAAAAGTTAGCATAGAGAGGAAGAAATTATAGCTTCGGGAGAATAGTGAAAAGTGTGATTGTTTGTGTGTGTTGAGAACATAGTGAGATCTTGGACCTTTGTTCATGAGGGTGTGGTAAATTTTCTTAGATACAGACCTGCCGAAGGAGAGCCTCAACATCAAGGCTTGGTTGTAAACTCCCCATGTCTTTAACATAATAAAATTCATCTAATGTTTATCTTCCATTCTTGTTTACATCTATAATGATATTTATAGCATTCCTTGATCAGTTATATAGGTTTTAATTGTTTTATGTTTGTCATGGTGTTACGCTTTTCGTGTTGTCTTGACTGTCTGTACAGGTAATCGAGCATTGATAGCAGCGTGTATCGAGCTGGAGAAGAGCGACGGATCAAGTAGCTTTGACGGAAGACTACAACATAGCATCAGAATGAGGTAGGAAATCTTCCTTGATCTGAATTTCATTTACAATCTAGGAAGGTAGATGTTAGTATGTTCCCGTAGTTGCTAGACCCACCCTAGGGCTAGAGGGATTGCCTCTGTCCATAGAGGGGATTTACCTGGACAACACCAGCTTCAAGAATGGGAAAAGGACTTTGAAAGGGCACAAAGGTTCATCTTCTATTATAAATAGGAGCACAAACATTTCAAAGAGGTGAAGAAGGGGCCTTGCCTTGCAGAAGAAATTGGTCAAACACTATGCAAGGAAGAGCATTCTTGCTAATGCCAAACTCAAGCAAGCCCTCATGGAGCTAGAGGAGCTAAAAAAGACCAAAGTGCATGGCAGCCTTGGAATATTGGCTGATTCTTCTCAGAAGATGTCTAAAAACCCTTGAGGGGTCTACACGCCAATTTTGAGGCAAATCCGGAAACTTTTTGTTTTTTCCAAATTTTGACCCCTAGGAGAACAACACCCTAGGCCCTACGCAAAACATTGGGGAATTTTCACCTACTGGAGTTTACATTTTTGGATTTTTCATGTCACCAATAGTCTACCCACAAAATTTCAGGTCAATTGGAGCATTTTTTCCCCCTCAAAAGGTCAAAAAACACCTCAAAAATGACCTTTCTGCCTCCTTTTTAGGCCTAGCACTGTGCACAGAGAAGTCATGGGAGATTTCGTTTTTGAGCAGGTAAATGGTACCCATTCAGAAAAAATAAAGTATTTTTGGAAATTATACTCATCAAGCTTTCCAACGAGCCATCACGGGGCCAAATCCAATGCTGGGAAGGGGTCGAAAACTAAGCTGCAATAGACCCTATTTTTTGCTGAAATGGCGCTACGCACATAGACAACTTTTTGCCAAAAGTCAACAAAAGACATTGATTAATGAAAAATCAGTTTTTTAATGTTTTTTTTGGACAAATCACTCTTGATTTGATTTGGGAGTTATGTTTTGATGTTCTTCATTTATTATCTTATCTCTTATGTGTCTTGGGCCTTGCATGGTCATTAAGCACATTTATGACATTTATGGCTAAGTTAGGGTTTCTGGAAGCCTCTTAGGGTTTCCACCTCCTCATTTTCTCCATAAATAGAGCATGAGGCTCTTATGTATTATTTTGATTTTGATGATTTACGCTAAAGAAAATACATAGTCTCTTGGAGTTTTTGATAACAATTTGATGTCTTGGAGCTCATGCATGCCCTGGTTTGCTTGTTGATGAAATACTCTGTTTTGGAATCAACTCTTTAGAACCATATTTTCCTAGGTTTATCAAAGAAGTTTGTTTCAATCATGCTCTTTGCCTTTACTTAGCTAAATTTGTCTCAAAGAACCTTCATAGCTGTACCTTTAGATGTTCATGGTTTTCTCTCCTTCTATGGTTATAGTTATTTGTGCATCTTAAATGTTTTCTGCTCTTTTTAATGAAATCTATGAAAGTTAAATAATTTTTTTTCCTTTCTATAATTTCATTTGAATGTTTGTCTTGGATAATCATCTATGTTCAGTTTGAAATCAAATGGATTAGGTTTCACTTATGCCTTTGATTCTATTTCTATGCTTATGATTTTTCTAACTCCCATAGTCTAAAAATTTATTAAGGATTCTGTTCTGCCCTTCACTAGATTTTATTCTCAAGTTTAATATTCATCTCATCATCCACCACAACCTCAAAGACCTACCAACCAAGTTAAAATTTCCCTGCAGATGCTCTTGAAACCATTGATGAATTCATCATGACCTTGTTAGACTCCATTGCCCAATGACTTAACAATCTTCCATGTTTTCTATCTAAATCCATCTGAGCTTCATACCCACAAAAAAAAAAATCAAAATACCCTGCACTTAACATCTAGCCTAAAATCAACCCTAATCAACAAACAAGTTCACATCTTTGCACCTACTAGAGAGATCCCTCTCTGAATCTAGGAAGGCTAGGTCCTTGGATTCCAAAGCTTGGTTTGATGTTACCCTGTCCATTTGTATCTCAATCAATCTAGAAAATTACGGGGAGCTAACATAATGGCAATCACGATGGGACTGAGTTCATAGTAGCCTGACAAAATTTTATAGACTCATATACATCCCTAGTTTGACTTAAAAACAAACCCATAGCCAAGAGTAGAAACTAATTGCTTCACCATCCTAGCAACATGATGACTCAACTAAGAGATACTCATTAACCTTGAGGCTGCATAAAGAAACTAAAAAACCCAAAAGTACTCCCTAGATTGATTTTTATCAAGAATTTGGTGGTGGACCATTGTATACATATCCCCAAAATTTCAAAAAGAATCCAGCTGGCAACTCCACTAGCCTCCAGTAGGCCTTTTTCATCTCACTAGTCCCATAGGTTGTTCTAGGATTGTGTCATATTAGTCCAAATTAGTTTTCAAGGCCTAGGTATACCTTGTGTGAGTAAAGAGATATGGCTTTACAAAGGATCAATACCAGATCACACCCAGACCCAAATCCTCCTACCGTAGTTGATGACCCAGAAAATATTTTGTGGAAAACTTCTAAAGCTGGAAACTCACCCTCTGTCAAGACCATTCATAGAGCAAGTTCTGCATCAGAACACATTACAATTTCACAAGATCCTCAGTTTGACTTGCACCATACCAAGAATCTATTCAGGACCAAGTCACAAAGTAGGCTGTTAGTCATCAGTATTTTTCACCTGTTGATGATGACTAGTTTTTAAAGCCAATTTTTCTAGAAGATGATCTACATTTTGTCAAAACTGTCATCTAGAAAACACCCCTAAACATTTTTGTCCTCCTACCTTTTTAAATCAACCTATGATGAGAAAAACCTAGTTGTCAAGTCCTATCTAGTTTCAGTCATATAATCCTTTCTATCAGCTGTCATAAGCTAAAGTCATCTGCTGTCATCCCCTCATCCCCAGGTCATTCATTAACCAACTGTTGATAAAAATTCAGCCACCCTACCTCTGGCCATATGTCATCTTAAGATCTATTCATACCAAACAGAATACTCAAAATCTGTCAAAAATCTCCCCTAAGTTAGGTAGTGGCACCTTAGGAAATCCTTCCTTGGCAAAAGCATCCTGAGCCAAAATATTTTGTTCAATACCAGCCAGCCCTGAACTAGCGCTTAATCTGAAAATCTTGATACACCCATAGGTCGCGCCACTAAAAAGTCTTGGTGTCTCAGCAGGACATATTTCAAAAGCCAAACTGATATTGTGTTGATCTACAATTTTTTAGTGTCTCTTTCAGAAGCAGAGATGTACAAGTATTCCATAAGACATTGTCAAGCTAAACATGAGAAGACAACTTCTTCTCATGTTGTCTTGAGCCTGGGATAAGAATGCTAGTCAAAGAGAAAATTCAATAAGTCTCTGCAAACATAGTCAAGAAAGGTTAGTAAGTAATGACTAGCCAGCAATTACTCTACAAATACAAATCATGTGGCTCCTGGTTTAAAAGATTCACAAGGATATTCCAACCATAGGATACATATCTCAGAACATGCCTCTTATAGCATATTGTCAAATTTTCACTGTATTACTTATTGTGACATACCAAGCAAAGATATGTATTACAAGGAAAGGTGACACATTTTGAGAAAGGGATGAAATGTCATGACTCTGTTAACCTCCTCCAAACATGAGCAGATGGTTGGGTCACCTGTTGTAAACCTCCTCCAGTATAAAGAGCAGATGGTTTAGAAATTTTATGTTAACCTCCTTCATTTAAAAAAACAGATGGTTAGGAACATGATAAAGGCCTCCTTCATTTAACAAGCATAGGGTTAGAAATAGAGTTATGGCCTCATTCAAAGAGCACAAGGCTAACAATGCTTCAAATGGCCTTAAAAACTTGTTTACACCATTTTCTCCAATGGATGAAACCATTGATACAGCAGTAGTGTTTCAAGGGGTGTTTATATGGGTTCACTGTTTAAAGGACAGAATTGAAGTTCAGTGGGAAGAAATTGAAGTTTTATGAGTAGAAAGCTGGTGTTAAACATAGGACAAGCAGTGTTACTATGATGTTCAAGAAGCTTTGTTTTTTCATGTCCATAAAGGTCTTCTTCAAAGGAAATCTGAGGTTAAAATGTCCTAAACTTGGAACAAGCTCATCAAAATGACAGGAAGGGTATCACACAATGATTCAAGTTCAAGACAACCTTCAAAGAATTCAGGCATACCACAGTCATAGACAAGACCTCTTTATGTACATATGAACAAACTCTGCTGTTGTATATGATTGCATTGAGGGTCTTTAAAAGCCTTCTCTTTGATAAACAGGTATAGGTCAAATCTAGGTGAGTGCAAATGAGGTTTTTTCCACAGTCAAAGGAAAATTTTAAAAGGTGCCTAACAATCTTTGACCAATTTCAACAATGAGCATAACAAATCATCAAACACCAGAAGGTTGAATTGACAAAATAATTTCTAAAATTATCAAACATCTCCTTCCAAGAGATAGGCAAAGGATGCATCAGCAGTCTTGGATTTGTTTCTTGAGTATGTTTCATTTTGCAGGACAGAATAGAAAAACAGTGACAGAGTTATTTCCTAAATGAAAAGGTAGTGAAAAGGGTTTTGTTTCTTAAGGAAGCCTCCTTACTTCAACAAAAGCCATGAATATGAGGGTCATCAAAAAGAAGCTGGCCACATCATTTTTATTATGAGACTTATTCGAATAGAAGGCCTCATGATATTTTAAAAGTGATAAAATAATAAAGACAGTGCTTTATGTTTTGATACGACCAAAAATCCTTTTCAAAAGGCATCCAAACCCTTAAAAAATAACTACAAAGGCATTTGAGCTCATTTTATTTTTAAAAAGTATAAGAGACCATTCAAGAGGCCCACGAGCATTTTCAAAACACTAAACATACTCCATTAGCTGCTCACTGGAGAAACAAGGTGTTTCCAGGAAAAATTTCATAGTTTTGAGGCTCAGAAGCCTGTACGATGCGCCTGTAGAAGTGTGCGGCGCGCCTATGAGCACACATACACAACATTTGAACTACTACGCGGCGCGCTTGTGCGCTCGTTCACCACTGCCCGAAGCCGACCCGACAGCCTGTATATGTGCAACGCCCTCTACTTCAAACGTGCCGCTCCTAAATTGGCATCCAAAAACACTTTTAAAAGCTGCTCCAATGACCAACCAAGGCCCATAAACATTCTTCAAGGTACTTCTTCACTTCGTGGAAAATTTTGAAATTGAAGAAGGGTGTTTTTGCTGTGTTTTTCCATAAGAAGAAATAGTGATTTTGAAAGCACTTCACCATCTAAAAACACAGAGATAGACAGTGGTAAAGAGATAGGGTTTTTTTTAAAACTAAAGAAGGTCTTCTTGTGTTTTGGGGTCTCAAATTAGTTTGGGAGGTGTCTTAACATGTTTTTAAGGGCTTTTTATCATCTAAAAGCACAAGAGAGAAACAGTGATTAGAAGTTAGGGCCTTTGGTCAAAATCAAAGAGTTTTTGTTGCTGTGGATTTCAAGAATTAATACAGTGATAGAGGAAGGTGTTTTTAGCAGTTTTAAGAGAGCCCTAACTGCCTTTAAAAAACAGTGATAGCACACAGTTGCTAGATAGATAACAGAGGTTGTAGACGTCTCAAGTTTGCTGGAAAAGATGTTCTAACAGTGTTAAACAAAGAACAAACCTTGTCTGCTAAATCAAAGAGGAAAAAAGTGGTTAGAAGTTGAAGGCTTGGTAAATTTAAAAGGTCCTTTTTGTGTTATGAGATAGTAAACTTTGTGCAGCCCCTAGAATTCAAAAAAGGCAGAGTCTGTTTTCAAGGTTTTCAAAGTCAGCTGAAAGGTGTCTTGTTCACTTTGTAAAGAACAGTGAATATCAAAAGAGCAGTGTTTGGAGGGAAAGGTGTTTTTGTCAAAACAAAGGAGATCCTATTTCAACAAAGAAACACAAACACATATTTTTCAAAATCTTTGCCCAAACACAGTGATAAATTGATTTTGGTTGTCTTTTGACAAGTACTTGTTTGTTGGCATCAAAGAAGCACAGTGACTTGCAAAGAGGACAAGGTGTGGTGTTGAGAGACTATTTCAGAAACCATTTGAAATTAGCCATTGTCTTGGTCATCCAGCAAAGAGTATCCAAAACAAAATGCCTCCCAGGCAAAACAACAGAAGTGGCCCTCACAAGAGGTATGAACCTTTTTCAATTGAAGAAGTAAATGCCCATCCTTCAGTTTTCTTTAACTTTCATGAAGTTGGAAGTTTAGAGTTTTGTCAAAGGGTTCAGGAGGTGAAAATCTATCTCCCCTTGACACATCTATGTGCTTTGAGGTTGCAAGGGAAACATTTTCAACTGGCAGGCTTAGATTTCAAGTTTTCTCCTAGATCCATTTCCAGAGCTACCAAAATCCCTTATGTCGGAGAAAAATGGTTTAAGCAGAGCTACTTAGACTCATAACATTACAAACCCTTTTTGAAGCTAGAGCATCGGGATGCATGCCCATCCATCTTTCCTTTTTCATATCTGTTGACCAGCTACGCTCCCCTCATGAAGATAATCATGAAATACTTCACATGCGAGGGAAGGTTTTCCCGGGTCTATGCTTACCATGTCTGGCTACTCATGCACTTTAAGAGGACCCAATTGTTAAACCTCCCCTTTTTCCTCCATAGAAGTATTGAAAAGATGGCTTCCATTGTTCAAAAGAGACCTCCATCTCAGTAGCCAGCTTGTCTTTTCCATCATTCCCTTATCAAAATTGTCATTCTTCATCAACTTGAGAAGAAGGGAATCTCTTGGGACACTTTCATTGCAAATCTCGATTTCGTCACTATTTCTTCATCCCATGCATCTCCTTCACCTTCCACTCAGCATATTTCTCCTTCTTCTAGTAAGCCAAATCCTAAGAAGCTAAAATCTCCCATGATTGAACGAGAAGAAGAGCATAGTGAGGAAGAACATCATAGTGAAGAAGAACAACATGATGAAGAGGAGCATAGTGATGAAGAGCAGCATAATGAGGAAGAAGAACACAGTGAGGAAAGGCAGCATGGTGATAAAGAACAAAACAGTGAAGAGGATCCAAGTCAAAGGGAGCATAGTGAAGAAAAACATAGTGATGAAAAGCAGCACAGTGATGAAGAGGAGTGCCATGAAAAAGAGAAAAAAAATGAAGAGGGAAATGGAACAGTTTGATGAGGATATTGGTAGCCCTCACAACAGCAAACATGATGAAGATGAAGCATAAAACGTTGAAGATACAGAGCCTAAAAGTCCTGAAGAAAGCAGGGACAAGAGTGAAAAGGGCAGCCTTCAAAAAGACATGCAAGATGACAGTCAAAGAATTCATGAAGAAGGTCAAAATAGTGGCAAGGATGATGAGGGGAGTAGCAAGGGCAAAGAGAAAATAGAGCATGTGCTAGCTGCCTCTCCTAGGCAAGGGGCCATGCTTTCTTCTCCAAAGGTGACAAAGCCCCGAACATCAAGAAAGAGAGTGTCTCAAACTGTAACTCCAAATATTACTAGAGCCCTCTGAAGCAAAGGTAAGTTGCCCAAGCAATCCATTGTTGTATTACCCAAGAGGAGGAGGACCAAGAAGGCCACCCAAAGCAAGGGGAAGGAAAAGGAAGAAAGCAACCATGAGAAAGAGAGGGACTTTGACATAATTCAGATAAACAGTGATGATAGCGACAATGAGGCCAGAATCCTAGAGTCTCTCTTGATTAATAGAGAAGAACAAATTCATGATCTAAGGGCAGATCTAGAGAGGTCTAAAAACCTCATTCACTTTCTGCAAACACAAAACAAGCAGATAAATGTCCACATGGCGGTATATGAGACACGGACTATCAAATATCAAAAAGAGGCCTCCAAGGTGCAAATTAAATTGGAAGAACTCATGGGCAAGTTCAATGATAGCGAAGATGAAGATTAGCCAAGAGGAAAGAGGCCAAGGACCATGGGACTCAGAAGAGCCTTAGAGAAACAAAAAGGGGAAGAGGATACCCTTTTCCAATATTTTCCTCTCACTACTTTATTCACCCAAGAGATAGAAAACAATAGAGAAGCATGGCTTGAAAGGGTGAATGAACACTTGGAGAAGAAATTGGAAAAGGCCAATAGAGATTTGGACCTTCAAAAAAGAATGAATGGGCACTATGAGAAGCTTAATCAGTTCGTCCAACGGAAATTGAAGGCCACACAAGAAAGGCTCAAGAAGGCTCAAAAGAGGCGCCCGGTACCAAAAATGAAGAAAGACACATCAAAACTCCAAATTTTGGCCTCAGCTTCTCATCATGCTTCTGAAAACCCTTGAGGGTCATGCTCGCCAAAATTGGGCAAAATTCAACAAGTTTTGGTTTTTTGTCATTTTTGTGCTTTTTGTTAAAAATCATGGGCATCGCCATTTCTGTTTGAGACATCCTTAAAAGATGAAAATGATATCATTGCATGCCATAATTTTAGGGGAATATACTTAGCGATTTTTAAATCAATTGAAGATGATTTGGTTCTCCAAAATGGCGAAAAACAGTCACTTTTTCCACACTCTTCCCTGCATATCAGCAAAGTCTATTTTATGGGTTTTTTTTTTTCACAAAGGTCAGATTTTCAAAGGCTTCTAGTGATCAGTTTGGAGAAAAAAAATCATTTTCAAAAACTAGACATCCAGAGCTTTCCAATGAGCCATCACGAATCTTGTTTTGACATCAGGAAGGCCTCCAAAAGTTGCCCACAAGACAGGAGATTTTCTGCTGATATATTTCTTAAGTATTTTTGTGAAAAATGCACTTTTCTGAAGTGGCTTTTCCTAATGTTCGTTTAGCTATTTTTGGCCATGGTTAGTTAAGAAAAGTCAATATATTTCCCTTTTTTAGCATTTTTAGGATATTTTTATAGATATTTTGTGCCTTGAGCTTTGCAAAGCCTCAAGGACAAAATCAAATATTTTTGATGGGCCAATGAGCTTGCAAGTTGCACTAGGAGGTTTTCCCTCATCTTGGCCTATATATTCCAAGAGACTTCATTGTAAATAAGGCTGAACTTGATGATATAGAGCAATATATGGTTATACAAGCTTGGAATAAATACTTGTCTCATGCATTGGATAGTTTCTTGAATGTTTTTGGATGATGAAACAGGATTGCTGTTGGATTCCTTGACTTGTAAAATGGTATAGTGTCCCTCTATATTATGTTTCTTAGTTTTCATACATATTTCATGTGCTTGCTTGCTGTAAGAAAGTAGAGAATAGATTTGAGAAATGCCCTTGGAGGCACCTCAAATTTCTTGTTTCATTACAGCTTCTATGTTTTCTTCCTTCTTAGTCATATCAAAGAATTCTTGATTGCTCTTTGATAACTGAAGAAATTGTTTGCTTGTTTCATTTATGGTTTTATGCATGCTAAGTATGATTCACGGTATGCCCTACTTACTTATGGCTAGTCATAGCTCCACCTCTGAAACCTTTCTTTGATTGTTTGATTGTCTTAGTTGACCCAAGGAGGTCTTGTACTGGTCTTGCCCTTTGCCTAAAACTATGCAATCTTGCTTCAAAGTGCCCGATAGCTTGAAATACTATGCTTAGGCGTTCCTCATAGTGATTTGAGTTATTTTTTTGTCTTAATTATCTTTCCCCAAAGTCTGATAGCAATTTCCTAAAGTTAGATAGTCATATATCTCTATGTATTTCTTGAATGTTTATTTCTATGCATTTATCAATTTATAGTTACATTTCTCATGATTAATGGTTAGCCCTACCATGTTTATGTCAGCTATTGAACTATTTATGTTTCAACTCCTTTTTTCTTCACAAATTTATTGTCCATCCCACTCCATTTTACCCAAAGATCCATTTTACCTTGATCAAATCGACCCTTCAACATACCTTGTATCACCATCTGAAGCTTTCTTGACCTTTTCGACCCCATAGCCCAGTTGATCTAATAATATTTTCATCTATCTTAGTCTTTGATCAGTTCCTCCCTCACAAACCGAAAAGAAAAACCAAAAAACCTACTTCATAACTAGCCTAAGATCAAAAACACAAGAAGAAAAAAAAATATATATCCCTTACACAAATAGAGAGAGCCCTCTCTGAGTCCAGGAAGGCTAGGTCCTTGGGCTTCAAATATTGGTTTGATGTTACCCTGTCACTTGGCTTGCCAATCAGCCAAATCATGGGACCCTAACATAATGGCGATCACGGTGGGACTCTAAGTGATAAACAAACTTAGATTCCCTAAACATTTCAGCAGCCTTAGGAATACTATCTGATTGACTTATCCCATCGCTCACTAACATAATGGCGATCACGGTGGGACTCTGAGTGATAAACAAACTTATATTCCCTAAACATTTTAGCAGCCTTAGGAATACTATCTGATTGACTTATCCCACCGCTCACTAACATAATGGCGATCACGGTGGGACTAACTGAGTACATAAAAATCTAGCAAACTCTTGTAGATTCATTAGTCTTTCAAAATTTAAATAGGAAAGAAATCCATAGAATCATTCAGAGTAAAAAATTTTTGTTTCACCACCCTAACAAAGTGATGAATCAGGTTTAGAACACTCTAATAAACCATAGGCTACACATAAAAAACTCAGAAAACCCCAAAAACATCCCCAGATTGGCTTTTCCTAGTTATTGGTGGTGGACCATAGGCACATCTCTATAAAAACAACCAAAATACACCTGGATACTCCATTAACCTCCAGTAGGCCTAAAACTCCATAAAAAACCAAAAATTCATAAACCATACCCTTCTGTTGACTCATCCTTTCCAAAAACTTAAAATTCATGGTGCAAACTCTGTGATCAGTGACAAACTAAGTATAACTTAGTGATTCAGAAAAATTCACCTAAAAATAGAAGATAAACAGAAATAAAATTGAAAATAGAACCTTTAGCTTGTCCAAACAGTCTAGCAAACTGTTGAAGCTAAGTTTTAACTCTTCCTTGCAAGTCTTCATCTCAAATTTTGCTAGAAAACTTTTTCTCGAAAGCATTTTTGATAATATTAGTGGTGGACCATAGATCTCAAAGAAATCCACCTGGTGACTCCACTAACCTTCATTTTTGTTTTGACCATCCTTCACATTAGCAAAACCCCTAGAGAGGCCATCCATCCAAAACAATCACAAATACCATCCTCTCTAAACTCTGAATTCGAAATTTGGCTTCACGAAGAATCAATACCGAATCTCATCCAGACCCAAATCCCCCTATCATAGTTGATAACCCAAAGAAGATTACGTGGCAAGCTTCCAAAACTGGCAACTTAGCTACCGATAGGTCCATCCGTAAAGCAAGATCAGTACCTGAACACCTCACATCCTTGCAAGATTCCCCATTTGACTTAAAATCAGCAAAAACCCTTTTTAGAAGCAAGTCACAAAGTAAAATAAACTTTGACGATATTGAGCCCCTAGATTTTCCACAGAGTCATAGTACAGAAGCCTCACCTACTACACCTCCCGACTTTCAGCTTCTCCACCACTTTGGCTCCTACCACCCCAAATCTGCTCAAAATCAGCTCACTAGTCCAAGTACATCCGCCACACCCATCCAAACCACCACTGTTCAAATCACCTGAGCACATCCTACAAGCCCTCATATTGTAAATCATCCATTAGCTCCCACCATGGCAGCTTGGTATGCACCCTTGGTGTTGCCACACCCTTTGGCTCCTTTACAAAATGACTACCAATCCAAAATCCTACACTTTACTGGAGTTGAGGCTACTACCGCTCAACAACATGTAGATAGAATTAGCGATGCCTTTGAATACATGGAAATAGAGGACAAGACCATAAGAATGAGGATGTTCGCCCAAATCCTGGGCAGAGAACCCAAAAAATGGTTTAAGAGCTTAACTCCAAACAACATACACGATCTCCCAGAACTCTACCAAACCTTCATAAATAAGTGGGAAATCAGAAAAAGCCCCGTTCAAATCATGTCTGAGTATAACAATCTAAAAATGGAAAATGGGGAAAGTGTCCGGGACTACTGCACTATGTTCAACAGTGTTTATAATGCCCTCTCGCCTCACTTCAAACCTCCACTTGGCTCAGCCTTAGCAAAGTTTTCCGAAGGCTTCGACCCAGACATGACTTATCAACTAAGAGACAAGGACCCCCCAACCTTAGAGGAAATGAAAAAAGTGGCCATAAGTGCATGTTGTGTAACCAACTCCAAAAATAGAAGAAAAAATATATCAACGCCTTAGAAATAAGCCACTTCGAGGGGGCAACCTCCAATACATTACATAAATGCACAATTCTTGGATGATATAATTTACAAAACCTCCTTTCTATATATAGGAGTCCATGGGGCCATAATGTAATCCTAGTGGGCCACAATGTAATCCTAGCCGACCTAACAATAATAATTTAAGGGCACAATAATAACAAAATGGGGGTTACAAGGGTACAATAATAACAATAAGGGGGTTACATTAACAACAATAAGGGACTATACTAGTAATATAGGACCTAACATGCCCCTCTCCTTCAAAAAAGTGTTGTCCTCAACGCTTGAGTAGCTCTGGGTGCTTCTGTATAAAATTCTCATCCTCCCATGTAGAATCTTCAGTGGGTAAGTTCTTCCACTTGATGAGATACTCTGAAATTGATCGATTTCGTAGCTGTCGAGTTCTTGTTTCCATGACTGCTTCAGGTTCCAATATGATTTTTCCTTCCTCATCAAGTTCTGGCAATATTGTTTGAACCAGAAGATTTTCACCTATAACCTTCTTTAAGCATGAAACATGGAAAACTGGATGTACTCGCGAAGAAGCAGGAAGCTCCAATTTGTATGCCATACTACCAATCTTTTGCAACACCTTGTAAGGACCATAGTACTTTGGCGATAATTTATTATCCTTCTTAGCTTGCTTGAGGGACATTTGTTTATATGGTTGTAGGCGTAAAAATACCCAATCTCCTACATCAAAACTTCTCTCGCTGCGATGTTGATCTGCCTGTTGTTTCATTCGATTTTGTGCCAAATTCGGGTTATCCTTTAAGAGTTGGAGAACTTCTTGCTGATGCTCGATGTGATCTTCCACTGCTTGAACCTTCGAATTTTCTCTTAAATATGATGTGATTGATGGTGGATGATATCCATAAAGTGCCATAAATGGGGTCATTTTTGCTGCAGTATGGAAGGAAGTGTTATACCACCATTCAGCGAGAGGTAACCACTTGACCCATTGTGTTTGTTTATCAGATACAAAACAACGAAGATATCCTTCCGAACATTTATTTACTATCTCAGTTTGACCATCAGATTGAGGATGATAAGATGAGCTATGAGCTAATTGAGTACCCAAACAAGAAAATAACTCTGTCCAAAAATTTCCAGTAAAAATGGGATCTCTGTCGCTCACAATAACCCTTGGGCTTCCCTGTAGCTTTTGAATTCTGTCCACAAATGTAGTAGCAACTGTACTTGCTTTAAATGGATGAGATAATGCACAAAAGTGTGCATACTTGGTAAGTCTATCAACTACCACCATGATGACATTATTTCCTTCGGACATAGGTAAACCTATGATAAAATCCATTGAAATCTCCTCCCAACGTTGACTTGGAATGGATAAAGGTTGTAGAAGTCACGGGGTCTTAATTGTCTCCACTTTATTCTGCTGGCAAACCAAACATTCCGCCACAAAATTTTGAATATCAGGTTTAAGGCCATCCCAAAAAAATTCTTTCTTCACCCTGTGGTAAGTTTTTAAAAATCTTGAGTGTCCTCCTAAAGGAGAAGTGTGCAATTCCAGAAGAATCTTTTGTTTTAGTTGGGAATTCTTACAAAGATATAAGCGATCTTTGTACCATAAGGAATCATTTTTCCAACTAAATGTATCGGATGTACTAGGATCTTGCTGCAACTTTTGAATGAGTGTCCATACATCTTTGTCCTTCTTCCATTCATCTCTTGCTTCGGTTATCCAATCTGGTTGGATAATAGAAATGGCACAAAACAATGCTTCCACCTCTTCATTCTTTCCTGAGAGTGCATCTGCAACAACATTAAGCTTTCCTTTTTTGTAGATTATTTCAAAGTCATAACCCAACATCTTTGTGACCCATTTTTGCTACTCTTCTGACGATAGTCTTTGTTCCAAAAAGTGTTTAAGACTATCATGATCGATTTTTACCTTGAAGTGTCTTCCCATTAGGTAAGTTCGCCATTTATTTAGTGCATGCAGTATTGCTAACATTTCATTCTCATAAATAGGTTTCTGTAAATACTTTCCTTTGATTGGACGACTTTCAAAAGCAATGGGTCTTCCTTCCTGCATTAAAACTGCACCAATTCCATTTCCTGAGGCATCACATTCCACAATAAAAGTTTTTGTGAAGTCTGGCGTAGCTAAGACCGGTGCTAGGCACATTGCCTCTTTAATATGTTCAAAGGCCTTAGTTGCTTCAGGAGTCCATGAAAATGCATCTTTCTTCAATAATGTTGTTAGAGGTGTTGCTATTGTTACACCTTTTTTTGGTCATCTAACCTTTCATCATTAGATGGACCCAAGTGCACCATGTAAGACCAGTTTTACCCCAAGTAAAACTGCTTTCACTATGTTAATTAGGAAACCCAAAAAGGAATAATTAATTAAACCATAATTTAATTATTATTCCCAGTCATGTTTAACCCAAAAACAAAGAAATTAATGAGATAAACCCATAATTATCTTATTATTTTCTAGGAATAATTATTTAATAATATTCCTTGTTAAATATGACCAAATCAACCACCATTAATCAAATAAATCATTATTTATTTGATTATATCCCAACCACTTCCTTAAAAAGATAAATAAATCATTTATTTATTTATTTTTCACTAATCGAGGGATTTGACCCAAGTCAAACACCCTTTCCCTCCAACAAATATAATAAAATATTCCATAAAGGTGGATCTAGATTTGGTTAACATTATTTTAATCATGCACCAAGATCTAGAATGACCCAATATTTTGTTATAAATAAGAGGGTTTTCCCCATCATTCTTCACCTTTTGTTGCCTATTAGATCACTCTGGATCTATACACTTGGTCTCATTTCTACCATTTTGCTCCCATTGAGCTCTATCTTCTACATTGGGTTTTCTACATCTACAAGAGAAAGAAAGCTTAGATCTGAAGTGCTGAGGACTACAAAGAACCCATCCCATTGAGGAGATCTGGATACACCTTCTTGTTTCATCCCAGGTGCCCTGTAATATAAAAATTCATTCAAAAATCGTGTTCTTGTCTTGTCTGTTGGATGCATGGAGCAAACTCTTTACTTTACTGCTTAATGTCTTTCCATTTATAGATCTGTTTGTTGCAGCACTTTAACTACTAATTGCAGATATGAAGATGTTTTGCAGCCATTATTGTTGTTAGGGCTATTAGTTATGCGTAGCTAAAGTGGTTCTTTTTCGTACACTTCGACGAAGAATTCATACTAACAAATGGCGACTCCGCTGGGGATCGAACCCAGAATCTCTGGTTTCGCAGACTTAGTTATCATGCTTGAGCGTGCCTCTGAATATCGCTGTGTTGCATTGCAAACCATGGAAGCGGCCAAGAAACGCACCAAAAGCTCAATATGACCAAAAAGTCCAGCCTCGTCCTTTTCATGAAGGCAACCTTGTTCTAGTATATGACCAATCCCATGATGTCCTTGGTCACAGGAAGTTCGACTCATTATGGCTAGGCCCTTACATCATCAGTAAGGAGCTTGGTAAGGGGGCATACCTTTTAGAAGACTTCAAAGGCAATCTTCGCAAGGCACTCTATCTTAAGAAATATTACCCTTAGCATTTCCTTTCTGAGATGCGTGTTTTATTTTCTGTTAGATAGCCAGCATATTGTTATTTTTATCCTTCGCCAGGACCTATTTTGTCCAAGAAGGGTCACTTCACCTCTCCTTAAAATCGAATTTCCTCACTTACAACACTTGTACTTGGGGCACCATCTTGCCTCCTTACTTGTCCATGTTTGTGACGATTTTCGTCATGAGTCCCCACCTTGTACTCATGCTTTTATGTTCCCCCATTGGGCCTTTTACTGTGTGGCAGCACCATCGAGTCGCCCTTGTTTAGAGCATCCAAGTTGAGTCATCATCGCATTCATGGAGTCTATCCCGCGTCCCTTTGTACCCCACTATAGCCCTCCATCCTTCATTGCTTGGTCTCTCTCTTGTGTCGCATATTATGACCTTCAGTCCCACTGTCCCCTATCCCTTACGATATTGTGTCCGTCGCTGCCATGTCATTCATGCCCTTTATGCTCTAACAAGGGAAGTCGTCCATTAGCTCCTCAGTCCTTTCCACTTCACTATCATCATTAGTGTCAGTCTGTCCGTCGCTCTACTCTTTTCTCTCGTGCCTTAGTTGAGGGTCTCTCATTGCCTCACCTATGACGGACCTCCTTCTGTCGACATCAGCTCATTCATTCCAAAAGCCAGGTCTAGAGGGCGGTGTACCTTGGTTCCAGCTTCCACTCTTGTTCGGTGCCTCGGATCAGGCAAAGGGATCTCTCCTTGCCCTTTGACTTGATTGTTTCTCCAGCTCCTTTCAGCATGATCGAGATCCGTATACTTGATGGTCCAGTGACCCAGCAGCAGCTCTTGATGATTCCCGGGTGTGTGTGAGATGTCTCAACCCTCATGAGGGGGTGGCCCTGTAGGTAGCCCCCCACATGCCCGGATGACCTCTTCTTTGCAGCCTTCGATGCAGCTCCAGATATTTGATGATGTTGGCCGTAGCCACTTGCAGCGCCTCTTTGCTTTGCATGTATCAGTCAGATTTTGTGAGCCCTTCCCCATTTACAGGGGGCATTTGGGTTGTATTTGTCTCATGTACTCAGATATTATTGTACTAGTCCGGGCTGTTATCCCCGGCACAGCATGTATGTGAGACTCTTCATTGTATTTTTATCTGGCTCGTGATTATGCCAGCTGTACTCTACGGTTCGGTCCCTTGTTTACTGGACACACTATTCTTTTGTACTTTGTCATGGCGGGCATAGGTATGCCTCCCCCGCCGCCTTCAGTACAGGTACCCTCTCATAAAGAGAGACTTGTTGCACCTGCGAGTCTCGTCTCCTTAGGGTCTAGTCCTTCAGCACACTATCTACCTCACACTTCTCTCTCTGACATCCCCTTTCGTTGTCTGGTGATTGTATTCTTACAACGTACTTCGGTCATACGATTTGCTCCTGACACTCGCACGCTGGGGGGAAATCTGTTACACCATTTTTTTGGTCATCTCACCTTTTCTTATTAGATGGACCCAAGTACACCATGTAAGACCAGTTTTACCCCAAGTAAAACTGCTTTCACTATGTTAATTAAGGAAACCCCAAAAGGAATAATTAATTAAACCATAATTTAATTATTATTCCCAGTCATGTTTAACCCAAAAACAAAGAAATTAATGAGATAAGCCCATAGTTATCTTATTATTTTCTAGGAATAATTATTTAAATAATATTCCTTGTTAAATATGACCAAATCAACCACCATTAATCAAATAAATCATTATTTATTTGATTATATCCCAACCACTTCCTTAAAAAGATAAATAAATCATTTATTTATTTATTTTCACTAATCAAGGGATTTGACCCAAGTCAAACACCCTTTCCCTCCAACAAATAATAATAAAATATTCCATAGAGGTGGATCTAGATGTGATTAACATTATTTTAATCATGCACCAAGATCTAAAAGGACCCAATATTTTGTTATAAATAGGAGGGTTTTCCCCATCATTCTTCACCTTTTGTTGCATACTAGATCACTCTGGATCTATACACTCGGTCTCATTTTCCGCCATTGTTGCTCCCATTGAGCTCTACCTTCTACATTGGGTTTTCTACATCTCCAAGAGAGAGAAAGCTTAGATCTGAAGTGCTGAGGACTACAAAGAACCCATCCCATTGAGGAGATCTGGATACACCTTCTTGTTTCCTCCCAGGTGCCCTGTAATATAAAAAATTCATTCAAAAATCGTGTTCTTGTCTTGTCTGTTGGATGCATGGAGAAAAATCTTTACTTTACTGCTTAATGTCTTTCCATTTATAGATCTGTTTGTTGCAGCACTTTAACTACTAATTGCAGATCTGAAGATGTTTTGCAGCCATTATTGTTGTTAGGGCTATTAGTTATGCGTAGCTAAAGTGGTTCTTTTTCGTACACTTCGACGAAGAATTCATACTAACAGCTATTCTCCCATAATTCTTAACAAACTTGCGATAATAACCTGTTAACCCGAGAAATCCTCGCAACTGCTTTATTGTCTTGGGGACTTTCCATTCCTTAATGGCTTTAATTTTGTTAGGGTCTACTTTCACACCCTCGTGAGATATAATATGACCAAGATATTCCACCTCTTGTACTCCAAAGAAACATTTGGATGTTTTTGCATATAATTGTTTCTCCTGCAATAGTTTGAGCACCCTGTCAACATGTTCAACATGATCCTTCCAAGACCTGCTATATATTAGTATATCATCAAAAAATACTAGCACAAATTTTCTAAGGAAGGGTTTGAACATGGAATTCATCAACCCTTGAAATGTAGAAGGTGCATTGGTAAGGCCAAAGGCATGACCAAAAATTAATAATGACCCTCATGAGTTCGAAATGATGTTTTTGGAATATCTTCAGTCTTCATTCTAATTTGATGATATCCTGAACGAAGATCCAACTTGGTAAAATAAATTGCTCCATGTAATTCATCCAATAATTCATAAATCACAGAAATGGGAAATTTATCTTTAATGGTGAGCTTATTGAGCTCCCTATAATCCGGACACATTCGCCATGATCCATTCTTCTTGTGTACCAATACTACAGGAGCAGAGAAAGAACTTTGACTAGGTTGAATTATACCCGCCTCTAACATTTCTGCAATCATACGTTCAATTTCACTCTTTTGGAAGTAAGGATATCTATAAGGCATGATGTTTGGAGGAACACTTCCTGGAATCAAATGAATAGCATGATCATGATCACGAATAGGTGGGAGTCCTTTGGGAGTTTCAAACACCTTGGAATGATTGTCCAAGAATTGTTGGAGATCTGCAGAAATAGATGATTTTGATGTCGAAACTTCTAGTGAGCATAATTGTGCAATTACGCCTCGTTGTTCTTTCTTTAGAAGCTTTGTCATGACCTTAGAGCTTATTATCCTTCCTGGCTTCCCTTCAATACCCCGTAATTCGACTTCCTTTCCTTCTGAAAAAAATTTCAAGAAAAGTTCTTGAAAATTAAAAGCTACCGTCCCCAAAGATTGTAACCATTGTACTCCTAATACAACATTAGCACCTCCCATAGGAATGGAAAGCATTGGACTAGTCAACACATATTCCCCCATGGTTAACTTGATATTATGGCATTTTCCAGAGAAATTTATAGTTCCTCCATTTGCAACCATCACTTGACATTCTGGTGTTGGGTATAGGAAACAATTCAATTCCTTGGCTACCTTACAATGAATAAAATTATGGGTACTACACGAATCAATCAACACTATTACCTTTTTCTTCTTGATATGTCCTTCTATCTTGAGAGTTTGAGGAGTGGTAATTCCTGCCAATGCATTACATGATATGGTCGGACTCATTTCTTCCTCTTCTAGGGCTGGTTCCTGGTGTATATCCTCTTCTTATTCATTTTCTTCTTCCTCTTCACAATCTATGTAAAATAATTTCTTCTCAGCACACTTATGACCTTTAGTGTATTTGCTATCACAAATGTAGCAAAGCCCTTTTGCTATTTTTTCTTCCAATTGTTGTGGTGTCAACCTTGTAGGTTGTGGAAATCTAGGCGTAGAAACACTTCCTTCTTTATAGAATTGAGTGGTAGGCTTCCTTGTCGCCATAATTTTACATTCAACTTTCTTGCCAACCTGAATGCCTTCTCCAATGAATCAGGTTCCAAAACACGAACTTCATGTTGGATGTTATCCTTTAGAGTGCCTATGAAGAGATCAATCCTGTGTTCCTCTGGAATATCAGTTACCCTTATATTCAATTTTTGGAAGTCCTCAATGTGCTACCCCACTAAACCATTTTGTTTGAGATTTATCAATTGGCTAAAGAAGGTGTTGCTCTTTGTATCCTCATAATGTGCTATCATTTCCTCCGTAAAAATTGACCAAGTGACAATTTTTTTACGGGATCAAAGCCATCGATACCATACAAATGTATTTTTTTCTAAATGTAAAGTTGCAATGCGTACCTTTTGTGTGTTTTGCACATTATGGAGATCAAAATATTGCTCCATCTGTATTATCCATGTTACAGGATCCTTTCCATCAAACTTCCTCATATCCATTTTTGGAATATGGTGGTTCTTCCCGCCAACATTAGAGTTTATGAAATCACAATTAACATTTATTTGTTCTCATCATGAGGTTCTTCTACTATATTTCCACCATTAGGAATCATTTCTTGTTTTAAGCTTGTCATCAAGCCTTCCATGTATGCTTTTAGATCATTCTTCATGTTTTCCATGTTGTCTTTCATGTCCACTTCCATGCCATCCATCTTAGCTTCCATGCCTTTCTTCAAACCGTCCATCTTCACTTCCATGCCTTTCTTCAAAACTTTCATTTCATTTTTTGTTGCTCTTTGCGAGAGTGAAATTTGTTGCACTTGCTCTTGTAATTTTGATAGATCATGTTGCAATTCTTCATCTTCATGAGTCATGGTAGAGCCTTCTGAAGGCTTAATGGGTGTTGAATTCTTTTTAGGCGCCATTTTAGAATCCAATTTTGATACCTATTCTACAATATTCCCTTGGAATCAATTCAACTTGATTCTTCAAACAAGACTTATGCAATTCGGAAAAAAAATACACACCTTTTACTTGCTTTGAGGAGCTCGATATTGAAATTGAATTATCTTTGTAATTGAAAATCTTCAATATCTGAAATTCAGCCCTGTAGTAGCCCTCTGAAGCTTCTTTCAAATGCCATAGGTCTGATCTAATTTGGATTCCCCAAGACAAAGTTGTGTCCAATCTCCCACAATGACCTAATTTTGGACTGGTTCAGTAGAGCAAACTTGTAGGACTTGCCACGTGTCACTGTTTCGTCCTTTGTCTCTGAAATTGATAGCCAAGAAACTACAGTCCGTGTACTTGCGACCACTTTTAACGGCACTCAAATCCACTGCCCAGAGAGAGATTTATTGAAATTTTCCCACGATCACCTCTTTGAGATGAAATTCAGGAGCCTGAAAAAGCACTACCTTCCACAGATCATATCTCCAAAAATATTGCGAACCAAGCTCTGAAATTTTTTGACGAATTTCCTCAGGATTTCAGCTTCGCACCATACAAATTTCAGATTCTGAACCTTCGTAGAAAAATTTTTATAGCGAAAATGCCACGATGACCTGTTTAGGAGCTTGAAAAAAGGCCTAACTTCCACAGATGATATCTCCGAAAATATTGTGAACCAAGCTCTGAAATTTTTAGAAAATCTTCCTCGGGATTTCAGCTTCGCACCCTAAAAATTTCAGCTTCTGAAACTTCGTAGAAAAAAAGTTATAGCGAAAATGCCACGATGACCTGTTTGGAGCAGCGAAACCCTAGAATCCCAACCTCTGATACCAAATGTTGTGTAACCAGCTCCAAAAATAGAAGAAAAAGAGATATCAACGCCTTAGAAATAAGCCACTTCGAGGGGGAAACCTCCAATACATTACATAAATGAACAATTCTTGGATGATACAATTTACAAAACCTCCTTTCTATATATAGGAGTCCATGGGGCCATCATGTAATCCTAGTGGGCCACAATGTAATCCTAGCCGACCTAACAATAATAATTTAAGGGCATAATAATAACAAAATGGGGGTTACAAGGGTACAATAATAACAATAAGGGGGTTACACTAACAATAATAAGGGACTATACTAGTAATATAGGGACCTAACAGTGTAGAAGCCAACTTAGCAAAAAAGAGAGCTAGGACCAGATCAGAAAGGAAAGTCACATATCGAGATGAGGTAGCCCCTTCAGTCCCTTCCTTAGATCCTAGAATAGATGACTTGGTTAGATCCATGGCGAAAATGTGGGAAAAGATAAGTGAAAAGACGCCTCTTAGGGACAACTAGCCAAACCCTCCAAACAGAAATCAGAACCAAAACTTTAGGAGAGAACAACCTCAAAACAAACCAAGGGAAATTGACCAACAAATTAGGCCACCCTTTAATGAAAATTATGTTGATGATGAAGAGAGGGATACAGAACCCATTGATGAAAGTCATTTAAACCTAATAGGTTCTGATAACGAGAGTGAGGTTTACCACACAGAAGAAGAACAAGCTTTCTTCTCTCCGAATCAAAATGAAACCAACTATGAGGACCCCGAAGATCCTGCTATATATTTTCAGAATGCCATAATAGAAGCTCATAGGCAGTATGATCTTAGAAGTAGAAAAAACCAAGAAAACTCCAAGAAAAGTAGCTCAGACACTGCTAAAACCCCTGATACCATCCTTAAAAGAGCAGTGGATAGCAAAAAAATCGTGGTCAAGAAAACTGACCAAAACAAAGATAAAGCTATTCAGACAAGACTTGGCTCAGATCTTCCCAGTACCTTTTCAAAGATTCCCAAGATGGATGTTTTGAACAAAATCCCGAACCAAAGTTAGCAAATTAAGAACATAGAGAAAGTCATGGCTGAAAAAGCTGAAGCAAACCTATCTAAACTACAAGCACCCTTTAGTTTTGAAGGAGAAATCACCAAAATAAATATCACCATGCCTCTCACTGAACTTATCGCCCAAAACTCTTACAAATCCCAAGTGCTAAAGGTCCTGAATATAGGAAATGATGCAAACACCCTAAATCTAGATGATGACACCCCTGAAGTGTTGTTTGGTCCAAAAATAGAAGGGAAATTCCAAGAAGGAACCACTCTTCCCTTTTACATCAGTCTAAATATACATGACCAAATCCTACACAATGCCATGCTAGACTCCGGGGCCTCGCATAATCTCATGCCAAAGGTTGTGATGGAAATATTAGGCCTAGAGATAACAAAACCTTATAAAGACTTATATTCATTTGATTCAAGTAGAGTCAAGTGTCTAGGCTTGATCAAAGATATTTGTTTCAGTTTGGCCCAAATACCTGCAAAACACCTGATCATGGACATAGTGGTAGCAGACATCCCTCCCAAGTAAGGAATGCTCTTATCCAGAACTTGGGGAGCTAAGCTTTAGGGAAATATTCAAATTGATATGTCCTATGCCACTATTCATGTGTTTAACCAAACTAGAATACTCTATCGGGAATCACACATGAAATTTATGGTCAGCAGCCAAGAAAGGCCAGATAACATCCCAATGTACTCCTTGAATTATGATCTAAACTCTTTCATTTTACACACTGATGAAGAAATTGAAGAACAGTCAGGAGAATTTGAAACAAACTTAGACCCACCACATCAGCTACCCCAAGTTCTCTATGATGAACTGAACACTTGAAATTATCATGACCATGAGCAATTATGTCTTGAGGAAAGAGAGTTCGTTCCCCTTGAAACAGAATTAGAGCAAGAAGCACAAAACATTATATACCATCAAGAAAATTTCTCAAACCATAGGCAAACATCAGCAGTAACATCAGGAGACTTTTTCATAATAGAGGCATTAGAAGACTTGCATATCACAAACCTCTTTGGAAATTAAGGGCAGGGAAGATTAATTTTCTTACCATACCTTAAGGATTTACCATCTCATAACTCTATCTCTTCAAATTAAACCTTGACTATAGTCACAACAGCTAAAAATCCATAAAAAATGTCTGATAAATTTCTTAGGAAAAGATATGATGACTGCACTCCAAATATACCTGAGCTGTTTAAACTAGCTAGCATTCTGCCACTTCACCAAAGACTTAAAACTGTTAGAATTTGCAAGATTGTTCAAGATACTACTACATGTAGAGAAAATAGTGAGAAGCACTATGACACTGCCATCACTCCAAGAAACAGCTTCGACAAAATAAAATACAAAAATCTTGACCAAAAAATAATAATCAAAGACAAAATAGCTGGACATAGGATCTGTTTTGATTTTAGAAACACAAATACACACCCTTGTGACAGAAATTATATCCTTCCTGCCCAAGACCATGTTATACCAATGATAAGTGCTTTTAATCATGTGTCTTTACAAGATGATGTTTCAGGGTATCGCCAAACAATTCCTTTGCAAAGTGAACATCTAAAAGATTTTTTCAAGTATGTTGGAAGTAGTTCCATCTTCAAACCCAAAATTGCAAAACCACCAGACACCCAAAACATGCTCCTAAAAGCTATGTTTCCAGTTCTAAATTTCTGCATTCTGATGTACCTTGATGATGTCATCATATACTTCAAAAATGACAAAGAATTTCTACATTATTTGAAAAAGATGTACAGCAAAAGAGGAAGTGGAAATCAAAGGTATAAAGAGGTATAGCGGGAAGATACGAGGTTGTTTAGAGATTTGTGCATGAATCCTTATGTTATGCTTGAAAGAGAAATTTTTCCAAATTTTTCTTTTCAAGAGCTGAGTGGACCAAGAGTGGTAGGAGACCCTTATGAAGATAAGATGCTCAAGTTTCACCATTTCCAGGATTTCTGAGTTAAGACATTTTCAATCATTGTATATACAATTGTTTGAAAAAAAATAAAAAATTAAAAAACAATAGAAAAGTAGAAAAAGAGGGCAATTTGAAAAATAGAAAGAAAGCCCCATGTTCAAAAAAAATAGTCATTCTGACAACGCGCAAGTCTAAATGCCGCTACTAGTGCTCAAAAGGTCTTGTTCAGTTATCTAGCCTAATCATAACTGAACATGTTTTAAATTTATTTGCTGATAAGTTAGTGAGAGGAGAGATAGTCAATATTGTGTAAGCTTCACTTGTCAAAGAAGATAGATTAGGAAAAGATACTGGTTCCACATGCTCAAAACAGAACCAAAGAGGAAAGCAGGGATTAAAAACAAACTATGCATCCTAGCCCTGATTTTCTAGATTTCATTTTATGCAAAATAATATTTGTGTGCAACTTGTCTTTCATGCCACAAGTACATGAAAAATCAAAATGTATAATCCTGATTTGGTCATTTCTCAATTTCATGTTTTAGATTAGAGAATAAAATCCTGTCAAACAGCTTAACCTTGACAGTCGATCTAGCATAGGTAGAGAAACAAAGGAGTTCATTAGCTTAATCTGAACTCCGGTAGATATAAGTGTAGAAATTAGATAGTGTCATTTTTCAAAAATATTATGTGAAAGGGTTGCTAGTCCAAATGCACTCGAAAAAATAAAAAATGTTAGGAAATGTAGCAGGGTAGGTAGAAATGACATTGATGCTAATCATGCTGTCAATTTTCAGAAATAGCATCAAGAAAGAAAGAAATTTGTGCCAATGGATAAAGGCACTAGTCTTCAAAGGACAAACATCTGAAATTCTGGACACCTCTTGAAAAGGAGTTGCCCTCCCCAAATGGAGCCACTGTTAGGCATTAGTATTTTTCACTTGTTGATGATGACTAGTTTTTAAAGCCAAGTTTTCTAGAAGTTGATCTCCATTTTGTCAAAACTGTCATCTAGAAAACACCCCTAAACATTTTTTTCCTCCTACCTTTTTAAATCAGCCTATGATGAGAAAAACCTAGTTGTCAAGTCCTATCTAGTTTCAGTCATATAATCCTGTCCATCAGCTGTCATAAGCTAAATTCAGCTGCTGTCATCCCATCATCCCCAGGTCATTCATTAACCAATTGTTGATAAAAATTCAGCCACCCTACCTCTGGCCATATGTCATCTTAAGATCTAGTCATACCAAAGAGACTACTCAAAATCTATCAAAAATATCCACTAAATTAGGTAGTGGCGCATTAGGAAATCCTTCCTTGGCAAAAGCATCCGGAGCCAAAATCTTTTGTTCAATACTAGCCAGCCCTGAACTAGCGCTTAATCTGAAAAGCTTGATACACCCATAGGTCATGCCACTAAAAAGTCTTGGTGTCTCAACAGTACATATTTCAAAAGCCAAACTAATATTGTGTTGATCTACAAATTTTCAGTGTCTCTTTCAAATGCAGAGATGTACAAGTATTCCAGAAGACATTGTCAAGCTAAACATGAGAAGACAACTACTTCTCATGTTGTCTTGAGCCTGGAATAAGAATGCTAGTCAGAGATAAAATTCAATAAGCCTCTGCAAACATAGTCAAGAAAGGTTAGTAAGTAATGACTAGCCAGCAATTACTCTACAAATACAAATCATGTGTCTCCTGGTTTAAAAGATTCACAAGGATATTCCAACCACAGGATACATATCTCAGAACATGCCTCTTATAGTATATTGTCAAATTTTCACTGTATTACTTATTGTGACATACCAAGCAGAGGTATGTATTACAAGGAAAGGTGACACAGTTTGAGAAAGGGATGAAATTTCATGATTGTGTTAACCTCCTCCAAACATGAGTAGATGGTTGGGTCACCTATTGTAAACCTCCTACAGTATAAAGAGCAGATGGTTTAGCAATTTTATGTTAACCTCCTTCATTTAAAAAAGTAGATGGTTAGGAACATGATAAAGGCCTACTTCATTTAACAAGCAGAGGGTCAGAAACAGAGGTATGGCCTCATTCAAAGAGCACAAGGCTAGCAATGATTCAAATTGCCTTAAAAACTTGTTTACACCATTTTCTCCAATGGATGAAACCACCGATACAACAGTAGTGTTTCAAGGGGTGTTTAGATGGGTTCACTGTTTAAAGGACGGAATTGAAGTTCAGTGGGAAGCAATTGAAGTTTTATGAGTAGAAAGCTAGTGTTAAACATAGGACAAGAAGTGGTACTATGATGTTCAAGAAGCTTTGTTTTTTCATGTCCATAAAGGTCTTATTCAAAGGCAATCTGAGGTTAAAATGTCCTAAACTTGGAACAAGCTCATCAAAATGATAGGAAGGATATCACACAATGATTCAAGTTCAAGACAACCTTCAAATAATTTAGGGATACCACAGTCATAGACAAGACCTCTTTATGTACATATGAACAAAATCTGTTGTTGTATATGATTGCATTGAGGGTCTTTAAAAGCCTTATATTTGATAAATAGGTATAGGTCAAATTTGGGTGAGTTAAAATGAGGTTTTTTCCACAGTCAAAGGAAAATGTTAAAAGGGGCCTAATAGTGTTTGACCAATTTCAACAATAAGCATAACAAATCATCAAACACCAAAAGGTTGAATTGACAAAATAATTTCTAAAATTATCAAACATATCCTTCCAAGAGATAGGCAAAGGATGCATCAGTAGTCTTGGATTTGTTTCTTGAGCATGTTTCCTTTTGCAGGACAGAATAGACAAACGGTGACAGAGTTATTTCCTAAATGAAAAGGCAGTGAAAAGGGTTTTTTTTCTTAACGAAGCCTCCTTACTTCAACAAAAGCCATGAATATGAGGGTCATCAAAAAGAAGTTGGCCAAAACATTGCTATTATGAGACTTATTTGAATATAAGGCCTGATGATATTTTAAAAGTGATAAAATAATAAAGACAATGCTTTATGTTTTGATATGACAAAATCCTTTTCAAAAGGCATCCAAACCCTTACAAAATAACTACCAAGGCATTTGAGCTCATTTGTTTTTGAAAAAGCAGAAGAGACCGTTCAAGAGGCCTGTTAGTGTCAGTCTTTGCAGCCTTCCTCTAGTGACCAAACATGCTCTTACAAAGTGATTTTAAGGTGTCAAGGTCAAATTTTGTCATTTCAGTGAGTCTTCAAGTAAAATTTGGTCACTAGGTATTAGGTCTAGGGTTTGCTTTTACTCTTGTCAAAGTTGTCAAAATGTCGGTTCATGTCACCATTCAGCTGAGTGTACCATCATTCAGAGGGTTTTCATCATCATGTCAAGTTCCACTGGGTCATTTTACACCTTGTTCATGCTTCAGTTGTGCCTAGGTAAGGTTCATTTCCCTCTCCTAGGGTTTTGAAGGTAATTTCTCTTGGATGGTCAAATCATCAGCAAAAATTGTATCTTGATGTTCATACACCTTCCCCTATTCTTAATATACCTTACTAAACACTTCCCATCACTGATATTCCCCAAATTCCTCATTTTTGCACAAACCCTAGTTTCTTGCTACAACTTGGCAATTTTCTAGGCTAGGCATGTGTTTTGCCCTTTTGGACCCCTTCCCCTCACTCAATCTCTGAAATTCCACTTTCCCCTGCTTCCTAACATCCCTCCCTACTTCCCAAAATTTTCTCAAGAATTTAGAAGCCCCTTATCCCCTTCATTTCGCTTCATTTCGACAAATCCCTTGTTCCACACATCGGGATAGATTTCACTCAAATGATGTTTATGAGAAATAAAAGATGAATTTGGGAAAAATGAGAGAGGTTTTTTTCCAAAATAGGCCAAGGAAGAAAAAAATCCTTCACTTTTTACACAGGTGTCATGGTTTTAGAAAAATGTCAAAAATACCGTTGCCTCAGGAGAATTGAATGCACCTCTGAAGTGACCTTGGGAAAATCAATATTTCTCCGAGCTTGGTTGGCCAAATGACTTTCTTGATGCGTAAAATGATAACTAGACACAAATATATTTCCAATGAGCTATCATGAGCTCAATTGTGAGTTGAGGAAGACTTTCAAAAGTTGACTGCAACAGCACTCTGCCTTGAGGCAGCCTCATTTTGCACATTTTGACTAATATTGGGAGATTTGATTTTTGACAGGGAAAATGAACTCCAAATTGAAAAATTATACTTGGGTTGGAAATTAGACTCAATAATATTTCCAACGAGATATCACACACCTAATTTGGACACCGGGAAGGCATCCTGAATTATGCGCGACGCATTGGGTTTGTGCGCGGCGCATTGGGCCAAAACACAAGATTTTTTCCATTCCTTTCACCCATCAAATTTTGCTTAGTCTCTCCTTGTTCAAGTAACTCAAAGCCACTTCCTCATTTCTCTTAACAAGTGTTTGGTGTTGGTATGAAAATTTAAATGCAAAAAACTCAAAATCCTATTCTCTTGTTTTAAGATTGCTCCTAGGGTTTTAAAACTTGTTTTGTGCCAAACACTTCCATTCTCCACCTTGTTTTTTCCACCCCCTCACTGTTATATTATCATAGAAGCTCATCCCCTATTCCCTACATCCCTAAATTCACTCATAACCATTTCATTCCCATCTCCCTACATCTCTAAAAGTCACTTACTCCTAAGCTCCATCTCCCTCTCCCAAGTAATTTCATTTCCTCTCATTCTCCTTTTCCCATTTCATGTGTAAAAATTCCCAAAACCTCAGTTTCCCAAACATTCAGCGGCTCTCCCCTCTCCCAAAGTTTGTCAAATTCTCAAAGGGGCAAACTACCACTTGACAAGACTCCCTTGTTCCCACTGTCCATATTTCTCCCACAGTCCCTTCCCTTTGAGCATATTTTGGCAATTGAAACAAGGCACCAATTTTTCAACAAACCAAACATACACTTGAAATACACCTTGCAACACCATGGAGACAGACACCGACACATCATCTGAACAAGACAGTGACTTTACAACTGAAACTGCATGCACCAGGAGGACACTGAACGTCGGAAAAGGGAGGATAGACTCTGAATCTTGGCCAAAGCTTCTTTGGCTGAGCATGGCACTTGATGGGGGACCTCCACTCCAAATTTCAGCAAATTTGGAGAAAATTTTGTCATTTTTGAAATTTTGGTCACAAAACAGGTTTTCCTGCCCGACGCATCGCGCCACTTGGTGTGCGCTTATGATTGGGACATCTTCTGAAGGAAAACTTGATATTTTTGGGTTTTTTATGATAAATTATGCATGCTCAAGAATGGCTGAGAGATTTCATCAAGTTCTGGGTGGTATAAAGGGTCAAAAACACCTTGAAAATGGCCTTTCTGCCACCTTTTGCACACACAGGAACCAGTTTTTGGAGATTGAAGTTTTGGAGGGGCAAATGACATCCAAATCTAGAAATTCCACTTGGGTTGGATAGTAGACAGACAGGTCTTTCCAACAAGCTATCATGAGATCAATTTGGACTTCGGGAAGTGCCTCAAAAATAGGCTCAAAGTGGCGCGATGCATAGAGAAATTTGGCCTCATTTTGACTCTTCAGCTCAGAAATTCGCCCAGTTTTGACTAGTTTCACTTTTTGATGTAATTATTGATCTATATTGATGTAATTTGATGACTATGATGTAATTTTGGCTCATATTTACTTGTTCTAGAGGATTCATTCACTAAAAAGTGAAAATTAAATGAATGAATCAGTTTCCTTCCATATAGAGGCAAGTTGTTTGATTGCCTAGATTTTAGTTCCTTGTTTAGAATTGGTTGAAACAGCTCCTAGAAGGATGAGCTCGACCCCTAGAGGCATGGGAAGGGGTTAGACTTGTCTATATATTGTATTTTCTGAGACATCTTCATGGTTGGACTCTTGGGAATAGTTTGGCACCTCATTGTCTATTCATTTCAGTATTTTTGGCAAAGGAAAGACCAGGGTTTTGCAGCACTTGTTGGGATCCTTGTGGCTCTGAGTTTTGATGATGTTTTTCTCCATGTATCTGTATGCTTCATTAATGTTTTATGTATGCCATTTCCCTTCTCTTTGCTTCTGAGATTAAACAAATGAGTAACTAAGGTAGAATTCATTAGTTTGCTGGTGCTCTGCCTTAAACTTTTGTTTAGTTTTATATGTTTTCGTCAGTTTAAAGAAGATCCTTGCACCCTCTTGCCCTCTTCAGCTCCTCAGAAATATTTTCTATCCATTCATTGAATCTAAGACATCAAAGCCATTGCCTTCCCTGCCCCAACTTGAACTCTGCAAGAATTGGCCTCATCCCCAAGCCCAAAAATTGCCTTTTCCTTTTTCCAACAAAAAACCTAAAAAATCATTTCAAACTCCTTGATTAATATACCTAGCCTAAAATTAGCACTCATTTCAGTCATCTCAAGCCCTATTGATACATTTTTCCTGAGATTTACCTGGAGAGAGCCCTCTCATGTTCTGGTAGGGCTAGCTACCAGACTGAGCGTGGTATGATGTTACCCTGAATCCCGCATTCTTTCAGCCTGAGGTAGATTTGGGAAATAACATAGTGGTGACCATACTGGGGAAGAATGGTTTGCTTGTTGGTGTTATTTTTTTTATAAGCTACAGACGGAGCCTGAAGTTATGCCAGGTAGCCTTCGAACTACTCTTTCTCTGTGAGTGCATAGTAGATAAACGCTGCTTCAGTCAATCTCCGGTCTAGTTTGTAAACGTAACATTTGAATTGTGAATTTCCCCAGTACATGTATCAAATTCAGATCTGATAGTTGATGGTGGACAACGATCAGACATAAGAAGGTTGAAATCATTCACCTGGTGACTCCAACTCAATGTAGAGACTCCACTGGAGGACTAACTCTTTCTCTGTGAAAATGGAAGGATCTTACACAAAGTTCAGGTATCCAAAATGGAATGGTATTCAGGATCTAGTCTGCTCTCTTGTAAACTATTTCTTTTTTGTTCTTGAAGCTGTCCTGAAAGTTTTTCAGAATTTTTTGTATGATAAAGGTGATCAAAATCTTCACTTGACCTATTTAAAAAGTGTAAATACTAATTTTCCCTTTGATCCTGGCCTCCTTACTTTTCCCACATCTTATGATGACTCTCTTCAGAGTGATGAGCCTGAAGAAAACCAAAATGATCTTGTAGCTCTTGTATATACTCCTACACCATTTGTAGTCCCAGATAGGTATAAACCTCTTGTTTTACCTTCTGTACTCCATGCTTTCCCTGAAAATTATGACCTATATCTACCAAGATTTGATGGTGAATGTAACAATGTCAAAGCTGAGCAACATGTGCAGAATGTTAAGACTTTCCTAGACCTTTTTGAAGTTGATGAAGAGGATGTTAGTATTAGGCTTTTTGCTCTTTCTTTGCAAGCCAAAGTTAAGAGTTGGTTTAAAGCCCTGCCTGATGCGAGCATCTCAGATTTCCAGCAGTTCGTCGAAGTTTTCCTCGACAGGTGGGTGGTTAGACAAAAACTTTTCGTGATTATAGAAGAGTATAACCAGCTGAAAAGACTGCCAGGGGAGACAATACAACAATTTTCTGCCAGATTTAACCAAGTATATTTTTCGATGCCAGTTGATATAAGACCTTCTCCTATATCTGCTCTCTTACATTACCCAGGTGCTTTTGATCCAGAAATGGAGTTTCAGTTGAGAGAAAGAAATCTCGCAACACTTCAAGAGATGTAGAACACTACAGTAAATGTAGAGGCTCATTTGCTGATTCGAAGGGCAAGGTTGAAGGAAGAGGAGACAAAAAACATAGATCCGGAGAAATTGACATCTCTAGAGGTAAAGCTTGACATGTTGGTAGGTGCAGTAGAAGAGATGATGCAAAAGAAAACCAGAAGGAATGAGTATAATGTTCAAGCCCATGATTTGCTGATTGAAGAAGAACCAGTGGCTGATCCAAAACATTTTGTTTCTTATCCCAGTTTTCATAGTAATTGTTTTATATATCATTTTGAAGAAGAGAGAGTTGTTGATATGACATGTATGCTTGATGATGTGTTGTATACTGATGATTTGCCTCAGTTCGATCAGTATGATGAGTTTTATGTTCTCCAAATAGAAGCTAATTTTGCAGAAAAATCAGCAGCTAGTTTGTGCGAGGAGGAAGTTCACTTTCAGCAGCTCAAGTACAGTGATCAATCGATGCATATCAGCTATGACAATGATGAGGAAAGTGCAGAAAATCTTGAAGTAAGTGAAGGATCTTTGCCTTTTTGTTTTGATTCGTTTCAGTTCATCAGAGATAACTACCATGAAATCAGAAATCAACTGTCGAAAAATCTTGATCTGGATCATCATGAGGGCAATGAAAACCTTGTTCAAGATTTCTCATATTCAGATTTGCAATCCCCAAGTGCCGTTGATTGTCAAGTTGCAGATGGAAACATGGAAACTGGCACATATGATCAAATGCTACAAGATGATTCCGTTCCATTTTGTTTTGAATCATTTCAGTTTTTGAAGAGTAAATTGCATGGTAAATCTTCAAATGAGCAGCCTGTAAGAAATCAACAATCTCTCAGTTTTAATGTTGAGGATGAGACAGATAGCGAAATTCTTGAGCAAGTTGTTAATGAGAAATCTTCCCCTGAAATGATTGATGAAATCGTTTTGGAGACAAAACTCTCCCTAGTACCAGATTTTCAGCCACCAAACGCAATGGAAGGTCAGATTACAGATGAAGGCGTGGAAGATGAAATACATGATTTGATGATGCAGGAGGATTCTATACCCTTTTGTTTCGAAGCATTTCAGTCTATAAAGTAGAATCTTCGTAATATCTCTAAAGAAAAAGATGAACAGCAAGTAGGATGTCAGACAGTTTCAATGGATACAATGCAGCAGTCTTCTCAAGTTTTTGATGATCCTATTGCTCGTGTGTTGGATGATGTTTGCTGTAAAAATTCTTCTCCATTGGCTAACCATGTGACAGAAAATAAAGTTGATGATAATCTTACTCAAAATTCGCCTTCATTGTCTTGTTTAACAGATTTTTCATTACAAAGCTCATTTCAAGGTTTGCAGTCATATGAGGAGATTGATGAAGGAGACTTTTGTTCTGTTTGGAATTAGCAATAGAGTTTGGTTATGAATGAAATTTAGGATCCTTTTGACAGCTTGCTGCAGTCACCAAAGAAAGACATCACAGATGTGAGGAAAATCTTAATTTCCAGCTATGAAGATTTCTTGGACCAGAGTAGTAATTGTTGGGAAAAATACTGAGAGGGGGGGGGTGAATCAGTATTTACTGCATATTCAAAACTTTTTACTTTTTCATTCCTTAAAACCCATACGCTACTTTGCTGAAGCCAAGTAGCGTATACACGTGGATATCCTTCATAAAACTCGCGTATACACAGAGATCTAATTATGCCATTAGTTCTTCACTTATATCATTCCATCATTCATTCATTAGATGTACTATAAACAATAAACATGTGTAGTAAGAACAGAATAAACCATCACACAAGGCATCACACATGAACACCAGGATTTTTAGGTGGAAACCCAAGTCGGGAGAAAACCACCGCTGCAGTTGCTCAGCCTTCAATATTTTATTATAGAGAAAACATATTACAAAATATGTGCTGGCGCAGACTTGACCAGCACGCAGGCACCCACCTGCGCTCGTTTACCAGCCTCTCCTGGAAGGGAGCTCCAACCCCCTGACTCGTTTACCGGCCTCTCCTGGAAGGGAGCTACGACCCCCCGATCTCGTTTACCAGCCTCACCTGGAAGGGAGCTACAACCCCCTGACTGAAGGCTACAACCCTCAGCACCACCTTGGACCACGTTTCATCAATTTTCACACTGGATCCAACAACTTCAATAGAACAACACTTGTAGGCCACATTTCATCATATTTTCATACTGGACCCTTTCCATACTTTTAAGCACAAACATACTTCACCAACAGAGATACATATTATATGGATCGATTAGCAGAAACACGGCGAGCAGATCGAGATATTTCATACCCCTTGCTTGACAAATCCTAGTTGCATCGCGCTTTCCTTTGCGTGTCGCGTATATATAAACTAAGATCCACAATGGCGTATACCTCAGTACATATTTCATTGCGCATACGCTCTTTTGCTTCAGAGAAGCTGCATATATACGCGCTTCCTCTACGGTGAAGTAGCTTATAGATCTTCAATCATTATAGAGTAGCATACTTATTCAGATCAGATGATCAGTTCAGATTTACCCTTTTACTTCAGATAGATGTTCGCCTCATCTCAGATCTAAGCCTTCCATAAACAGATCTAGTAGATACAAGTGCATTTCAGATCTAGATCCCACTTCATCATTTCTTCATAGGTGCATCATAGATTCAGATCTAACATCAAACCTTTACCCTTTCCATACAGATATACTTCACAGAGAAGTATTTATTCAAGATCAGACATCTTGCTCTCACACACATGATTTGCACAATGAATTTCTTCTCCTTATATAGGTTTATCCTTTTCAATACCATGAGCCCCTTTTTCAATACCATGGGCCAAAACAATACCATGAGCCCAAAACTACCTAGACGGGGTTAATTAGGCGGATCATTACCCAATACCATGGTGGTTACCCTTGGTTTTGCACTTTTTGAGCGCTTTAGCCCATACGCGACTTGGCACGTTCTTTTCCGCGTGCATACACGACTTCCCCTAGGCCAATCCGCGTATACCAAAAGACATACTCTTTTTCATCATGCTTTGAGTACATTCTGAAATCCTTTCTTCATAGCGTTCTGTACACACTGTAGAAACATCATATTTTCTTCATCAAGAACACATTCTCTCAAGCACAACTTCATCAAGAGGGTTGCCTTTCAAGTACAACACTCAGCATCATATCATCAACAAACCATCATATCACATCGATTTACATCATTTACCAAGTCCATCAAGTCAAGAATAACTTCATCGGGTGGATTGCCATCAAGGACAACATATGTCAATGATCTGCATGTCTTCATCTTCATTCGGTGGGTTTGCCATCAAGGACAACACTCTCGCATCATATTTCCAACACCTCTTTGGGACTTGATGGCAACCACGATGGTGTTTGGTTACCACAAATGTATAGGTACCATGTCACTCTCCCAAATATGTCACTCTCCCAAATATGTGACATCATTATCTTCTCTTCATTCAAACACCATGTCACTCTCCCCCTCGACATCGAAGGGCAAAGGGCGCATCAGAAACCAACTCGCTCCTCCTCATGTGGAAGAAACATTCTGCAGCATCTCGATATGTGTCGAAGTGGCCAAGCTCGAGTCTCGCGTCGAAACTTCGTACATAATTTTCAATAAGGTACATGACTCTTCCTATCACCAAGGACTCATACTTACACCAAATATCCAACCAAGTGGATTTACATAAGGAGACTCAACTACCGAACCAAGTGGGTTTACAAATTTGTCTCGACTCACCCAACCAAGTGGGCTCACAAAATTTGACTCCGCCTACCCCAACCAAGTGGGTTTACAAAATTGACAAGTCCTTACATCACCGAATATTACAATTTTACAACATGAGTCTCAACAAGACCTTTTCAACAAATTACAAAGATGACCATTTAAGACCAACACAAGAAAGTCCTCAAGAAAGAGAACAAATTTCGTAGATCCATCATAATGTCAACACCGCATTATACTCAGCAAAGCCAATGCTCGAATCATGGCAACAAGCAATCTTTTCAAATGACTAAGGCTCTTAGTTTGCACATCCCGAAAAATTCCACCAACAAATCATCAAGGCATCTTCATCAAAAATATTAGAAATAGAATTATGAGAACTCGGAACACCACTCAGTAGATACCAAACAAAAAGATCGCAGATACCACACGCGCATCGCGGTGTACGCGTCAAGAGAGCCGACTCCAAGAAAAAAATATCAAGCTACCGTACATACGCGGTTTTCTGTGGCAGAATCAAAGCGTGTATACGCGACCGTGTTTTCCAGAAACCCGCGTATCCCAATCCATCTTCTAAATTTCAACCTCGCACCTGATTCTTTGTGAGGAAAAGACGTAGAACAACTTTCCTCATCTCGAGATATTTGACTCGCCTTCGGACTGGCGCATAAATAGAATAAAGCAGAAGTTGTGTCTTCAAGCGTCATCCTAACCAGGCAGTAGCAAACGCACAATAGCAACTAACCCTTCCGATACTTTGCGAAACGATCAACACAATCTTTTCCAAGAGAGATTCTCATATCGTACCAACATCTTCAAATATGTGTCAAGCAATCATCCATGTGGTCCAATATCACCATGATCTCCCAAGATTTAACATGAAGTAACATATGTAGGCAAACAATCTCAACCATAAGTAACCAACCTCGCATGATCTATTCTTATCTCGAATTATAAGACTTTCATCTCAACAACGAATGCTCTTCATCATAAAGCTACCGTGCTTCATCCATAATCTTCAACACAAGAACCCATGCATCATTTCATTATCATGAGTATAACCGTAATAAGCTAACAAGCAGGCAATCATCGCCAGTCGATGTTGATGCTCCCCCCGGACCTCTCGCTCTGCATCTTCGACTATCGATAAATTTCCTCATTATCAATGCATACGCGGCTGTGTCAACTAGAACTCGTGTGTATACGCGACTTTGTTTTATAGAACCCGCGTATGGAAAGTGAAGCATATAAAATTTTTCATCTTCCTTCATTTCTTCCCCGAGCTTGTTCCTCCCTTTGTACCGTCCCTTTGCTCCACATCGTATGCGCCGTCGAAGTAAACATAACCAGATAATCAAATCAACCATGAGAGTCATCATGCATTGCTCCCCTTGTGACGATACATTACTAGATCTCATAATGTATCTCACATCATTCCCGCAACAATAAGAAAAGTCGGCTTTCGAAGCGATGAGCTACAGTAGGCTCGAAATTCCCTACGCTTTCGATCGGTCCTCCTTCTTTCTCCAAATTTGTTTGAACTTTCTATTTGTGTGGCCGGAAATTATCCAATTTCTCATGTCCGTACAACTCCGCATTCCTTTTCTACATGTCCATACGTGTTACAAGAATAACATCTCATGTGTCCGTATAAATAAGCATAAGAATCATAATGAGTATTTCTATTCTTCCTTCTATTGCAATCAAATGTGACTTTGTGACCATACTTGTTGCATGAGAAACAATATCTCGAAGAAACTAGAGTACCTTTCTCGAGTAGAACCTCGTTTGTTTGTGACTCGAAATGATCCGCTCCCCGCAATTTGTCGCAACATGCCCATAGTTATGACATTTAAAAAATTCAAAGTTCTTGAATGAATTCTTTGAGAATTCATGATTGTTGGTTGATCTTTTGACTCTTTCCAACACTTCAGGTTTTTCATTGACTTCCTCTGAATTTTTGGCACTTCCTTGTGAGCTAGATTCTCCTTTACTCGCTTTCATGGAAACCAAGACCATGTTTGATAGTAGGAGACCTTTGATTACTCGAATATTGTCCAAAAATATTAGTACTATCATGAAACCTCAACGAGCTTTACCTTTTCTTCCAATTTACCTTTGAGAATGTTTACCTCAACCTCCAAGGCTTGACATTGCTTTGTCATGCTTTCTTCTTTCCTTCTTCCATCTTCTACTTGATCCTTCGCATTTAGAATCTCTTCTTTCAGCCCAATTTTCGTTTTCTTCACATGTTTGTTCCAGCTCTTCATTCTTCTTATTTGATTTTTCCATATCTTCTTTGGAGAGAGATGATTTCTCGCTTCAAGGCCTTCCTTTTCAAATGTTTGTAGAGGTTCCTCAATCTTCTTACTTGATGCTTCAAGATCTGTTTGTAGAGAGATGGCTCGCGACTTCAAGTCCTTCATTCTTCTTGTTTGATTTTTCGAGATCTCGCATTTAGATCGTTGATTTCTCGCTTCTAGTTCTTTAATTCGATTGGATGCATAAGTATGAAACCTTTGATACTTTTCCACCCGTCCATTTAACATTTCAATTTGATCTTTCATTTGAGAGATCATCTCATTGTAGATAGCTCGCTTTTATTAAATGATCTTTGTTGATCTTCAATTTTCTTGATAGCTTCCTTTAGATCCAAAACTTTACTTTTACTATCTTCACCATTGCATGCACGGGAAAGTGCATCACAAGAACAAAAATCAAACTACTTGTTTCATCTTCTTCATTTTTCTCGCTCGCACATGTTTTCCGAGATATCTTTTTTTCGTAGCCTTCTTCTTTTGCTTCTTAGCCATAGAGCACTTTCGTATCTTGGTCGAATCTTCTTCATCTTCACCTGACACTTCATCATCATCTTCTTTTGCATAATAACTCTTTCTCTTCTCAAATTGTTTCCCTTTACCATGCTTTTCTCTATAAGGACATTTAGCAAGCATAATGACCAACTTTTTCCACACTCAAAACATTTGAAGGGAAGCTTACCTTTGAATCTTCCAGCATCTAGTTGGAGTTTTCTCACAAAATTCGCTTCTTCTTCACCTGGATATATATGCGCGGATTCTTTGACAACTTCCTTTTCCTTTCCTTTGTAGATGCCTTAAAAGCAAACTTCTCTTACTTGAGAAGGGCCTCCTTGTCTCATTTCAAAAAGCAATGAGTACCATGTAATTGAACAATAGTAAGAGTTTGCGGATCTTGCCTTTCTTCAATAGCCGAAACTTTAGAGTCAAATTTTGAAGTCAATGATCTTAAGACCTTTTCCACCAGAGTAGTATCGCTTATGGTTTCACCCAAATTTCTCATTCGATTTACAATATCATCCGTACGAAGAAAGAAACTCGGCAACACTCTCATCACTATGCATCTTCAAATTTTCATATTCAATTCTAAGAGTTTGGAGTTTTGCACTTTTTACCTTTGTGTCTCCTTCATAGCTTAGAATGATTTTGTCCCATATGTTTTTTGCCGAATGTAGCTGCATCACTTTAGCAAATTCTCGATTCGTACATGCTTCCCAATAAGACATTCACTCGCTTTGGCATTGATTTCATACTTCTTTCTTTCAAATTTCATCGCACGTAGGAATACTCTTGCCGGTATTGATAACCTTCTTCCACGATTGCCCATACATCCGCACCAAGACTTTGCGAGATATGCTTTTGTACGTACCTTCCGAATATCGATTGCTTCCATTGAATAGAGGTGGCTTTATAGACATTACTCCTTCTTGACTTCCCATTGCGACGGATCTCCTTTAAGCGATCAAGCTTCGCACAAGGACCCGCTCCCGATACCAATTGTTGGGAAAAATACCGAGAGTGAATCGCATTTACCGCATATTCAAAACTTTTTACTTTTTTCATTCCTTAAAACCCATACGCTACTTTGTCTGAAGCCAAGTAGCGTATACACGCGGATATCCTTCATAAAACTCGCATATACACGAGATATCTAATTATGCCATTAGTTCTTCACTTATATCATTCCATCATTCATTCATTAGATGTACTATAAACAATAAACATGTGTAGTAAGAACAAGAATAAACCATCACACAAGGCATCACACATGAACACCGGGATTTTTAGGTGGAAACCCAAGCTCCGGGAGAAAACCACCGCTGCGAGTTGCTCAGACCTTCAATATTTTATTATAGAGAAAACATATTACAACATATGTCGTCGAGCGAGACTTGACCAAACGACGCGAGCACCCACTGCGCTCGTTTACCAGCCTCTCCCGGAAGGGAGCTCCAACCCCCGACTGCGTTTACCGGCCCTCTCCCGGAAGGGAAGCTACGACCCCCTGCTCTCGTTTACCGAGCCTCACCCCGGAAGGGAGCTACAACCCCCTCAGACCGAAGGCTACAACCCTCGGCACCACCTTGGACCACGTTTCATCAATTTTCACACTAGATCCAACAACTTCAATAGAACAATACTTGTAGGCCACGTTTCATCATATTTCATCATCGGACCCTTTCCATACTTTTAAGCACAAACATACATCACCAACGGATACATATCAACACGGATCGGTTAGCGTAAAACACGAGCGGAACGGATCGGATATTTCATACCCCTTGCTTCAGCAAATCCCTAGTTTGCATACGCGCTTTCCCTTTATCGATGTCGCGTATATACGCGCTTCCGTCCACACAAACCGGCGTATACCTCGGTGTATATTTCATTGCGCATACGCGCATTTACTTCGAAGAAGCCGCGTATATACGCGCTTCCTCCGTGGCAAAGTAGCGTATAGATCTTCAACCATTACGGAGCTGCATACTTCTTCGGATCGGACATTCGGTTCCGATTCAACCCTTTTACTTCGATGCAGATGTTCGCCTTAATTCAGATCTAAGTCTTCCATAAGCAGATCTAGCAGATACAAAATACATTTCAGATCTAGATATCCCACTTCATCATTTCTTCATAGGTGCATCATAGATTCAGATCTATCATCAAACCTTTACCCTTTCCATACATATATACTTCACAAAGAAGTATTCATTCAAGCTCAGACATCTTGCTCCCACACATATGATTTGCACAATGAAATTCTTCTCCTTATATATGTTTATTCTTTTTCAATACCATGAGCCCCTTTTTCAATACCATGGGCCAAAACAATACCATGAGCCCAAAAACTACCGGACGGGGTCAATTAGGCGGATCATTACCCAATACAATGGGTCAATACCATGGTGGTTACCCTTGGTTTTTCACTTTTTGAGCGCTTTAGCCCATACGCTGACTTGGAACGTTCCTTTCCGTGTGCATACGTGACTTCCTCTAGGCCAATCCGCGTATACAAAGAGACATACTCTTTTCATCATATTTTGAGCACATTCCTGAATTCCTTTCTTCATTGCCTTTTGTACACACTGTAGATACATCATATTTTCTTCATCAGGAACATATTCTCTCAAGCACAACTTCATCAAGTAAGTTGTCATCATCTTCATCAAGAGGGTTGCCTTTCAAGTACAATACTCAGCATCATATCATCAACAAACATCATATCACATCAGATTTACATCATTTACCAAGTCCATCAAGTCAAGAATAACTTCATCAGGTGGATTGCCATCAAGGACAACATATGTCAACAGTCGCATGTCTTCATCTTCATTCAGTGGGTTGCCATCAAGGACAACACTCTGCATCATATTTCCAACAGTAATGTATTGATGGGAATCAATAGCTATGTTTATGAAGATCCTTTTGCAATATTCTTGAAGTCATCCATTCAATTCATGCTTTGCAAGTTTATTAGCAGTCAACTTGATTCCAAGTTTCCATGGGAGTTGCCTTTCGATTCTTCCCTTTTCCTGCATATCAAAAAGAATTTGGGAAGAAATCAAATAGTAGCTAGGATGCTTACATGGTTGCATTGGTTGTTTCATTTCACTTGATCAGGTGATGAATGAAATTGTTAGAGTATGTTGTATTGAATAAGCTTCATATTGAGCATCTTTTCCAGTTTGTCAGTTGTGTTTAAGTATCGAGTCAGTTTTCAGTCTTGTTATTAAGTTAATTTGTGTCTTCAAGTCATCAGTTTTCATTTATGCATTTCAGCTTGATTTTTTGACTCCATTGCCCAATGGATGAAGGCACTGTCTGCTTTCCAAAGATTTGTAGTTCTTGGCACCTCCAAGGAGCTACCATCCCCATTGGAGCCAATGTTAGTGTCAGTCTTTGCAGACTTCCTCATAGTGATCAAACATGCTCTTACAAAGTGATTTTAAGGTGTCAAGGTCAAATTTTGTCATTTCGGTGAGTCTTCAAGTAAAATTTGGTCACTAGGTATTAGGTCTAGGGTTTGCTTTTACTCTTGTCAAAGTTGTCCAAATGTCGGTTCATCTCACCATTCAGCTGAGTGTACCATCATTCGGATGGTTTTCATCATCATGTCAAGTTCCACTCGGGTCATTTTACACCTTGTTCATGCTTCAGTTGTGCCTAGGTAAGGTTCATTTCCCTCTCCTAAGGTTTTGAAGGTAATTTCTCTTGGATGGTCAAATCATCAGCAAAACTTGTATCCTGATGTTCATACACCTTCCCCTATCCTTAATATACCTTATTAAACACTTCCTATCACTAAGATTCCCCAAATTCCTCATTTTTGCACAAACCCTAGTTTCTTGCTACAACTTGGCAATTTTCTAGGCTAGGCCTGTGTTTTGCCCTTTTGGACCCCTTCCCCTCACTCAATCTCTAAAATTACACTTTCCCATGCTTCCTAACATCCCTCCCTACTTTCCAAAATTTTCTCAAGAATTTAGAAGCCCCTTATCCCCTTCATTTCGCTTCATTTCGACAAATCCCTTGTTCCACACATCGGGATAGATTTCACTCAAATGATGTTTCTGAGCAATAAAAGATTAATTTGGGAAAACAGAGAGAGGTTTTTGTCCAAAATAGGCCAAGGAAGAAAAAATTCCTTCACTTTTTACACAGGTGTCATGGTTTTAGATAAATGTCAAAAATACCGTTGCCTCAGGAGAATTCAATGCACCTCTGAAGTGACCTTGGGAAAATCAAGATTTATCTGAGCTTGGTTGGCCAAATGACTTGCTTGATGATTCAAATGATAACTAGACACAAATATCTTTCCAATGAGATATCATGAGCTCAATTTGGAGTTGAGGAAGACTTTCAAAAGTTGATCGTAACAAAGACTGCCTTGAGGCGAAATCTCATTTTGCACATTTTTACCTTGATTTTTGACAGGTAAAATGAACTCCAAATTGAAAAATTCCACTTGGGTTGGAAATTATACTTAATAAGATTTCCAACAAGCTATCACACACCTACTTTGGACACTGGGAAGGCCTCCAAAAGCCTCCTGAAAAATGCACGACGCATTGGGTTTGTGCGCGACGCATTGGGTTTGTGCGCGGCGCATTGGGCCAAAACACAAGATTTTTGCCATTCCTTTCACCCATCAAATTTTTCTCAGTCTCTCCTTGTTGAAGTAACTCAAATCCACTTCCTCATTTCTCTTAACAAGTGTTTGGTGTTGGTATGAAAATTTAAATGCAAAAAACTCAAAATCCTATTATCTTGTTTTAAGATTGCTCCTAGGGTTTTAAAACTTGTTTTGTGCCAAACACTTCCATTCTCCACCTTGTTTTTTTTCCACCCCCCTCACTGTTATCTTATCATAGCAGCTCATCCCCTATTCCCTACATCCCTAAAGTCACTCATACCCATTTCATTCCCATCTCCCTACATCTCTAAAAGTCACTTACTCCTAAGCTCCATCTCCCTCTCCCAAGTCATTTCATTTCCTCTCATTCTCCTTTTCCCATTTCATGTGTAAAAATTCCCAAAACCTCAGTTTCCCAAACATTAAGTGGCTCTCCCCTTTCCCAAATTTTGTCAAATTCTCAAAGGGGCAAACTACCACTTGACAAGACTCGTTCCCATTGTCCATATTTCTCCCACAGTCCCTTCCCTTTGGGCATATTTTGGAAATTGAAACAAGGCACCAATTTTTCAACAAACCAAACATACACTTGACATACACCTTGCAACACCATGGAGACAGACACCGACACATCATCTGAACAAGACAATGACTTTACAACTGAAAATTTGCATGCACCCGATGAGGACACCGAACGTCGGAAAAGGGAGGATAAAATCTGAATCTTGGCCAAAGCTTCTTTGGCTGAGCATGGAACTTAATGGGAGGACCTTCACTCCAAATTTCAGCAAATTTGGAGAAAAATTTTGTCATTTTTGAAATTTTGGTCACAAAACAGGGTTTTTCTCGCTCGACGCATCGCGCCACTTGGCGCGCGCTTATGATTGGGACATCTTCTGAAGGAAAAACTTGATATTTTTGGGTTTTTTTATGATAAATTATGCATGCTCGGGAATGTCGAGAGATTTCATCAAGTTCGGGTGGTATAAAGGGTCAAAAACACCTTGAAAATGGCCTTTCTGCCACCTTTTGCACACACAGGAACCAGTTTTTGGAGATTGAAGTTTTGGAGGGGAAAATGACATCCAAATCTAGAAATTCCACTTGGGTTGGATAGTAGACAGACAGGTCTTTCCAAAAAGCTATCATGAGCTCAATTTTGACTTCGGTAAGTGCCTCAGAAATAGGCTCAAAGTGGCGCGATGCATAGAGAAATTTGGCCTCATTTTGACTCTTCAGCTCAGAAATTCGCCCTGGCTTTTGACTAGTTTCACTTTTTGATGTAATTATTGATCTATATTGATGTAATTTGATGACTATGATGTAATTTTTGGCTCATATTTACTTGTTCTAGAGGATTCATTCACTAAAAAGTGAAAATTAAATGAATGAATCGGGTTTCCTTCCATATAGAGGCAAGTTGTTTGATTGCCTAGATTTTAGTTCCTTGTTTAGAATTGGTTGAAATAGCTCCTAGAAGGATGAGCTCGACCCTAGAGGCATGGGAAGGGGTTAGACTTGTCTATATATTGTATTTTTCTGAGACATCTTCATGGTTGGACTCTTGGGAATAGTTTGGCACCTCATTGTATTTTCATTTCAGTATTTTTTGGCAAAGGAAAGACCAGGGGTTTTGCAAAGCACTTGTTGGGATCCTTGTGGCTCCGAGTTTTGATGATGTTTTTTCTCCATGTATCCGTATGCTTCATTAATGTTTTATGTATGCCATTTCCCTTCTCTTTGCTTCTGAAATTAAACAAATGAGTAACTAAGGTAGAATTCATTAGTTTCTTTGGGTGCTCTCTGCCTTAAACTTTTGTTTAGTTTTATATGTTTTCGTCAGTTTAAAGAGGATCCTCGCACCCTCTTGCCCTCTTCAGCTCCTCAGCAATATTTTCTATCCATTCATTGAATCTAAGACATCAAATCCATTGCCTTCCCTGCCCCAACTTGAACTCTGCAAGAATTGGCCTCATCCCCAAGCCCAAAAATTGCCTTTCCCTTTTTCCAACAAAAACCCTAAAAAATCATTTCAAACTCCTTGATTAATATACCTAGCCTAAAATTAGCACTCATTTCAGTCATCTCAAGCCCTATTGATACATTTTTCCCGAGATTGACCCGGAGAGAGCCCTCTCATGTTACGGTAGGGCTAGCTACGGGATCGAGCGTGGTATGATGTTACCCCGAATCCCGCCTTCTTTCAGCCTGAGGTAGATTTGGGAAATAATATAGTGGCAACCATACTCGGGGAAGAATGGTTTGCTTGTTGGTGTTATTTGTTTTATAAGCTACGGACAGAGCTGAAGTTATGCCAGGTAGCCTTCGAACCGCTCTTTCTCGCGAGTGCATAGTAGATAAACGTTGCTTCGGTCAATCTCCGATCTAGTTTGTAAACGTAACATTTGAATTGTGAATTTCCCCCGAGTACATGTATCAAATTCAGATCCGATAGTTGATGGTGGACAACGATCGGACATTAGAAGGTTGAAATCATTCACTCGGTGACTCCAACTCAATGTAGAGACTCCACCTGGAGGACTAACTCTTTCTCGTGAAAATGGAAGGATCTTACACAAAGTTCGGGTATCCAAAATGGAATGGTATTCGGGATCTAGTCCGCTTTCTTGTAAACTATTCCTTTTTTTGTTCTTGATGTTGTCCCGAAAGTTTTTCGAATTTGTTGTATGATAAAGGTGATCAAAATCTTCACTTGACCTATTTAAAAAAGTGTAAATACCGATTTTCCCTTTGATCCCGGCCTCCTTACTTTTCCCACATCTTATGATGACTCTCTTCGTAGTGATGAGCTCGAAGAAAACCAAAATGATCTTGTAGCTCTTGTATATACTCCTACACCATTTGTAGTCCCAGTATAGGTATAAACCTCTTGTTTTACCTTCGTTCTCCATGCTTTCCCCGCAAATTATGACCTATATCTACCAAGATTTGACAAAGTGAATGTAACAATGTCAAAGCTGAGCAACATGTGCAGAATGTTAAGACTTTCCTAGACCTTTTTTGAAGGTTGATGAAGAGGATGTTAGTATTAGGCTTTTTGCTCTTTCTTTGCAAGCCAAAGTCAAGAGTTGGTTTAAAGCCCCGCACGATGCGAGCATCTCGGATTTCCAGCGCGTTTCGTCTAAGTTTTCCTCGATAGGTGGGTGGTTAGACGGGAACCTTTTCGTGATTATAGAAGAGTATAACTAGCCGAAAAGACTCGCTGGGGGAGACAAGTACAACAAATTTCACGCGTATTTAACCAAGTATATTTTTCGATGCCAGCTGATATAAGACCTTCTCCTAGATCTACTCTCTTACATTACCCAAGCGCTTTTGATCCAGAAATGGAGTTTCAGTTGAGAGAAAGGAATCTCGCAACACTTCAAGAGATGTAGAACACTGCAGTAAATGTAGAGGCTCATTTGTTGATTCGAAGGGCAAGGTTGAAGGAAGAGGAGACAAAAAACATAGATCCGGAGAAATTGAAATCTCTAGAGGTAAAGCTTGACATGTTGGTAGGTGCAGTAGAAGAGATGATGCAAAAGAAAACCCGAAGGAATGAGTATAATGTTCAAGCCCATGATTTGTCGATTGAAGAAGAACCAAAGTGGCTGATCCAAAACATTTTGTTTCTTATCCCAGTTTTCATAGTAATTGTTTTATATATCATTTTGAAGAAGAGAGAGTTGTTGATATGACATGTATGCTTGATGATGTGTTGTATACTGATGATTTGCCTCAGTTCGATCAGTATGATGATGATCATGTTCTCTAAATAGAAGGTGATTTTGCAGAAAAATCAGCAGCTAGTTTGTGCGAGGAGGAAGTTCACTTTCAGCAGCTCAAGTACAGTGATCAATCGATGCATATCAGCTATGACAATGATGAGGAAAGTGCAGCAAATATTGAAGTAAGTGAAGGATCTTTGCCTGTTTGTTTTTATTCATTTCAGTTCATCAGAGATAACTACCATGAAATCAGAAATCAACTGTCGAAGAATCTTGATCTGGATCATCATGAGGGCAATGAAAACCTTGTTCAAGATTTCTCATATTCAGAATTTCAATCCCCAAGTGCCGTTGATTGTCAAGTTGCATATGGAAACATGGAAAGCGGCACATATGATCAAATTCTACAAGATGATTCCATTCCATTTTGTTTTGAATCATTTCAGTTTTTGAAGAGTAAATTGCATGGTAAATCTTCAAATGAGCAGCCTGTAAGAAATCAACAATCTCTCAGTTTTAATGTTGAGGATGAGACAGATAGAGAAATTCTTAAGCAAGTTGTTAATGAGAAATCTTCCCCTGAAATGATTGATGAAATCATTTTGGAGACAAAACTCTCCCTAGTACCAGATTTGCAGCCACCAAATGCAATGGAAGGTCAGATTACAGATGAAGGCGTGGATGATGAAATACATGATTTGATGATGCAGGAAGATTCTATACCCTTTTGTTTCGAAGCATTTCAGTCTATAAAGCAGAATCTTCGTAATATCTCTAAAGAAAAAGATGAACAGCAAGTAGGATGTCAGACAGTTTCAATGGATACAACGCAACAGTCTTCTCAAGTTTTTGATGATCCTATTGCTCGTGTGTTGGATGATGTTTGCTGTAAAAAATCTTCTCCATTGGCTAACCATGTGACAGAAAATAAAATTGATGATAATCTTACTCAAAAGTCGCCTTCATTGTCTTGTTTAACAGATTTTTCATTACAAAGCTCATTTCAAGGTTTGCAGTCATATGAGGAGATTGATGAAGGAGACTTTTGTTCGTTTGGAATCAAGCAATAGAGTTTGGTTATGAATGAAATTCGGGATCCTTTTGATGACTTCTCTGTCGTAATCACCAAAGAAAGACACGACAGATGTGAAGAAAATCTTAATTTCCGGCTATGAAGATTGCTTGGACCGGAGTAGTAATGTATTGATGGGAATCAATAGCTATGTTTATGAAGATCCTTTTGCAATATTCTTGAAGTCATCCAGTCAATTCATGCTTTGCAAGTTTATTAGCAGTCAACTTGATTCCAAGTTTCCATGGGAGTTGCCTTTCGATTCTTCCCTTTTCCTGCGTATCAAAAAGAATTTGGGAAGAAATCAAATAGTAGCTAGGATGCTTACATGGTTGCATTGGTTGTTTCATTTCACTTGATCAGGTGATGAATGAAATTGTTAGAGTAGGTTGTATTGAATAAGCTTCATATTGAGCATCTTTTCCAGTTTGTCAGTTTTGTTTAAGTATCGAGTCAGTTTTCAGTCTTGTTATTAAGTTAATTTGTGTCTTCAAGTCATCAGTTTTCAGTTATGCATTTCAGCTTGAGTTTTTGACTCCATTGCCCAATGGATGAAGGCACTGTCTGCTTTCCAAAGATCTGTAGTTCTTGGCACCTCCAAGGAGCTACCATCCCCATTGGAGCCAATGTTAGTGTTAGTCTTTCTACATGCCTTCCTCCGGTGATCAAACATGCTCTTACAAAGTGATTTTAAGGTGTCAAGGTCAAATTTTGTCATTTCGGTGAGTCTTCAAGTAAAATTTGGTCACTAGGTATTAGGTCTAGGGTTTGCTTTTACTCTTGTCAAAGTTGTCCAAATGTCGGTTCATGTCACCATTCAGCTGAGTGTACCATCATTCGGATGGTTTTCATCATCATGTCAAGTTCCACTGATCATTTTACACCTTGTTCATGCTTCGAGTTGTGCCTAGGTAAGGTTCATTTCCCTCTCTAGGGTTTTGAAGGTAATTTCTCTTGGATGGTCAAAATCATTAGCAAAAACTTGTATCTCGATGTTCGTACACCTTCCCCTATCCTTAATATACCTTATTAAACACTTCCCATCACTAAGATTCCCCAAATTCCTCATTTTTGCACAAACCCTAGTTTCTTGCTACAACTTGGCAATTTTCTAGGCTAGGCCTGTGTTTTTCCCTTTTGGACCCCTTCCCCTCACTCAATCTCTAAAATTCCACTTTCCCATGCTTCCTAACATCCCTCCCTACTTTCCAAAATTTTCTCAAGAATTTAGAAGCCCCTTATCCCCTTCATTTCGCTTCATTTCGACAAATCCCTTGTTCCACACATCGGGATAGATTTCACTCAAATGATGTTTCTGAGCAATAAAAGATTAATTTGGGAAAATAGAGAGCATTTTTTGTCCAAAATAGGCCAAGGCAGAAAACCCTCCTTCACTTTTTACACAGGTGTCATGGTTTTAGAGAAATTTTAAAAATATCGTTGCCTCGGGAGTATTGAATGCACCTCTGAAGTGACCATGGGAAAATCAAGATTTCTCTAAGCTTGGTTGGCCAAATGACTTTCTTGATGAGTCAAATGATAACTAGACACAAATATATTTCCAATGAGCTATCATGAGCTCAATTTTGAGTTGAGGAAGACTTTCAAAAGTTCACTGCAATAGCACTCTGCCTTGAGGCAGCCTCATTTTGCACATTTTTACCTTGATTTTTGACAGGGAAAATGAACTCAAAATTGAAAAATTCCACTTGGGTTGGAAATTAGACTTAATAATATTTCCAACAAGCTATCACACACCTACTTTGGACACCGGGAAGGCCTCCAAAAGCCTCCTGAAAAATGCACGACGCATTGGGTTTGTGCGTGACGCATTGGGTTGGTGCGCGGTGCATTGGGCCAAAACACAAGATTTTTGCCATTCCTTTCACCCATCAAATTTTTCTCAGTCTCTCCTTGTTCAAGTAACTCAAAGCCACTTCCTCATTTCTCTTAACAAGTGTTTGGTGTTGGTATGAAAATTTAAATGCAAAAAACTCAAAATCATATTCTCGTGTTTTAAGATTGCTCCTAGGGTTTTCAAACTTGTTTTGTGCCAAACACTTCCATTCTCCACCTTGTTTTTTCCACCCCCTCACTTTTATCTTATCATAGCAGCTCATCCCCTATTCCCTACATCCCTAAAGTCACTCATACCCATTTCATTCCCATCTCCCTACATCTCTAAAAGTCACTTACTCCTAAGCTCCATCTCCCTCTCCCAAGTCATTTCATTTCCTCTCATTCTCCTTTTCCCATTTCATGTGTAAAAATTCCAAAAAACTTAGTTTCCAAAACATTCAGTGGCTCTCCCCTTTCCCAAAGTTTGTCAAATTCTCAAAGGGGAAAACTACCACTTGACAAGACTCCCTTGTTCCCACTATCCATATTTCTCCCACAGTCCCTTCCCTTTGGGCATATTTTGGAAATTGAAACAAGGCACCAATTCATCAAAAAACCAAACATACACTTGACATACACCTTGCAACACCATGGAGACAGACACCAACACATCATCTGAACAAGACAATGACTTTACAACTGAAATTTCATGCACCAGGAGGACACTGAACGTCGGAAAAGGGAGGATAAAATCTGAATCTTGGCCAAAGCTTCTTTGGCTGAGCATGGAACTTAATGGAGGACCTTCACTCCAAATTTCAGCAAATTTGGAGAAAATTTTGTCATTTTTGAAATTTTGGTCACAAAACAGGTTTTCCTGCCCGACGCATCGCGCCACTTGGCGCGCGCTTATGATTGGGACATCTTCTGAAGGAAAACTTGATATTTTTGGGTTTTTTATGATAAATTATGCATGCTCGGGAATTTCTGAGAGATTTCATCAAGTTCTGGGTGGTATAAAGGGTCAAAAACACCTTGAAAATGGCCTTTCTGCCACCTTTTGCACACACAGGAACCAGTTTCTGGAGATTGAAGTTTTGGAGGGGAAAATGACATCCAAATCTAGAAATTCCACTTGGGTTGGATAGTAGACAGATAGGGCATTCCAACAAGCTATCATGAGCTCAATTTGGACTTCGGGAAGTGCCTCAAAAACAGGCTCAAAGTGGCGCGATGCATTGAGTTTTTGGGCGCGACGCATAGAGAAATTTGGCCTCATTTTGACTCTTCAGCTCAGAAATTCGCCCAGTTTTGAATAGTTTCACTTTTTGATGTAATTATTGATCTATCTTGATGTAATTTGATGACTATGATGTAATTTTGGCTCATATTTACTTGTTCTAGAGGATTCATTCACTAAAAAGTGAAAATTAAATGAATGAATCAGTTTCCTTCCATATAGAGGCAAGTTGTTTGATTGCCTAGATTTCAGTTCCTAGTTTAGAATTGGTTGAAACAGCTCCTAGAAGGATGAGCTCGACCCCTAGAGGCATGGGAAGGGGTTAGACTTGTCTATATATTGTATTTTCTGAGACATCTTCATGGTTGGACTCTTGGGAATAGTTTGGCACCTCATTGTATATTCATTTCAGTATTTTTGGCAAAGGAAAGACCAGGGTTTTGCAGCACTTGTTGGGATCCTTGTGGCTCTGAGTTTTGATGATGTTTTTCTCCATGTATCTGTAAGTTTCATTAATGTTATATGTATGCCATTTCCCTTCTCTTTGCTTTTGAATTAAACAAATGAGTAACTAAGGTAGAATTCATTAGTTTGCTGGTGCTCTGCCTTAAAATTTTGTTTAGTTTTATATGTTTTCCTCCGTTTGAAGAGGATCCTTGCACCTTCCTGCCCTCTTCAGCTCCTTAGCAGTCTTTTCTATCCATTCATTGAATCTAAGACATCAAAGCCATTGCCTTCCCTGCCCCAACTTGAACTCTGCAAGAATTTGGCCTCATCCCCAAGCCCAAAATTGCCTTTCCCTTTTTCCAACAAAAAACCCCAAAAAATCATTCCAAACTCCTTGATTAATATACCTAGCCTAAAATTAGCACTCATTTCAGTCATCTCAAGCCCTATTGATACATTTTTCCTGAGATTGACCCAGAGAGAGCCCTCTCCTGTTCTGGTAGGGCTAGCTACCAGACTGAGCGTGGTATGATGTTACCCTGAATCTCGCCTTCTTTTAGCCTGAGGTAGATTTGGGAAATAACAAGGCCCACAAGCATTTTCAAAACACTAAACATACTCCATTAGCTTCTCACTGGAGAAACAAGGTGTTTCCAGGAAAAATTTGAGAGTTTTGAGGCTCAGAAGCCTGTGCACTTCTACAGGCGCGTCGCACCTGTGAGCGCACATACACAACGTTTGAACTGCTGCGCGGCGTGCCTGTAGTGGCGTGTGGTGCGCCTGTGCGCTCGTTCACCATTGCCCGAAGATGACCCGATAGCCTCTATATGCGCAGCGCCCTCTACTTCAAACATGCCGCTCCTCCATTGGCGTCCAAAAACACTTTTAAAAGCTACTCCAACGACCAACTAAGGCCCATTAACATTCTTCAAGGTACTTCTGCACTTCATGGAAAATTTTGAAATTGAAGAAGGGTGTTTTCGCTGTGTTTTTCCCTAAGAAGAAATAGTGATTTTGAAAGCACTTCACCATCTAAAAACACAGAGATAGACAGTGGTAAAGAGATAGGGTTTTTGTTAAAACTAAAGAAGGCCTTCTTGTGTTTGGGCGTCTCAAATTAGTTTGGGAGGTGTCTTAACAGTGGTTTTAAGGGTTTTTTATCATCTAAAATCAGAAGAGAGAAACAATTATTAGAAGTTATGGCCTTTGGTCAAAATCAAATATTTTTTGTTGCTGTGGATGTCAAGAATTAATACAGTGATAGAGGAAGGTGTTTTTATCAGTTTTAAGAGAGCCCTAACTGCCTTTAAAAAATAGTGATAGCACACAGTTGCTAGACAGATAACGAAGGTTGTAGAGGTCTCAAGTTTGTTGGAAAATATGTTCTAACAGCGTTAAACAAAGAACAAACCTTGTCTGCTAAATCAAAGAGGAAAACAGTGGTTATAAGTTGAAGGCTTGGTAAATTTAAAAGGTCCTTTTTGTGTTATGAGATAGTAAACTTTGTGCAACCCCTAGAATTCAAAAAAGGCAGACCCTGTTTTCAAGGTTTTCAAAGTCAACTGAAAGGTGTCTTGTTCACTTTGTAAAGAACAGTGAATAGAAAAAAAACAGTGTTTGGAGGGAAAGGTGTTTTTGTCAAAACAAAGGAGATCTTTTTTCAACAAAGAAACAAAAACACATCTTTTTCAAAATCTTTGCCCAAACACAGTGATAAATTGATTTTGGTTGTCTTTTGACAAGTACTTGTTTGTTGGCATCAAGGAAGCACAGTGACTTGCAAAGAAGACAAGGTGTGGTGTTGAGAGGCTATTCCAGAAACCATTTGAAATCAGCCATTGTCTTGGTCAGCTAGCAAAGAGTATCCAAAACAAAATGCCTTCTAGGCAAGACAGCAGAAGTGGCCCTTACAAGAGGTATGAACATTTTTCAACTGAAAAAGTAAATGTCCATCCTTCAGTTCTGTTTAACTTTCATGAAGTTGAATGTTTAGAGTTTTGTCAAAGGGTTTAGGAGGTGAAAAGCTATCTCCCCTCGACACATCTATGTGCTTTGAGGTTGCAAGGGAAACATTTTCAGCTGGCGGGCTTAGATTTCAAGTTTTCTCCTAGATCCATTTCCAAAGCTACCAAAATCCCTTATGTCGGAGAAAAATGGTTTAAGCAAAGCTACTTAGACTCAGAACAGTACAAACCCTTTTTGAAGCCAGAGCATCGGGATGCATGCCCATCCATCTTTCCTTTTTCATATTTGTTGACCAGCTACGCTCCCCTCATGAAGATAATCATGAAATACTTCACATGCGAGGGAAGGTTTTCCTGGGTCTATGCTTACAATTTCCGGCTACTCATGCACTTCATGAGGACCCAATTGTTAAACCTCCCCTTTTTCCTCCATAGAAGTATTGAAAATATGGCTTCCACTGTTCAAAAGAGACCTCCATCTCCGCATCCAGCTTGTCTTCTCCATCATTCCCTTATCAAAATTGTCATTCTTCATCAACTTGAGAAGAAGGGAATCTCTTGGGACACTTTCATTGCACATCCCGATTTCGCCACCATTTCTTCATCCCATGCATCTCCTTCACCTTCCACTCAACATCTTTCTCCTTCTTCTAGTAAGCCAAATCCTAAGAAGCTAAAATCTCCCATGATTGAACAAGAAGAAGAGCATAGTGAGGAAGAACAACATAGTGAAGAAGAACAGCATGATGAAGAGGAGAATAGTGATGAAGAGCAGCATAATGAGGAAGAAGAACAAAGTGAGGAAAGGCAGCATGGTGATAAAGAACAAAACAGTGAAGAGGATCCAAGTCAAAGGGAGCATAGTGAAGAAAAACACAATGATGAAAGGTAGCACAGTGATGAAGAGGAGCGCCATGAAAAAGATAAAAATAGTGAAGAGGGAAATGATGAGGAAATGGAACAGTTTGATGAGAATATTGGTAGCCCTCACAACAGCAAACATGATGAAGATGAAGCACAAAACATTGAAGATACAGATCCTAAAAGTCCTGAAGAAAGCAGGGACAAGAGTGAAAAGGGTAGCCTTCAAAAAGACATGCAAGATGACAGTCAAAGCATTCATGAAGAAGGTCAAAACATTGGCAAGGATGATGAGGGAAGTAGCAAGGGCAAAGAGCAAATAGAGCATGTGATAGCTGTCTCTCCTAGGCAGGGGGCCATGCTTTCTTCTCCAAAGGTGACAAAGCCCCGAACATCAAGAAAGAGAGTGCCTCAAACTGTAACTCCAAATGTTACTAGAGCCCTCCAAAGCAAAGGGAATTTGCCCAAGCAATCCATTGTTGAATTACCCAAGAGAAAGAGGACCAAGAAGGCCACCCAAAGCAAGGGGAAGGAGAAGGAAGAAAGTAGCCATGAGAAAGAGAGGGACTTTGACATAATTCAGATAAATAGTGATGATAGCGAAAATGATGCCAGATTCCTAGAGTCTCTCTTGATTAATAGAGAAGAACAAATTCATAATCTAAGGGCAGATCTAGAGAGGTCTAAAAACCTCATTCACTTTCTGCAAACACAAAACAAACAAATGAGTGTCCACATGGCGGTATATGAGACACGGGCTATCAAATATCAAAAAGAGGCCTCCAAGGCACAAATTAAGTTGGAAGAACTCATGGGCGAGTTCAATGATAGAGAAGATGAAGATCAACCAAGAAGAAAGAGGCCAAGGACCATGGGACTCAGAAAAGCCTTAGAGAAACAAAAAGGGGAAGAGGCTGCCCTTTTCCAATCTTTTCCTCTCACTACTTTATTCACCCAAAATATAGAAAACAATAGAGAAGCATGGCTTGAAAGGGTGAATGAACACTTGGAGAAGAAATTGGAAAAGGCCAATAGAGATTTGGACCTTCAAAGAAGAATGACCGAGCACTATAAGAAGCTTAATTAGTTTGCCCGACGGAAATTGAAGGCCACCCAAGAAAGGCTCAAGAAGGCTCAAAAGAGGCTCTCGACACCAAAAATGAAGAAAGACACATAAATACTACAAATTTTGGCCTCATATTCTCAGCATGCTTCTGAAAACCCTTAAGGGTCATGCTCGCCAAAACTGGGCAAAATTCAACAAGTTTTGGTTTTTTGTCATTTTTGGGCTTTTTTTTTAAATCATGGGCATTGCCATTTCTGTTTGAGACATCCTCAAAAGATGAAAATTGTATAATTGGATGCCATAATTTTAGGGGCATCTACTCACCAATTTTTAGATCAATTGAAGATGATTTGGTCCCCCAAAATGGCGAAAAACAGTCATTTTTTCCACACTCTATCCCGCATATCAGCGAAGTCTATTTTCTGGGTTTTTTCACACAGGTCAAATTTTCATAGGCTTCTATTGATCAGTTTGGAGAAAAAAAAGAATTTTCAGAAACTAGACATCCAAAGCTTTCCAACGAGCCATCACGGGCCTCGTTTTGACATCGGGAAGGCCTCCAAAATTTGCCCACAAGACAGGGGATTTTCTGCTGATATATTTCTTAAGTATTTTTGTGAAAAATGCACTTTTCTGAAGTGGATTTTCCTAATGTGGGTTTAGCTATTTTTGGCCATGGTTAGTTAGGAAAAGTCAACATATTTTCCTTTTTTAGCATTTTTAGGATATTTTTATAGATATTTTGTGCCTTGGGCTTTGCAAAGCCTCAAGGACAAAATCAGATATTTTTGATGGGCCAATGAGCTTGCAAGTTGCACTAGGAGGTTTTCCCTCATCTTGGCCTATATATTCCAAGATAATTCATTGTAAATAAGGCTGAACTTGATGATATAGAGCAATATAGGGTTATACAAGCTTGGAAGAAATACTTGTCTCATGCATTGGATAGTTTCTTGAATGTTTTTGGATGATGAAAGAGGACTTCTGTTGGATTCCTTGACTTGGTAAAATGGTATAGTGTCCCTCTCTGTTATGTTTCTTAGTTTTCATACATATTTCATGTGCTTTCTTGCTGTAAGACAGTAGAGAGTATATTTGAGACATGCCCTTGGAGGCACCTCAGATTTCCTGTTTCATTACAGCTTCTATGTTTTTTTCCTTCTTAGTCATATCAAAGAATTCTTGATTGCTCTTTGATAACTGAAGAAATTTTTTGCTTGTTTCCTTTATGGTTTTATGCATGCTAAGTATGATTCACGGTATGCCCTGCTTACTCATGGCTAGTCATAGCTCCACCTCTGAAACCTTTCTTTGATTGTTTGATTGTCTTAGTTGAACCAATGAGGTCTTGTATTGATCTTGCCCTTTGCCTAAAACAATGAAATCTTGCTTCAAAATGCCCGATAGCTTGAAATACTATGCTTAGGCATTTCCTCATAGTGATTTGAGTTATTTTTTTTGTCTTAATTGTCTTTCCCCAAAGTCTGATAGCAATTTCCTAAATTTAGAGAGTCATATATCTCTATGTATTGCTTGAATGTTTATTTCTATTCATTTATCAATTTATAGTTACATTTCTCATGATTAATGGTTAGCCCTACCATGTTTATGTCAACTATTGAACTATTTATGTTTCAAATCCTTTGTTCTTCACAAATTTATTGTCCATCCCACTCAATTTTACCCAAAGATCCATTTTACCTTGATCAAATCGGCCCTTCAACATACCTTGTATCACCATCTGAAGCTTTCTTGACCTTTTTGACCCCATAGCCCAGTTGATATGACAATATTTTTATCTATATTAGTCTTTGATCATTTCCTCCCTCACAAACCTAAAAGCAAAACCAAAAAACCTACTTCATAACTAGCCTAAGATCAGAAACACAAGAAGCAAAAAACATAGATATCCCTTACACAAATAGAGAGAGCCCTCTCTAAGTCCAGGAAGGCTAGGTCCTTGGGCTCCAAAGATTGGTTTGATGTTACCTTGTCACTTGGCTTGCCAATCAGCCAAATCATGGGACCCTAACATAGGATTGACCAAACTGACCTTGTAGATTTGCAACAAAGCTCTAGTAGAGAAGCTTCTCCTTCCACTCCACCTGACTTTCAGCGTCTCCATCACTTTAGCCCTTTTCATCTCAAATCCACTCAGAATCAATCCTCCGGTCCAAGTACCTTAGCTACACCCATTCATACCACCATTGTGCAAACCACCCTACTTCATCGTACCCCACCTCTCACAAATCCTCCCCTTGTAAATCAACCCTTATTTCCTTTCCCCCCATCATGGCAGCCTGGTATGCTCCACTGGCTCTACAAAAACCACTATTACCTCTTCCAAATGACTATCATTCCAAGATCCCTCACTTCTTAGGGATTGAATCCATCACTGCTCAAAAACATGTAGATAGAATTAGTGATGCTTTTGACTACATGGAGATAGAAGAAGAAACCATAAAAATGAGGATTTTTGCTCAAAGCCTAAGGGGAGAACCCAAGAAATGGTTTAAAGACTTACCTCCCAACATGATTCATTATCTCCCTACCCTCTACCAAACCTTTGTAAAAAATTGGGAAATCAAGAAAAACCCCCTTCAAATTCTTTCCGAGTATAACAATCTTAAATGGAATCCGGGAGAAAGTGTTCATGACTACTCCACTAGGTTTAACAATGTTTACAATGCCCTCCCACCTCACATAAAACCTCCTCAAGGCTTAGCCTTAGTAAAATATCCTGAAGGCTTTGATACTGATATGGCCTATCAACTAAGGGAGAGAGATTACCTAACTCTAGAAGACATGCAAAAAGGGGCTATGAGTGTAGAGGCCAATTTAATTGAGAAAAGGGCTAGGATGGGATCAGAGAAAAGGGTGACTTATAAATATGACACAACTCCTACAACCTCCTCCACTGACACCAAGCTTGACTCCATAGTTAGGAAAATGGAGAGAATGATGGAAAAAATCAGTTTGAATGAGAGAACACCTCCTAGGGAAAATCAAGCCAATCTTCAAAATAGGAATAGAAATCAAAATTTTAGAAGAGATCCTCCTCAAGTTAGAAAAAGAGAGAGTGACCAACAAATCAGACCTCCTTTCCAACTCAACTATGTAGATGAAGATGAAAGAGAGCCTGAGCAATTGGAATAAGATCATGTAAATTTCATAGGTTCGGATGATGAGGACAACACCTTCCTTACCAAAGAAGAACAAAGGATGTTTTCTTCAAAACCAAATTAGAAGTCATATGAATATTCCGTAGACTATAGAATATGATTTGAGAATGCTATTATGGAATTCCATAGGCAATATGACCTTAGGAGCAAAAAGAATCAAGATGTTCCCAAAACAAATCAGCCAAACACTGATGTAAGAAATACCTCTGAACATATTCCTAAAAAGATAGCAGAAACCACAAATAATATGGCCAAAAAAGCTGACCTAAACAAACCCAAGACTAGCCAACCTAGTAATGAATCAAGCTGCCCCAGTACTTCAATTAGTAGACCTGAAAAAACATTGTTGTCCAAACCATCAAATCAGAATCAGCAAATCAAAAATGTAGAAAAATTCATGGTTGATAAAGTTGATGTAAATACAATAAATACACATGCGCCTTTCAGCTTTGAGGGGGAGATTGCTAAAATCAAGATAACCATACCCCTCACTGAGTTGGTAACCCAAGAGGTATATAGATCCCAGATTTTCAAAGTGCTAAATACAGGGAATGATACCGATACTTTAAAATTAACTGATGATAAACCAGAGCTATTGTTTGGTCATGAAGTAGAGGGAGAATATCAGGAAGGATTTGGACCTCCTTTCTATGTAAGTCTGAACATACATGACAAAATTTTGCATAATGCTATGTTAGACTCCGGTGCCTCACACAATCTCATGCCAAAGGTTGTGATGGAGAGATTGGGTTTAGAGATCACAAATCCCTACAAAGACTTGTACTCTTTTGATTCTATTAGGATCAAGTGTCTAGGCCTAATCAAGGATATGTGTGTCAATCTGGCACAAATCCCCGCTAAGAGTCTAGTCATGGATATAGTTGTGGCTAACATCCCCCCAAAGTATGGCATGATTTTATCTAGATCATGGGGGGCCAAACTCCAGGGAAGCCTTCAAATGGACATGACTTATGCCACCATCCCAGTTTTTAATCAAATAAGGAGATTATACCAGGAATCCCACATGAAATATATGGTGAGTAACATAGATAGGCCAAATAACACACCGGTTTATTCCATTCACTCAAACCTTGACTCCTTCATTCTATACAATGAAAATTACATAAGTGAACAAGTGAATGACAAGGAGAAATAACTAAGCCCCTTAGAACAACCAAGCCAATCCTCTGACCAAGAAAATGACACCCCCAAACTCTAGCAGCCCCAAAGTGCAGAATATTGACAAAACTGAAATTGACACCCTTTGGCATATAAGCTTTGATGGCTCTTGTGGTAAGGTTGGTTGAGGAGCAGGGGTTTGGTTCCACAACACAAATGAAGGCCATTCCTATAGGCTAGATTTCCAATGCACTAACAATGTTGCAGAATATGAGGCTGTCCTTATTAGTTTACACCTACTCAAAGACCTCAAAGCTAAGAAAATATTGGTTCAAGGAGATTCAGAACTGATCATAAATCAGATTAAGGGAGAATATTCAGCCAAGAACCCTAGGCTAAGGGAATATATAAATTCTGTACTAGACCTTCTCAAAACCTTTGAGAAATATGAGCTCACTTTCATCCCTAGGGCCCAAAACTGCCTTGCCAATGAGCTTGCCTTTGCTGCTAGCAATTGCTCTTTACCTTATGAAAATAATCAATGCCTCACCAAAATGAAGAACATGCCTATTGTACTAGACAACTTGAACCATTGGAAAGTGTTTGACAATGATGACCAAATAGATGATTTTTTGCAATCCAGAAATGACTTTGTAAGCACAAAACAGAGTTTGAGATTTGAAAGAAATAATTCTGCTAAAAATGAAACTCCCAAAACAGAGCTGCCCTTTGATGATGATATAAACCACCTTAAAAACCCTTGTGTTTCAGAAGTATTTGATAAATCAGATCAACGAGAACTTGAAATTTTGCAGTACAAAGATGACACCTTGCCAAGAGGCCTTACACCACTGGAAGAGATGTTTGATTTTAATGATGTAGCTAAAAAACCCAAGATGGAATCCACTGAAACAAATATAGAAGAGTGTAACATTGGAGGGATGAAAGAGCCCAAGATAATCAAGCTGTCGAAAACTCTCCCACCTCACATAAAACATAAATACATTGAGCTTTTTAGAGAACTTAAAGATGTGTTTGCTTGGGGATATGAAGAATTTAAATCCTATGACACCAAAATCATCTAACATAAAATTCCTCTCAAAGAAAATCAAAAACCATTTAAACAAAAATTGAGAATAATTAACCCCCTCTTGCTACCCTCAGTTGAGAAAGAAATAAAAAATATGTACGATGTCGGGATCATAGTCCCTCTCTGATACTCAGAATGGGTGTCCAACCTTGTGTCAGTTAGGAAGAAGACCGAAGAGATTAGGCTTTGTATTGACTTCAGAAATTTTAACAAAGCCTCCTTGAAAGACAATTACCCCTTGCCTAAAATGGATCACATACTCCAAAAATTAGTTGGCTCACAAAGAATCTCATTACTAGATGGCTTCTTAGGTTATTACCAAGTTCTAGTATTTCCAAGTGACCAACTCAAAACTGCTTTCACTACACCTTGGGGTACATTCATGTATGTTAAAATGCCATTCGGTTTAATGAATGCATGGGATACTTTCCAAAGAGCAATGGACATAGCTTTTTTAGAATACATAGGTTACTTCATAGTCATATATCTTGATGACATCACTGTCTACTCTAAGACTGATGAGGAGCACTTAGTCCACTTGAGAAAATTCTTTGAAAAATGTAGAAAGTATGGCATATCCCTAAATCCTAAGAAAAATTTGTTTGGCCTTCAAGAAGGAAAACTCTTAGGTCACATCATCTCTGAAGAAGGAATCAAGATAGATCCCAAAAGAATAGAAGGCATCTTACAAATCAGCCATCCTAGAAACATTAAAGAGCTGCAATCTTTCATTGGAAAGATTAACTTCTTAAGAAGATTCATCCCTAACCTTGTTGAGCTCCTAAGAAATATCACAAATATGTTGAAAAAGGAAGTAGGAGTGAAGTGGAATATGGAAGTAAAACAATATTTTGAGCTGGTAAAACAAGCACTCACACAAACACCAGTCTTAATCAGCCCTGACTTCACCAAGGACTTTTATATTTTCTCCTTTGCCTCTGAACATACTATGGCAGCAGTATTGTTGCAAAAGAACATCATGGGGCAACAGTAGCCCATAGCTTTCTTCAGTAAAGCCTTAATGGATGCCCCTCTAAAGTATAACATTATGGAGAAACAAGCCTTTGCCTTAATCAAAGCTTTGAAGGATTTTAGAGTTTATATTTTGCATTCACATATCATAGCCTTTGTCCCAAACATAGTTGTCAAAGATATAATTAATCAAGACCCCGATGGTAAAAGGGGCAAGTGGATTACTACCATTTTAGACTATGATTTAGAAATCAGACCCAATAAATTGATTAAAGGACAAGGACTTGCAAAAATTATGGCTAACTCAAATTTCCAAGCTTTAGACATGAATATGGTTGATATGTTAGAAGAAACTGAAGAATGTACAGCACCATACGTTGAAGAAATGTTTTTAAATTCATCTTGGTATGCTGATATTATTTATGTGCTTCTTTATCTCAATGCTCCCCCTTCTTTGTCAAAAATCAAAGCTAGATTCTTAAAACAAAAAGCATTAAATTTTTTCATTTTAGATGGAGTATTGTACTGGAAGAGTTTTTCTAGTTTGCTGCTTAAATGTTTGCTTGAAGATGATGCAGAAAAAATCATGCATGAAATACATGAGGGAGAATGTGGAGGTCACCTCTATTGGAATACCACAACCAACAAGATCCTTATAGCTGGATACTATTGGCCTACCCTATTTTCTGATACTCACAAACTAGTCATGACTTGCCATAAATGCCAAATATTTGATGGCAAATGAAAGCTCCTACCTTTACCCTTGCACCCCATCAGTGTTGAAGACCCTTTTCAGCAGTGGGGTTTGGAATTCATAGGAGAGATCCATCCTACTTCTTCTTCCCAACATAAGTGGATCATCATTGCCACTAACTATTTCACCAAGTGGATAGAAGCCATCCCTTCTAGAAATTCCACTGACTCAGTCATCATCAAATTCCTTGAAACCAACATCCTATCCAGGTTTGGTTGTCCTAAGAAGATCATCACCGATAACGTTGTTGCCTTTACATCTAAGAAAATGGTGGAATTTTGCCATAAATATCACATCACCCTAGGTCACTCCACTGCTTATTACCCACAAGGTAATGGACTAGCTGAGTCCTCTAACAAAAGCTTGGTAAACATCATTAAGAAGCTCTTAGAACAAAATAAAAAAGCATGGCATAGCAAACTAGTGCATGCACTATGGGCTGATAGACTAACCAACAAGAAATCTATTGGTATGTCTCCCTATCAACTAGTGTATGGCATGGATGCAGTTTTCCCCACCTCTTTGAGAGTTCCAGTCATGAAGCTTCTTCAAGAAGTACAATCAGAAGAAAATGACATGCAGAGGAGCTTGAACCAAACCATTCATTTGCAGTATTCAAGGGAGGAAGTTTACAAAAGGACACAAGCTATACAGGACAATATCAAGAAAATATTTGATAGGAGAACCAAAGAAAATGATTTCAATATTGGAGACATGGTTCTTAAATGGGATTCAAGAAGGGAAGACAAGGGAAAACATGGTAATTTTGAAAATCTATGGAAAGGCCCTTATATCATTCAGTCAGTTAGAGGCAACAATGCTTTCTTTTTGCAAGAGCTTGATGGAACTGAAATGTTTGGAGGTCCGGTCAATGGGAGGATACTTAAACATTACTTTTGTCAAGAAGCCTAGTTTGTTTTTCTCATTCATTGTACATACCACTATTTGATGAAAAGAAAAATCACAAAAACAAGATAAAAAGAAAAGAGGGCAGAGTTTGAAATAGAGGTACAACCCCATACCTACAAAATAATAATATTGAAAGTGTGCAAGTCTAAATGCCACTACTTATTTCAAAAAGCCTTGTTCATTCATCCAGCCTAATCATGGCTAAACATGTTTTAAATTTATGGTTGATAAGTTAGTGAAAAAGAGTAGGTCAAAATTTTCAAGTTTGACTTGTCAAAATATAGATTAGGAATGAGAGATGTTGGTTCCACATGCCCAAATCTGAATCAAAGAGGAAAATGGAGATTTTAAACAAATGACATATATTGCCCTCATGTTTCCTAAGTTTTGTCTGTACAAAAATAACACTTGTGTGCATCTTGTTTCAATGCCACAACTCATGGTAAGTTAGGCTGTCTAATCCTGATTTACTGTGCTTTCAATTTCATGTTAGTAGGATAGAAAATAAAGTTTGTCAAACAGCTTAATTGTGACAAATGAGTAGATTAGGTAGAAAATAAAAAGAGTTCATCAGGTTAATCTGAACTCTTGGAATAAATCAGGGTACAATTAGATAGTTTTATTTTTGTTGCCAAAAAGAGAAATGTCAAGGGTTTGCCAGTGCAAGTGCACCCGAGGAAGAAAAAATGTTACGAAAGTAGGTTCGGTAGGTAACGATGAATTTGATCTAATCATGTTTTTAGATTATTGAGATCACAATTTCAAAGAAGCATCAACAAATGAAAAGAGGTAAAAATCTTCCCAATGGATGAGGCACTAGTCACCATAAAGCCAAAGATCTGAAGTTCTTGACACCTCCTGAGAACGAGCTACCCTCCCCAAGTGGAGCCACTATTAGCCATCCATAATTTTCACTATTTGAAGATGACTAAGTAGTGGTCCTAGATTTCTAGAAACAAAATTCATAAACATTGTGAGTTCTATAAATCTCACTGCCTTCATTATCCTGAGATAAAACTTTCACTATTTCATCTTCCTATCTAGTCATAGCTAGCCCACCACTCCTGGAAGACCCATCATGGGCTCAAGCCATTTATTTTAACCCCAGCTGTCACCCATTTTTCACCATGTCTTGCCTTTTGGCCCAAATCCTCTATTTTGCTTACCTACACGATTCTCTACTACTATTCAAACCTACCAATCAAATAGCCTCGTTGTCTCTTCCATAATATTCTCAGACACTGATTGTTTCTACAGACCCTTTGGATAGTCAAGTATGCTAGATCATAGGTCTTCAAACACACTAATATTATCATAGGTCCTATCTTATACTTGGTGATCCCTAAGTCTAAATCTCTGTCCAAAATCCAAGTCCAAAGGTCCCCATTAGGTCACCTGAGGTTTCACTGAGTCATAGGATGGATTTGGTGCCCAACAAGTTATTCCTTCCTGCACGAAGAGGTTGCATTCAAAGGGAAATAAAATCAAGCATTTTGACTCAAATTCATTCAAGAAAATCCTCCTTGGCTTAGAGCACAAACACTACAAGGGACAACTGCCCTTGTTCACATTTTTTCAAAGAATAGCCAAGATGGCCACCAGCAATAAGAAGAGGCAAGGTAATAGGATGTGATTATCACCAAGAGGCAGACACAAACAAGACAAAAAACAACAGACCTATAGGTAAAAGAGTATCAGGGTTTGTTTGGTAGATTAACAAAAGAGTGGTGAAAAGCAAAGAACCATCTCAGAGATTTCGAGGACAGAAGCATCCTCCTTAGGGTTTTTCGAAAAAATAGAATTTCTTCACCTGCACTAAGAGAAGAAAGACAGAGTATTAGTGTAAAGAATATCATTTTACCAAAGGGTGAAAAAACAGAGTTTTTTTAAAGTAACAAGTTGGGCATAAGTTGTTGTCAAAACAGGCCTAAAAAGGCAAAGTGTAACCTCGATATGCATCTCAACAATAGACTCCCAACAAAGGCCTTCATGCCAAAATATTGTTCTGCAAAAAATGGCCAAGGCATAAATAAACATGTTTTCCAAAAAGTGTCAAAGTGTGTTCACAACAAATATTAGTCAAAAGCACACTGAAAGATAGAAGACATCAACTTTACAAAAGTGGGTTTGACCTTTTTAATTTTATTTTTTCAAAATCAAATATAAAGGTCACTTGAAACTTTCCTATGCATCATTTTCCATTTTCGAGGAGAAGAAAGTTATTGAGGAGAATTTTTTTGGTTTGCAGACACACTGTGAAGAAAAAATCGGGCTCTACGCACAGAGGGGAGGCAAGCAGTGTAAAAATACACTGCGCTATGCGCTCATGGCCCGACGCTGTGCACCTGGCCCAGAAGAGATTGGAGGCACCTGAGGCACCACCCATTCTGCTCAGTGCTACACACAAGCACTGCGCATAAGCATTGTGCACCGACGCTGCACTCCGGCCAAATTGTTACAAATTTTCTCAAAAAGCTCCAAAGTCCGAAATTCATTTTCAAACTTCTGCAAGCAGAGTCTAAGGTTGGTGAAATTTCTTTTTTCCTCCCAAGCTCTCCTTTTTCTAAACAATGAAGTCATCCATAGTCAAAATTTGACCAAACCCTAGACTATATAAAGATCAATTTCTTAGTCTTTGAGTTAGGTTTTGCAAGTGAATTTGGTTTTCAGTACAAAAAGGATTGGGTGACTGTAGGTTAACCTCTTAACCCCAAGTGCAAGCTCTAAAAAATAATTTTCACCTTAGTTTTCTTTTTGCAAAAAGTTGACCTAAAGCTACTAAAGCACTTGGTTTGCCCAAAAATCCTCAAGAAGAGTTCAAAAGCCCTAATGTTGTTTTTAGACCAGTCATCGTGTCAGAGGGAGATAGTCATACCAGTGGTGATGAGAGTCATACTCCCACCCAGCCAAAACATCATGGAGGAAGAGAAAAAATATTTGAGCCCATAGACACCACTCCACTCACTTCATCTCCTATGATCCTTTCATGCTTCCAGGATGTAGGGAGCTATAGATTTTGTGAGAAGGTCAAGCAAGTTAGCAAAAATGAAGACTTAATTAGATTATTTGTCTGTAGCTTGCAAAACCATCAAGTCAATTTGGGAGGGGTACAATTTGAGCTCTCATCTGAGATCATTTCCAAACCAACAGGTATACCAGATATTGGTGACGTGTGGTTCAAACAAAAGAGGCTGGAGTTGAGTTATTATGGGCCCTATTTGAAACCTAGCTATCAACAAAATTTTAAGGTTGTCTTCCCTTTTTTCCCATTTGCTGGAGAGGTATGCTGCATTGATGAGGCAGATTATCAGTTACTTCACATGTGAGGGGAGATACTCCCGGCTCTACTCATATCATATAAGGTTTTTGATGCATTTTACTAGGGTCAAGATGATGAACCTACCCTACTACCTTTTCCAAAGCATTGATAAAATGGTCTCAGTTGTCAAGAAGAAAAGCTATGGCCACCAAATGCCTATCCTCTTTCATCACTCCCTGATCAAAATGATTGTTCTATACCAGCTAGAGCAGCAAGGAATATCTTGGGAGACCTTTATCTCACATGATGTGTTTGCAGACCCTCGGGCCTTCATCTAGTATAACTTTTCTTCCACTTCACAAACATCTACTCCACACATCCATCATCTCCCCATCTCCCTTCTCCACAAAGAATTTCACCTCTTACCTCCTCCCCTAAATTGCCAAGTGAAGGGACTGACAGTAGCCCTAGTGAAGGCCAAATAGAAGGCAATAGTCAGGAGGAAGATGAGACAGATAATGATGGACAAGGAGAGAGCAGTGAAGAAAAAGATGATGAAAATGAAGAAAATGATGAAGAGGAGGGAAGTCGCCATGAAGAAAGTAGTGATGGAAATGATGAAGTTAGTGAAGGTAGCCACAAAGATGAAGAGGCACAACAACATGATGAGGAGGAAGAGCATCAAGATGATGGGGAATAAGATCAGAAAGATGATGGGGAAGAGTGCGATGATGAGGAAGAGCAGGATGATCAGGAGGACAGCTATCAAAGCACATCAGGAAGTCAAGGAAAGAGTCATGACAGTCATGACTGTCTTGACAAAAATCATTCCAAACATGACAAAGAAAATCAGAGTGGCGAAAGTGCAGAAGATATCAAACAAACTAAAGGCCAAAATGATGATGACACTGCCTTTAAAACTCTCATTGTTACCCCTCTCACATGCACATATCACAGAGGAAGAAGAAATGTGTTTGCTGCCTCTAAAAGGAAAAGGGTCATCACTTTTCAAACAGTCAAAGTATTGGACAAAGGCAAAGAAAAAGTGGAAAATGTTGAACATAACGTACAGGTAAGGAGGAGCAAAAGGATCAAAAATACTTCTCAAGGCCCTCTTTTTGTTGATCTAGGCAGTGATAATGAGGACCAAGGGATGAGTACAAAATTTCTCCTCTTAGAAAAGGATGCCTAGCTTCAAGAATGGGAAAAGGACTTTGAAAGGGCACAAAGGGTCATCTAATACTATAAATAGGAGCACAAACATTTCAAAGAGGTGAAGAGGGGCCTTACCTGGCAAAAGAAATTGGTCAAACACTATGCAAGGAAGAGCATGCTTGCTAATGACAAACTCAAGCAAGCCCTCATGGAGCTAGAGGAGCTAAAAAATACCAAAGTGCATGACAGCCTTGGAATATTGGCTGATGCTTCTCAAGAGATATCTAAATCCCCTTGAGGGGTCTACACGCCAATTTTGAGGCAAATCCGGAAACTTTTTGTTTTTTCCAAATTTTGACCCCTAGGAGCACAGCACGCTAGGCGCTACGCACAAAATTGGGGCATTTTCAGCTGCTGGAGTTTACATTTTTGGATTTTTCATGTCACCAATAGTCTAGCCACAAAATTTCAGGTCAATTGGAGCATTTTTTTCCCCTAAAAAGGTCAAACATCTCCTCAAAAATGACCTTTCTGCCTCCTTTTTAGGCTTGGCACTGCGCACAGAGCAATCATGGGAGATTTGGTCTTTTAGAAGGTAAATGGCATCCATTTAGCGAAAATCAAGTATTTTTGGAAATTATACTCATCAAGCTTTCCAACGAGCCATCACGGGGCCAAATCTGATGCCGCAAAGGGGTCCAAAAATCAGCGACAACAGACCCTATTTTTTGTTGAAATGGCGCTACGCACAGAGACAACTTTTTGCCAAAAGTCAACAAAAGACAGTGATTAATGAAAAATCAGTTTTTTTATGTTTTTTTTTGACAAATCACTCCTAATTTGATTTTGGAGTTATTTTTTTATGTTCTTCATTTATTATCTTATCTCTTATGTGTCTTGGGCCTTACATGGTCATTAAGCACATTTATGACATTTATGGCTAAATTAGGGTTTCTGGAAGCCTATTAGGGTTTCCACCTCCTCATTTGCTCCATAAATAGAGCATGAGGCTCTTATGTATTAGTTGTATTTTGATGAATTATGTTGAAGCAAATACATAGTCTCTTGGATTTTTTGATAACAATTTGATGCCTTGGAGCTCATGCATGCCCTGGTTTGCTTGTTGATGGATAGAGACTGTTTGCAGGATCCATAAGCTTGGTTGATGGTGAAGTTTTCTTATGTTCATGTTTTCTAGTTTTCCATTATGTTTTCCATCTTGCTATTTTGCAGTAGGAAAAAAAATTTAGATTAAGAAATGTTTTTTGATGGCACCTTAATTCTATTTGTACTTCACTGCCTCAATGTTTTCTTCTGTTAAGATATGTTAGGGAATTCATCTCTTGCTCCCTAAGAAGTTCTTGGCTTGTCCATTTCTTGAATGGTTTAGATCAGTTAGTGTCAAGTATGATTTATGGCTAGTCCTGCATATTGTTGCTACTAAAATAATCTGCTTTGGAATCAACTCTTTAGAAGCATCTTTGCCTAGGTTTATCAAAGAAGTATGTTTCAATCATGCTCTTTTCCTTTACTTAGCTAAATTTGTTTCAAAGAACCTTCATGGTTGTAACTTTAGATGTTCAGGGTTTTCTCTCCTTCTATGGTTATATTTATTTGTGCATCTTAAATGTTTTCTGCTCTTGATAATGAAATCTATGAAAGTTAAATAAGTTTCTTTCCTTTCTATAATTTCATTTGAATGTTTTTCTTGGATAATCATCTATGTTCAGTTTGAAATCAAATGGATTAGGTTTCACTTATGCCTTTGATTCTCTTTCCATGCTTATGATTTTTCTAACTCCCTTAGTCTAAAAAGTTATTAAGAATTCAGTTCTGCCCTTCACTAGCTTTTATTCTCAAGTTTAATGTTCATCTCATCATCCACCACAACCTCAAAGACCTACCAACCAAGTTAAAATTTCCCTGCAGATGCTCTTGAAACCATTGATGAATTCATCATGACCTTGTTAGACTCCATTGCCCAATGACTTAACAATCTTCCATGTTTTCTATCTAAATCCATCTGAGCATCATACCCAACCAAAAACAATCAAAATACCCTGCACTTAACATCTAGCCTAAAATCAACCCTAATCAACAAACAATTTCACATCTTTGCACCTACTAGAGAGACCCCTCTCTGAATCCAGGAAGGCTAGGTCCTTGGATTCCAAAGCTTGGTTTGATGTTGCATTATCCATTTGTATCTCAATCAATCTAGCAAATTACGGGGAGCTAACAGGTTGGACAAACAATCTATAGCCCTTGGTGGGTTGAGTTACTAGTACCTTGAGCTGACTACGAAAAATGCTTTGGAACCCTAGAAGGCTATGGGTTGAGTTACTAGTTCATGGAGCCTTGGAAAAATTGGATAGTGACTGATCTGGTTGGTGTTACTGATTTCAAACAATAGAGGTGGAATCACTATGGTTTAGGGTTAAGATGGTTTGGCCTCTGGAAGCCCTCATTTGGTTTAGTCTTGGTTTATTCCATTATATCCCACATTCATGCTTAGAATATGGCGCAGGGGTGATTGGCTGAAAGAGAAATTTGGTTAAACCCAATATATGGTTGGGTGGTACATGGAATGTTTATTTATGGTATAATCAGATGTGTTCTAAGCCTCAAAATTTGCAGGGAAGCTAGGAAACATGTATCCTCCAAGACCCAAAAATCATTTGGGGAAATTCCACCTGGATAAAAATTTATTAAAATAATTAATTATTTTTAATGGATGCCTATGTCTAAAATTAGGGAATTAAAATAATTAAAGGGTATTAATGAAACTTGTTGTGAATATTCTAGAAAAAGACGGCTATCGAGTCAAGATGATATGAGCCATTGATTAGGAATTAATCTGGGCCGTTGTGTTGGAAATACTGAGAGGGGGGGGTGAATCAATATTTCTTACAATTAGAGCATTAGTTAATATTCAATTATTATCAGTGTTTGTACAATGATAGCAGCAAACAAGAGGAACACAAATGCACACAATTTTTAAGGTGGAAACCCACTCCGGGACAAAAACCACCTAATGCTTTTCTAATCATTCTTTAATATTCAACTCCAGTTGAAAATTAAGCTCCAACTTCCTAGAATCTAGAAAAGCATTCTTCTCCAGCGCCCACTGGATGGACGCTCCAATGCCCGAGATTCTTCAGTAGCAACTGAACGGATGCCCCAACACCCAATGAGTTACAACTCACCCTAGCACCACCCTACCACCCTATAGAAGAATAAAAGAAGAATGGACTCCCGTACCAGGGAAAATGGTCCACTTTAAAATGATATAGAATGATGCAGAAGAAGAAGATATACTAGAACATAACCCCAACTTTGACACAACCACCTAATGATGATCCTATACCTCCCAACACTGCCTCTTCAACCCTTGGCAGATAGGCACTAGTACAATTTGTACAATAATGTATTTACAATGACTAAGTACAATGATACTTTACAATGATTGTATGCAATGCTGCCCACTTGAAGACTTCATATGATGAACTTCTTGCTACTGTTATGCACCTTGGTTGTTGCTCTTGTCATGCTACCCTTTGTTTCACCTTGCTTTGCTTTTCTACCGTAGAAATTCTGGTCCTTTGCAATCCTTGAAAACACATGATCTAGCTTTTTCTTGCCTTCTAGGAGCTCGATATTGAATCTGGTGTATCTCTATTATTTCAGATCCTCAATATCTGATTTTCAGTATTGTAGTAGTCCTCTGAGTCTTCTTTCCAATGCCACAGGTCTGACCCAATTTGGATTCTTCAAGAGAGAGTTATACCCAATTTCTCACAATGCCCTAATTATGGAATGTTTTATCAGAGCGCATTTGTATGGCGTGCCACGTGTCACTGTTTCTTCATTTGGCTCTAAAATTGTTAGAGAGAAAGCTACAGACTATGCATTATCTACAAATTTTTATGGAATTCCAATCTGATACTCAGAGAGAGAGTTATGATGATTTTACCAAGGTCACTTCTTTGAGATGAATTTCAGGAGCCTGCAAAAACCCTTACTTCCACAGATCATATCTCCAAAAATATTGTGTAACTTGATCTGAAATTATTACTACAGCTTCCTCAGGATTTCAGCTTCGTCTCATAAAAATTTCAGCTTCTGAGCCTTCGTATAAAAAACGTTAGAGCGAAAATGCCACGATGACCTGTTTCAGATGGCCAAATCCCATGCATAAGGAGGAAATGAAGATCACAATTTATATGAATGCTTAATTTGAGAGGGGCTTCAACAAGTGAACGTGGGAGGGATTTTAGGAGCTTAAAAAATATTAATTATGACTTTTCAATGACCCATGCCCCAACCCCATGGGGTTTTAGCCCACTAACTGGGGGTACAAACTTCAAACATGAATATCTCTCAAACCGTGAAGAATTACATGGTGTGCCATATATCAACGGAAACATCTCGAAAATTAGAAACCATCAAAAGCATTATTGACCCAGAATATATTAATTTGATAGGTAAAAATTCCCATGCAATATTGGGTTAGCCCCTGGTGCTGCTTGGGTTGACATTAATGACAACAGCTGATCAACAATCTCCCCCTTTGGCATTGATGGCAACACAAGTACTCTCCCTGCGATCATGACACCTCTTCCTACAAAATTCTCTCCCCCTTTGACAACAATGGCAAAGGGTAACTCCCCCTGAAACACAACCATCCTATGGACCTGTACACACTTCCACTCGTGTTGACACGCAACCATCCTGCAGACCTGTACACACTTCCACTCCCCCTTTATATTATGAAAAAGGAAAATCTAATGAGAACTTGGGAGAATCCCAAGCTTCTGGCGAAGATATTCCAATGTTGGTGAATATTTAATATGTGATTCTTTTAGTGTTGCTTGGAATCTTTCTACTTGTCCAACTGCTTGCATAACATCTGGTCGGGAGGCTGTTACATATAGAAGACTAATAATCATAGATCTATACAACCTTTGATCCACATCCTTAGATGAGTCGTCTATGCTCAATTTGCAACCAAGTAAAGACATCTCGAAATCACATTGCACCTTTGTAGCAAAATTCTTAATTAGTCGATCATCATTGCTACCAATTATTGTATCATCCTCTTTAGCTATTAGACATGCTTTAGTTGCTTCAACCAAAACATATATGTCATTTGGAGCTCGACTTGTTGTAGCCACAATTTCACCATACATGCCTTTCCTGATTTCACATTTCGTGGAGTTGAATAGTATTGTGTGTCCTTGATCACACATTTGTCCAACACTGAGCAGATTGTGATTCATGTTTTTAACCAATAGAACATTCTTGGCTAGAACATCTTTGCTTCCGAGAGTGACAGTACCTAATCCTATAACATTTGAAGATCCATCATTTCCAAAGGACACGGTTCCATCCTTCTTCTCTTTCAGAGATACAAATTTATTTCTATCTCCAATCATATGCATTGAGCAACCGCTATCAACATACCACACATCTTTGTTCTTTTGAGCCTTGAGAGCGAGAGCACAATTATCATTCTTCTTCTTCTTCCATGTTCGTTCATTCTGTGGCTTCGAAGATTATTCTGGAGGATTTTCAAGTCTGCAATCTTTGGCTATGTGTCCAAAGTTTCGACATTTGTAACATTCAATATTATTTCTTAAATGTTCAAATCTATTGATGTTTTGTTGAGCCCTAGGAGGTTCATATTTGACAGATATCCTAGAATTGTATTCGTTCCTAGGGTACGTGCGACATTCTATAGCTTTATGACCAAATTTTCCACATGAATAACAGTAGCCATAAAAAATATGTTGGTACCTGGATGGAAATTTTTGTCGAGGAATTGTCTTCCAAGGTTGTTCTTGCGAATCTTGTCCAATGAAGTATACATGCATGTCAAATCTCATAGGTTCATTGTATTTTGTTGTAGAAGGTCCTGCTTCTTCTTCTTTGTAACCGATGCCAGTTTTTTCGTTGTAAGATTGTTGATTGTTGATGAGTTCTTCTAATGCCCTTGAGATGTTGGCATAGTTTTGGATAGTTTTTCCTTTCTTCACTTCCTCACGCAGTGAGACTACTTCAGCTTATAATTCTTCCCTTTCTTGGTTGCTTTCTTCCAACTTCTTTTGAAGTGACTCTTCAATGCATTTGTGTTCTTCAACTTCAATTTTGAGACCTTGAACTTGTTCTTCAAGAGTTTTGGAATGGATCTTCTTTGCCTTGAGATCTTTTATAAGTGTGATTGCTTCCTCATAAAATGCGTCTATGGTCCATCCTTCTTCTTCATTGTTTGATACCTCTTGCTTATTGTTCTTGGGTTTATTGTGCTTGGCCATAAACAATACTCTCTCATTGGCTTCTTCTTCACTATCATTGTCTTCATCGGATGATGAGCTATCTTCTTTAGAGAGAAAGTTCCTTTTGGATCCTTGCTTGTTGAATTTCTTAAAGCCTTTCTTTCTTTTTGAGTTCCATTACTTTTGTTTGGAAATTTTGCTGCAAAATTCCCAACCTCATTACAGCTGAAACATATCAATGGAAGTTTACCTTTGAATTGTCCCTTATCAATTTGTAGTTTTCTCATGAAGTAAGCATATTCTTCATCTGAAAGACCTTCTTCATCATCTCCCTTTTCTTCACACTTGTAGGTGCATGTCTTTTCAATTGAAGGTTGTTTATCCTTATTGGTTTTCTTAGACGCAACGAATGCAATTTCTAGATGCGAAGTACCCTCTTCTTCATCAAGTCTCATTTCATATGCTATGAGAACTCCATGTAATTCCTCTTTGTTGAGTTTGTCCAGATTTGCACTGTATTCTAAGACCAATACCTTTGGGTTGAATATCCCTAGTAACATTCTAAGAATCTTCCGTATAATAGTCTTCTCGTCAACTGGCTCTCCCAATCCTTCCATAGTATTGGTTATTTCATCAACGTATTGAAAGTATGCAACAATGTTGCAATCTTCTTTCATTCCGAGTTGCTCAAATTTTTCTCTATAGATTTGAAGCTTTGCTTCTTTGACATTTGAGTCACCTACATATATATTCTCAAGCTTGTCCCATACATTTTTGGTGGTTTTACAACCCAACACCTTATGATAAGCAGATTCAATAATTCCACTGATAATAATATTCTTTTCTTTTGCATCATTTACCAAATTCTTCTTACCTTGTTCATCCGTGGTTGATGTAAATCCATTTTGAACAGTGTCCCATACTTCGTAACCTTGCGCCAAGAGATAGACCTCCATTCTTCCTTTCCAAAGTGCATAATTATTTTCATTGAATAAAGGTACACCATTCTTGGTAAGCTCCATGACCTCCTTCCAACTGTTAAACCGCTATTGAAGGAACCAAGCTCTGATACCAATTGTTGGAAATACTGAGAGGGGGGGTGAATCAGTATTTATTTCAATTAGAGCATTAGTTAATCTTCAATTATTATCAGTGTTTGTACAATGATAGCAACAAACAAGAGGAACACAAATGCACATAGTTTTTAAGGTGGAAACCCACTCCGGGACAAAAACCACCTAATGCTTTTCTAATAATTCTTTAATATTCAACTCCAATTGAAAATAAAGCTCCAACTTCCTAGAATCTGGAAAAGCATTCTTCTCCAGCTCCCACTGGATGGATGCTCCAATGCCCGAGATTCTTCAGTAGTCAACTGAATGGATGCCCCAACACCCAATGAGCTACAACTCACCCTAGCACCACCCTACCACCCTATAGAAGAATAAAAGAAGAATGGACTCCCGTACCAGGGAAAATGGTCCACTTTACAATGATATATAATGATGCAGAAGAAGAAGATATACTAGACCATAACCCCAACTTTTACATAACCACCTAATGATGATCCTAGACCTCCCAACACTGCCTCTTCAACCCTTGGCAGATAGACACTAGTACAATTTGTACAATAATGTATTTACAATGACTAAGTACAATGATACCTTTACAATGATTGTATGCAGTGTTGCCCACTTGAAGAATTTATATGATGAAATTCTTGTTGTTGTTATGCACCTTGGTTATTGCTCTTGTCATGCTACCCTCTACTGCACCTTGCTTTGCTTTTATGCCGTAGAAATTCCGGTCCTTTGCAATCCTTGACAACACATGATCTAGCTTTTTCTTGCCTTCTAGGAGCTCGATATTGAATCTAGTGTATCTCTGTTATTTGAGATCCTCAATATCTGATTTTTGGTCCTTTAGTATTCCTTTGAGTTTTCTTTCCAATGCCATAGGTCTGACCCAATTTGGATTCTTCAAGATAGAGTTATACCCAATTTATCACAATGCCCTAATTATGGACTGTTTCAGCAGAGCGCACTTGTACGGCATGTCACGTGTCACTGTTTCTTCATTTGGCTCTAAAATTGATAGAGAGAAAGCTAAAAGCTATGTGATATCTGTCAATTTTTACAGAATTCCAATCCGATACTCAAAGAGAGAGTTATGAATATTTTACCAAGGTCACTTCTTTGAGATGAATTTCAGGAGCCTGCAAAAGCCCTTACTTCCACAGATCATATCTCCAAAAATTTTGCACAACTTCATCTGAAATTTTTACTGTAGCTTCCTTAGGATTTTGGCTTCACCTCATAAAAATTTCAGCTTCTGAGCCTTAGTAGAAAAAAATTTAGAGCGCAAATTCCACGATGACCTGTTTCAGATGGCCGAATCCCATGCATAAGGAGGAAATGAAGATCACAATTTATATGAATGCTTAAGTTGAGAGGGGCTTCAAAAAGTGAACATGGGAGGGATTTTAGGAGCTTAAAAAATATTAATTATGACTTTTCAATGACCCATGCCCCAATCCCATAGGGTTTTAGCCCACTAACTGGGGGTACAAACTTCAAACATTAACATCTCTCAAACCGTGAAGAATTACATGGTGTGCCATATATCAATGAAAACATCTCGACAATTAGAAACCATCAAAAGCATTATTGACCCAGAATATATTAATTTTATAGGTAAAAATTCCCATGCAATATTGGGTTAGCCCTTGGTGCTACTTGGGTTGACATCAATGACAACCGCTAATCAACACGTTGAATGTTCAACAAGAAGATTATAAGAAGAGGCTCGATGGGAACTTGGAAGACACATCGAATTAGAGATCTAAATATTGATTTCTCAAGAGAGTAGTGCAACAATTGCTATAGAAGTGATCAAGATATTTCTTGCAGTGAGGGGCAGATATAGTTTTTTGGTGGAAGTATTCCTGATCCAGTGAATACATTGCAGAGGAGAAAGAGAGAGGTGCAGAAAAGGTCGCGCAGAGCTACATTGGGAAGCGTAGAGCCATGCAAAGGTAGCACAGAGCTTCAGAGGGAGTTTTAAGTTTTGTTGAGGAGAAGTTGAGATCAAGTTTTGGAAGTCGAGGTGTGAGACCAGGAGGTTAGATGATCAAGTTTTTAGCCATAAGAAGATCAGTCAAGAGGTGTGACGCAATCCTTCCAGCAGTGATGCAGTAACTGCGTAGGTGTGACGCAGAGATATGCAAGGACAACATAGAGTTCTCATCTTCAGTCAAATCAATATCATATCTTCTTGCACCAGTGTGAGGTTATATCACTACCTTTCTCGCCAGTTATATTCTCTGAATCAGATAGTCATCAAGGCATCCAAGGTTGTATTCATAAACTACTACATAATAATACAAACCCTTAGTTGTTGCACCAGTTTTTCCACATTAGGTTTTTCCGGGGACATTGTCCAAAAATAACAGTGTCAAATATGTTTTTTTATTTCTTCCCTGCACTATATTTTATTTTCGTAACATTCTATTTTTGTGAATATTGCAATGTGTTAGTTTCGTTATTTACCATAGAAAACAATACATAATTTTGTTTAGTTATATAACAAAATAGAAGTAACTTAACTAGTTTCCACAGAAGAATTCCAATTGTGGAATTTTCACATGGTATCAGAGCGCAGGTGAAGTAGAGAAGAGCTCAGAAGTAGAGCTGAAGAGGGAGCTCAAAAATATGCGCAGGTAGAAAATCGAATCCTCAGAAGGCTTGTGCAACCTAGTGCTAGGAGGGAAAGATTCTCAAGGAAAAATCTCTCTCTGAGTGAGTCGACAGAGAGGAATATTTTCTAGATTGAGATTTGTTAGTGACAAAGGGAGCAACGCAATAGCTTCATTGCAAAGAAAATATTTAGTTGGGACACAAATTTTCTGCAGTATTTGTTGGGACAGAAAATCGTTAGAAGGGAAGAAGAGCACATTGAGGGAATTATAACATCGAAGAATTTCTTGCCCATAAATTATAATTTCCCACGCAAAAAGCAGCAGTAGTCGAGAGACGTTTTTCTCACTCCAGCAGGGAGTGCGTAGAGCCACTCAGTAGCTGTGAAGAGGGTTATAGGAAAAATTCTTCTTTTGTTGGGTGTGATGGCAGCAACCAAGCTGAGAGATTATGATCGATTGGAGGGTGCCTCCAACTATGTGATCTGGAAGGCAAAGATCTCCTTCCTTCTAGATGAGCATGATCTCAAAGCCTTCATCGATAATGTGGTAGGTGTCCCTGCAGATCCAGATCCATTGAAAGCCTACAAGAAGGATATGGAAAAGGCCAAGATGCCGATAGTCGATGGAGTTCAAGATCACATTGTTTCTCACATATTTGGAAAAGAGACAACCAAAGAGATGTGGGATGCCTTGGTTACATTGTATCAGGGATATTTCGAGCAGTGGAAGATGTACTTGGAGGAGAAGATGAGATCCACAAGGATGCGTAAGGGGGAGCGCATATAGCCTTTCCTTTCAAAGCTTCAGGAAGTCTAGGATCAACTTGCAGGTGTAGTGTCAACACCTCCGACTACGGAGATGGTGAGATTGGCCCTGAATTCTATCTATGAAGAATGGAAAGTCTTTGTCTAGAGTATTCTGGGTAGAGAAATATTTCTAGATTGGGAAGGGATGTGGGTTTCTCTTCAACAAGAAGAGATTAGGCACAACTTAGTAAAGTGCAAACTGGATGGCAACAGTATCAGTGGGATGGAACCCGAGGAGGAAGAGGAGAATTCAACCCTTACATAAAAGCGGCAGCAGGAGCAGCGAAGGCAGAATAAGGACATCTCGAAGATCAAATGCTTTAGGTGTGGTGAGATTGGTCACTACACTACACATTGTCCTCACAGAAAGAAGGACAAGGAAGATAAATATGATCAACAGGCTGCAACCGCAAGGTTCAAGGAGGAGTTTGCCATGATTTCCCACATACCTCCAAGGGAGAGGTGGGGTGATCTAGTACTTTAGTTCCAAAAATATACAAATGGGCAGGATCCTTGAGGAGTCCACCTCTTGGATCAATACCTTGCTATGAGATCCCATATAAGAAGTAGTAGGATGGACCAGTGTTAGTTGGTGCAGAGGAGTGCTAGAGTGACAATTGTAGTGGCTAGGAGCACTAGTGGCTGAGCAACACAGAGCAGCGTTGGTAGCAGTGCAGATTCAGCAAGAGTGCAGAGGCTTCAGAGGGTTAGCGTAGAGACCATCAACAAGCAGAACTCTAGTGACAGATGCATCATGCTAAACACATTTGGCTCAATATTTTGGATGTTTTTATGTCAAAACAACAACAAAGTTGCAGTGAAGATGCAGTTGGTAGCAACATGCAAAGTTAGCAGCAACACATATGCAATATTTGTGCAGTATTTGGTAGGCAGTAATGTCAAACATCAACATTACAAAGGGATATGATACAAATTCAGGGTGTGGCTTCAGCAGGTTGCATTACTAGAGCACATTCCTCACTAAGAGGGAGTGTTGATTTATGGTAGTATCAGATGTGCTCTAAGCCTCAAAATTTTCAAGAAGGCTAGGACACATGCATCCTCCAAGACCCTTAAATCATTTGGAAAATTCCACCCAGAGACATTTTTATTAAGATAATTAATTATTTGTAATGGATGTCGAAGTCTAAACTTAGGAAATTAAAATAATTGAAGGGTATTAATGAAACTAGGTGTGAATCTTCTAGAAAAAGACGAAGATCGAGTAAAGATGATTTGAGCCATTAATTAGGAATTAATATTGGTCATTAAATGTTCAACGAGAATATTATAAAAAGAGACTTGATGGGCACTTGGAAGACACATCGAATTAGAGATCTAGAGATCTATTTCTCAAGAGAGAAACACAAAAATTGTCGTAGAAGTGATCGAGAGTTTTCTTGCAGTGAGGAGCAGAGATAGTTTTTTGGTGGAAGTATTCTGGATCTAGTGAATACATTGCAGAGGAGGTAGATACAGGTGTAGAAGAGGCAATGCAGAGCTACGTTGGGTGGCACAGAGCTACGTTGGGTAGCGCAGAGCCACGAAGAGGCAGCGCAGAGCTTCAGAGGGAGTTCAAATTTTTTCTGAGTAGTTGAGATCTAGTACCAAAAGATGGGGTGTGAGACTAGGAGGTCAGAGGATTTAGTTTCCAGCCAGAAAAAGATCATTTGGGAGGTCTGACGCAGAGGTCTCATCTTTAGTCAGATCGGTACTAGATATTTCTGTACCAGTGTGAGGTTATCTCAATAACTTTATCACTAGTTATATTCTCTATATCGGATAGCTAGTAAAACATCCAAGATTGTATTCAGAAACTACTGCATAATAATACAAATCCTTAGTTGCTGCATCGATGTGCCCGCATTGGGTTTTTTTGGAAACATTGTCCAAAAATAATGGTGTCGAATGTGTGTGTTTATTTCTTTCCTGCATTGTATTTTTTTTCCACAATATTTTATATTTATGAAGATTGTAGTGTGTTAGTTTCGTTATTTACCATAGTAAACAATAAATAATTTTTTTTCAGTTATATAACAAAATAGAAGAAACTTAACCAATTGTTGTAGAAGGAATCCAATTGTGGAATTTTCAAATGGAAGTCCCTAACTTGGTTTGAAATTTTCATATGTCAATATGAGACATTTTCTTATTGTTATCCATGAGCATTTGTAGTGATTATGTTGGTGATATTGTGGTTGAGTTGTCATGGTTTCTATGCTGGTTATTTTCTAGTTATATGATGTGTATTATCCATGGCTCTTTCCATGAATTGTTTAGTTATTGATTGGTTGATGAATGTATGGACTAATAAGTGTTGTTGCAACTATGTAGAGGGAACATAGAGCCTTCTTGTTGATTTTCAGATGAATCTCAAACTATTATGATCAAATATGCATTCATGACCTATAGCTTCTATGTTTGCTATTTGTTTGACGAAATGTCTGTTATGGATTAGGTAGTCTAGGTTAGGTTTTTTATTTGAGATTGGATGTTTAGCTCTGTAAACATGTTAATAATGATTATGGAAAGTCTTAGGAAATTATGGGCAGTGTTCTGGAGGCTGACGTGAAAAGGTGGCACAAATCCCAGGACCGCATGCTCAGAACTGAAGAGTTTAGGCCATAACCGCATGGAGGAAAGATTCTGAGTGCAATTATAGCCTCATAACTGCATGGAAGAAATGTCAAGGGTGAGGTTGTGGGTCTAGGTCAATGAAAAAATGTTCCAAGTCAAGGATTGACCACCTGGGGTGTTTCTTCAACTACTGGGTGATCTGTATTCCCTTTAGGATGTCAGGTTGTGGTCACTTTGTAGGCCCCACTTCCTTAACTAGAACTAGGAAGTCGAGTCACGTCATAATGACACTCATTTCATGTTTACCCTGGAAGGCTTGTGAAATTGGGTATATGTGGGAAGGATGGGTAAAAATTGGTATCAAAACTTCTAGGTTCAAACACTTGGACTAGATGGGCAGGATGTGATTGTTATGCATTCATGTTAGTTGTCGATGTGATTGTTATGCATGCATTGTGATGGTCATTGTTGTGTAGTCATGATGTTGACATTGATATGATTGATATGTTGATTTAACTATATATACATATTTTGTGCTAATCTGGATTTACTATGTAGATGAGATAGCCGCCCCTGAAATTCACTGAGGCATGTTGGATTATGTTTATATTTTGTTATTTGACATGGTAGGTTTGTAGGAAGTAGAATATCAGAGATGAAAAGAAAAATGGTGGATTACAATTCACATGACTCCCATTATAGATTAGTTGAATAAGAAGGAGATTAGAACTCTCCTGAAATAGGAGATACCTTGAGAAGTTTAAAGGTAGAGATCATAAGTTTTAAGGATGATAATGATAGGATCATTCAGTCACAGGAAAGGCTTGCCATAGCATATGAAAAGAAATCAGAGGACGATGCAGTGATCCTTTATAGTTTATGAGGTTTACAGAGATAGGGACAACCACGAATCGGTTATGGACATGAGGAAAGGACAAACGGGGCATGTGGCAGTAGGTCTCATGGAGTACATAGGTCAAAGAGGGATGACATGGTCGAGGTGGTAGATTGATGGATACACCTAACAAGAGAGGTAGTGGTTATGGGTTCTATTATAGTTCTGGATCACAGAGACAACATGGTCATCATTGTTATCATCCTTATAGGAGGAATGAAAGCAATACTTTCCAGATGAGTTCAAGAAATCCAAACCTCCTACCTTTTATGTAGAGTTTAAGAAACTGGAAGATGCAGAAGCATGGTTGTTAAGGATGAAGAAATTTTTTGAGCTGCATGATTATACAAAGAATATGAAAGCCAAGATAGGTATTTTCAGTCTTAAGGGAAAAGTGGACATCTAGTGGGAATATGTAAAGCATGTCAGAGGAATCACGACGGAGGTGTTGATTTGGCATGAGTTAAAAAGACTCTTCAGAAACAAGTACTTGTCAGAGAGATACTATGATGGTAAGGCTAAGGATCTCTACGAGTTGAAGATGGGATCTATTGTTGGAATTGATGTTGTGATGAGTTGTTTGGTTGGCATTGATGTAAACCTATTAGCATGGTGTTGGAGGATGCATTGGTGTTGGTTGGCATTGATGTCAACCTTGTTGTATATGATTATGCACATGATAGTGAGAAGGTACTTGTATTGTGCACTGGTTGCAGACCTTAGCTTAATGGTTGTTATTGTTAGCGTAGGTTGTTGGATTGTGTGTGGATGCTTTGGAAGGATTAGGAGGTGCTTCACCTAGTTGAAAATGATGGATACCGGTGTGTGTGTGTATATGTTCCTTGGTCAGCATGTTTATTCTTATCCTTGATTGTTTGATAGTTATGAAAGTGTTGGAGAAATTATGGAGTAGTTTGATGGCTCATTGGCTAGTGCAGATGATAGATGGATTTCAAGTAAACCTAGTTTGACTTGTGATGATGATGGAGTTTATACAATGGATTGGTGGAGTGTTACAGAGGCTATAATGGCTTCCTAAGGTCCATCTAATGTTGATCAAGCTTTTGAAGAATTTTGGTCAAGTTCTGAGATGATTTGAGTGGTTTTCAGTCATCCTCTGCCATAGTCACATGGAGCCAAAGCCTGTGGGAGAAATTTTAGGCTCCAGTCACTGGCTTGCAAGCCTATGGGATAAAATATAGGTTCCATTCGCATGTATGATGTGTTTTGGGAGTGATTAAGGCATTTTCATGAGTTTTGATTCAGAATTCTCACACTCATCATGTGTTTAATTGTTTTTCTGACATGTCTTGTTTGAGACTCTTCATGTAAAGGTCAGAAATAGATATTTGTGCTTCTAGGTGATGGTTAAAAGAGAATATTCATTAGTAAATGAAGTTAGTGGCTTGATTGAGTCAAGAAGAAATGAACTGAAGCACTTTCAATGTATGAATAAAGCTCCACTATAGGATTGGAATTAATTGATTTAATAATCTTCATAAACTACAAATATGTGGAGAAAGGTTCTCTTGAGTGAGAAATATGTTATAGTGTTTTGGAGTGAAATTGGTGAGGAGTGTGATTCGGTTGAAGAAAAATGTGCATGGAGGTATAGTTGTAGCAGAGACAAAAGTATGCAGGGTTGAAGATTATGTTTATGTGAAAAATATACAATGGTTTTTCTAATGCATTTGTGATTGCAGTGGCATAATTATTGTTGGGTGTATATTATTGTGATAGATTGGTTGCAGTAGTGTCACATGTTTTTCATATGGTTTTTATGTATTACATTATTGAGTTTCTGCATCTATTTTTTTCCCAGAAAATGTATTGAGGCCGTGTGAGTTGAGGATGAGAGAGAAAGTTATGATTTTATTTGAATCAATCATTGATGTATTGTGTTGAGAATTTTGGATTTGTGCTTTGATGATATTGTTGTTGTGGTGTTCTTGTTGAGAAGCTCATGTGTTCCACTTTAAAAATGTATGAACGGTGAACCGCATAAAGAATTGGGGTGGGAGCTCCAAAAATACAAGGATTGAGAAAAAATTTCTTCATAATTCCAACAGATGTTGGGCAAGGCTTTAAAATAAGATAGGTGTTTGTAGAGTCATGAGTCTAATGGTGGTTGGGCAAGGCTTGTTGATCAGATAGGAGTTTGTAGATTCCCGAGTCCAATGGTGGTTGGGCAAGGCTTGTAATCTCTATGTATAATTTGCTTGACATATAATAATATATATTGAGTAGCGCAACAACAACAAGGGTGGTTTTTTCCCCGACAAAGGGGTTTTCCACTAGAGATATTATGTCTCTATGTGATGTGATGATTTTGTTTCATTGTGCATGTTTATTTCTTATGATTATGGCTCTCACGTGGTGATCCAGTTGAAGATGCATGTTTCAGATCTAATGCTTACTTGTTAAGAAATGAATGGACTAATATATTGAATAAAGAATGGGAAAATTGTGTAATTTTTATCACTACTTATTCACACCCCCCACCCCCCTCTCAGTAGTGATCCTGGTTCTAAAAACTGGTATTAGATCAAGGTTCCTTCTAGTGCAACTTCACCATTGTAAGGTATATCATGGGTAACCAAGAAGGATTTTCAGTGGATGGAGTTACTTTTCTACATGGATCTAATTACATGTTTTGGAAGGTGAAATTTGAAGCAAATCTTTTAACCTCGGATGTGAATATTTTGCTCTCAATTGAAAATACTACACAAGATTAGTTTAATGAGGAAGCCAAGAATATCATTTGAAGGGATTGTCAAATCATGATGTAGTAAAAGTGAGACATTGCAAGACTACAAAAGAAATCATGGACAAGTTGTACAATTTGTATGGAAAAGAAAGGATTCAAGATTCTGAAATTATTGAAAAACCCCATTGCATTTTTGAAGAGAAATAGAATGATAAAAATGACTCCACATTCATAGTAGTAGCAGATCCAATTTTATCTCAAGAAGAATTTCAACCCCATGCATCTATTCATTTCAGGTCCATAAGATCATTTTGAGACATAGAAGGAGAGTGCATACATTATATACCATTTCATCCTTTTGCCTCATGATTGTTGATAGTTGAAGCCATATTGTGAGAAGATTGTTTTTATATATTATGCACACTAGCAAGCAAGCAACCGTATTTTATGGAAAGATGGCATATCCTTAGGGGGAGTTTGATATGGATTTATGATTTGCATGTATAAAACTTATGCCATGCAGGATGTTATGTATTTTATGGAAATTTTGGTGATAATTTGTGAGAATGATGTTATTCTCATTGAAACCCTCACTCTTGTAATTCATTAGAGAATCATTTTTCACATGAGGAAGGGTCATTGATTCATGCATATGAATTAGGAAGTTGCTGGTCGATTTTTGTGAGTGTTTGAAGATAATTGTTACATCATTCAACATAGTTGTAGCATGGTTGAGAGTCCATTGCATGTGTATTCACATGAGTCGTATATCTTACATTGAATTCTCATGAGGCCATGCATCCTATTTGCATATCATATTTTCATGAGGATCTTACCTTGAAGACCATCACATATATTTTTTGATGATGACAGGGATTGTGCTTGTTGGTGCACATATGATATCAAGAGAGCATGGATGAAGTTTGAATTGCAGATTTCTTGTTTTTTTGATTTCCATCTTATTCCTAGAGGTCATGCTACAAAAGCATGGTTGCATGATTACTATTGTTGATTATGTTTGAGGATTACTTGCATATGTTGCTACTACATTATTTTATTCAAATCATAATTATTTCCTGTGATGTATGTGTGTTTTTGGTATCAGATAAAGCAATATTGTGTTGATGGTATATACATGTTGTGTCATATGATAGTTGATTGATGATTAGAGGCATGTTGTTGCTTTATATTCAAATTGAGGTAGTGTTGATTGATTCATATGGATGGCTATAGTGTTTTGATAATTATTGCTACATATTAATGGACCATTGCTCCTATAGTTCATTGATGAAGGCTTGTGTTGTTGGGACAACTAACTATTGGTGTTGCAATTTTCTAGTTCAAGACATGCTCTAGAAAATATTTGGAAAGAGTTGTCCACACTCTTTTTGGAATGCAATTATTCAATTTTTTTATTATCATGGATCAAAGCCATGAAACTCCATTGCTTATATTCATTTTTTTGATTGAGTGATCCATGAAATGGATTGTATATATCATCATGAGATTTATTTCATCCTTATATCAACTGGTATATGCTATGTTTTGCAATCATGTGTGGGATTTCAGAATTATTTTGTATCCATGTAACATCATGTACTATTGGTAGATTCATATGAGTGATGTTCATGAATATGTGAGGATTCATATTCCAGATTTGTTGAAGCATCGTACAATCATAGTCTATCATTCGTGTAACCATGTAGTAGGATTATGAATCCTTGTACTCTCATTGTAATATTTTTGACTCATAGTTGTTACATAGTAATTTTTCACCATGCTCACTTCTCGACCCTAATCCTGAAGTGCCCTGTGACAGGTCTTGTACATTATATCCACCTAGGAAAAATACAAAAATATATCCTCTAAAGAACCAAAGAAAGCTGCCTTAAAATATCACTGGAGACACTTGGTCAAAAACCTAAATTTCTGGGTCAACATGCTTCTTTAGTGGCATTTATGTGCTGATGGAAGGTTGATAGTTCTGGCCTAGCACTGTCAACACCCATTTTTCTGAGAAAACCACATTGATCCCTTTTTGGAAGTGTTTCCTCAAAATGGAGGAGAAGCTTCGACCTCTAGAAGCTCCAAGGCAACGAGTTGGTTGTTATTCGGTGGTGACAGGGTTGAGCTATTTAATTTTAGAGCTTTAATATTATCAATGGGGGTTTATCCCTTATAAATTGGACCTTCCTCCTCCTTTGATGGGCTCCCAACCTCTTGTCCCTTCCTATAAATTGATCCCCATCCTTACACTGTTGGTTAGTCATTGTTGGGATGGTAAGATCATTCATTCCCTTTACATTATTGTATTATGATAATGCCTAAGCTATTCGAGAGAAGGAATGATTTAGAGCTTTCGTGAAGGACTCAAACATAACCAAAGGGAGGCCTCCACCATCAAGGCCTTGATTGTAAGCTCTCTCTTCTATATTCATTAATAAAACATCTGATGCTTTCTTTATATATTTGCCTAGTCATTTGCACAAAGAGTCTAATGTTCCTTGATCTGTTATGTTGTAGCTCCTAGAGACAGCCCTAAGTTGTGAAGGAACAGTGCCTAGGAAATCTTAGAGCCAAGAGGATTTAGAAAAATTTCTATGGTCAGGGATATAAAGCCTCTTGTTTAGAAATGATTTTTAAAACTTTATAAGGTGGGACCGAGACATCAGTAACAGAGATAAACCAGCAATAGTGCCCAATAGTAATACAATAAGGGTCTATAAGCACATTATCGAAGATAAATCTGGATTTAAAAAAGTTGTGAGAAGGGCCGAACATGAAACGCAGTACAAATTTATCAAAATAATAAGTGTGGTGGCAACAGCAGCAAATGAAGAGAGTATTAACTACAGATAGGCTTATTATCATATAAGAATCTATCACCAGCTAATATCAGAATAAAGGCGAGTAAATGAGATATAACATATGAACATAATATCAAAAGCTTCGAGCCATATTTAAAACACCATAAACCAATAGACATGAGTATCCTTTGAAAGATAAATTCACACCCAGTTATTCAAGCGCTCGCATTCTGAGAGCTTATAATATAAAGAGAGTGATGAAATTCTGAAAAAACATTTGTATTAGAGTATAACTGAGAGAATACAAACTGTGACTGATCTCACCAGGAATCCATCTCACAAAAAAATAATACACTTTGATTTCCTAATGGGATTATTCAACATACACTATGAGAAAGCCTTAAAACTTTACAAAAGGAGCATTTACGACTAACAATCTTTGTTCTGGAAAATATAGAACCCTTGCATAAACTAAGGTTCTTTCTTTTATAATCCTATGCTCGCTATTTGCAAAAGATATTTTTAGACCGATATTCGTTTACAGAAATATATTTTCTGTTGCTTGTCTCTATCAAAAGCAAAATTGATGATGAGGAAAGACGCCTCTCATCATCTGTGTAGTGGAATTAACGAAGGTTTCAACCGAAAACGAAACAACTTAAACAGAAAATAAAATGCATAGGGTGAAACGAAGAGTTCACCCAATATTACAAAGTAAAAATAACAAGTAAAAAGGCCACTAGGGCTAGATCATGAGCATCATTTTTTGGAGTGACGAGGCGTAGCTGCTGCTGGTTGATTTGGAAGCACTGATGACGCGGACGAGCCAGCTTTATGTTTCTGAGGAGGCGGGGACTGGAGGGATGGTGTGGTGACTGGTACATTTACATACTCGCTGCATTTCTACCATATGGTCACCCTTGGCGGGGGCATAGTGGCAAAAATCTCCACTAAGACCTGTATATCAGTCAATTCTGAGTAATCCACGTGGACAACTAAGCGCTGTTTGATCTGACAGAGAAGGGAAATCTCCTTGCCCAGGGCAGCAATTATGGTTTCAGCTTTCAGGCGAGTGGTTTTCTCATAGGGAAGATTGGTCTGATTCACAACAGTTGTCAGCTTCTCTTCGTAATTAGTTGTACTTGAAAACACAGTCGTTACAGGATCCCAGCATGATGGGAGGCTTACTTTCACCAGCTCATCCCATTCTTGCTCAAACTTCCCCACTCCCTTGGCAACCTACTCCAAACCACTCAATGCATTTACACGCGCAGTCTCTTTCTCAATTACCCTTCTGATTTCCATCACTCCCCTAAAATGGTCTTCAATCCCTTGGACAACCAACTCTTCAGAGTCCAATCCATTTAGGTAAGTGATATACTTCTTGGCCATGACCACCTTTAGCACGACTTCCTCTTGTCCTTCCTGAAACTTCCCTTGAATAATCGGACAACAATATTCTTATCATCCATTAACATAATATACTTCCAATGTTTCCTTACCTCTGATATAATATTGGTCCAGATGAGGCGCCTAGCTTCCAGAAGGGTTGGGTTTCCTTTCATCCGATTGTTTAGATCCTTGATGACCTTTTATTGTTGCATCATCTCCCTTTTTCCTCCTTCCACCTCTTCTTGCAAGGCCGCTATCACCTTGTCATTTTGTTCCAACCTAGCTACCAACTCTTGAATTTTATGCTATGTTGTATGGGCTTGCTTTTCTGAGACCTGTAGATCTGACAGAGCCTTGGTTAACTGTGATGGAGTGGTACCTGGTGTATCAGAATTTGGAGTCACATAGACGTGTGTGTCCCATTTCTCCTACAATTCAGCCAATTTCTGTTTAGGGCAACCATGTTTGCAGCCATTTTCGCATTCTCATCCCTTTCCCGAGCAATGGTATTAGCAAGGGTTGATTTTTCTCTTTTTGCATGGACCAATTCCTCAGGTTGTATATATTGCTCACGAGGGATGTTGAGTCTCCCCCTCAACTTTGAGTTTTCAACCTCTAGATCCAGGATGATTTTCTTCCGAGTCCCCTCTTTTTCGCTTCCTTTTTCACTCATTATCCTTATGAGATTGTGTAGGTTGTTGCTGATGCCTCTAGCACTTGCCCTCTCTTTCTTCTGATTCTCTAACACCTCTTTGTATTTGTCTTCCAGCTTCCTTAGTGCAAGCACAAGCTTCAAAACCTTGTCCCTTAACATATCCCCGATGCATTGGTGGAGGCCAAGTTTGTTAGTTAAAGGAACCTTTTCCAGATTTACAGCAAAATCCAAAGCTCGGTAGCTGACTCCATCAGTTGTAGAGTCTAGCACTGCCTCTGTGATGGCTATTATCAACTGTTCTTTATCCATATCCAGCTATGAGGTGAGCTGGGTATGATATTTATCTACGAACTTGGCCAATTCTGCTCAGATTTTTTCCCTTATTGTCCGGTTTCTGCTTCCAATTTCTTCCCTTACTTTAGCCTTATTTGCCAAAACAGCCTGTGATATCCCAGAGGGTTTCAAAGAGGAAGCGCCATCATAGTTTACCTTGAAACCAACCTTTCTTTTGTCAGGTTCCCCGTATCGGATCAGTTCCTCCTGTGGCTGCTCTTCCCAGATAATATCCACATCATCACTTCTATGTCTATTGGAGGGATGGGATCCCTCCCCTATATCCCTACCTTCTAATTCCTCTAAAAACTCAACCTCGCCGGTCTGCCCTTTCCTTCCTCTACCCGCTGAAGCAGTGTCGCCCCTTCCTTCTGCAGCCAAAGATTTGGCCTCCATCTATGAAGCCAAAGGCCATGCGTCAAGGTTAGCTCTCCATTCAATGAAGGGCCTATTCTCATGCACATATGCAGTGGACCTAATATTCCTTTTCCTGTTAGAGAGGATTCATTTTGGGTCATAGGGCCAAAATTTCCCCAGCACTAAATCCAGCCCCTGAAGCAGCGTCTCCACTGTGGAGAGGGCGTGTCTTGAGTTTACGGTAAAAAGGTTGATGGTGGTAGGGAGCTTGAGGATGTAGCCTTTATTCGTGAAGACGAAGTGGAACTGGTCTAATTTCAGGGTTTGACGTATGTATTCAAGGGTGAAAACCTTCATATCAGGGAAAAAAGGCAAGTTGTAGGGGGTACATCTGCACCATAGACTTTGATCTTAGTGTAGTCGTCAAATAAGTACCAGTCCCCTGTGATTTCCTCATCACCAAACTGCAACCAATATTTCTGCTCGGGAAAAATACTAGGCGGGGGGTTGTCATGAAATATGGTGTAGGCAATGGTCATGAAATTGTTCAAAAACCCTGAGTAACCCCTCCCGTTAGGCTATTGACGTACTGATACGTTCCACTCAAAGACAGTTCTTGGCTGGCTTTTTCATTCTTGAGAGTTTTTCGAGGCCCAAAGCTTTGAACTTGTCAACGTGCTCAAACAGAAAGAGGTAAAACACAAGTGAACATAAACGAAATTCCCCTGAAGAGGGTAGTTCTTGAAACTGGGTTTGAATGGCCAAGGCCAAGAAAGTGAGGATATCCAAAATGACACCCGGCTGGGACATGAGACAAAGGAGGGCTATGCATTCTTTCGACACCCTCTCTACATCTCTGAGACCTAGAAACCCTAATATGAAAGTGAGAACAAGCTGGAGATTGTATGTGAATGTGGTCAAGGGCACCATATCCGAAGACGGGATAGACGTGAGACGAGAGTCTAAGATGGAAGAGAGGATTCACTCTGTTGTTTCCAGGGTAATTTGGGAAAATGATGGGACAGGGACAACTCTGTGAACTTGACATACTCTTAGCTATGAGGGAAATGAAGGGCTTCTTTAATGAGCTTAGGGGATATACGGAAAACCTTATTTCCCTGAGCCGAAATAAAAACATCCCTGCATTCGTCGTAGGCATCTCTGAGCCAGCATATGAACTCGGTGACTGGAAAGGTGGGTGGAACAATTTGGTAATATAGGCCAAACCGAACGACTCTGAACCGGTTGTGGCCTTTCACATGACTTTCTAACAAGTTGGGTCTGACACGAGAGACACAAAAATGGTACTGGGGGTCGCAGATATGAGCTTGTGTGTCAATGAGAGGCTCAGGTCCAGGGACGACCCTAACTTTGCGGGCTTGAGGGGTTTCAAGTTCAGACTTTCTGGACTTGACTCTTGCGATGACCATTTTGAAAATTAAAGCAAAAGGAAAACTGTAAGATGTGGGAATGACAAAATACATGTAACGAGTGAGGAAAACCCAAGAGGGAAAGCGACACGGGGGTTGAAAGCAACCTGGTGCTGTAATCCAAGCTTAATTGTTTGGTGAGTTCGTAAAAATAAGTATTTTACCAAAATTGGGCATAATACAGGGTTAAACAGGCCCTAGATTTACGAAAAACGAGGCTTGGGTAACAACTTGGAGGTATGATGCCGACATCGAGGCACATGGCATTAGGCTGTTAGTTACTAGGAGTTAGGTAGGTGCGAGCCACACACCGGGTTAATACTGGTGCTAGTCATGTACTGGATTTCCTGACTTACCTTACCTTTTCTTTTACGCATGCCACCTATTAGTATCGAGGGGCCCACTGAAGAGTTCTGGCGGGGACATGTGAAGTCTCCTCGCAATGCACCACCACCCCACGGAATGGTCAAAACCTGCCCCACCAACCTGTGATGTCATGAGTTCTGGGGGTATAGATCTGCCCTCCTTGTACATGCCTTGGTACCCCCAGAATCCCTCCACCTAGCAGCGCTACTCGGGCTATCCAATGTATGGCCCATGGCCTCTCCTTTGCTTGGTTGTAACGCGGCATTAACTCCTTTTTCCGCATTCTTTATATAAGGGGGGGTTTTGCATGCTTCCCTTACATTTATTTTGTCCGCTTACACTTCCAAAGGTTATTTTCTTTTCTTACCTCAAGTTATCTTTTTGTTGAACTGATAAGATGAGGGTTATCATAACAACATTGGCTCCACCTAGGGACGACACGTTCATTCTCAGACGTGTCGAGAATTTCGCAGACCACTTGTAACTCATTCTTTGAAAGCTAGAGTCTCTTCAAAATTCTCAAAAATTCACATGGTGAAAAAAACATCAACTATGAAAGTATAAATGACAAATATATACACACTATAATACAATGGTCTCCAGGACCTAGATCAGTTGTGGAAATAGGGCTTCAGGAGCTGCCCATTTACAGGCGTCTCAATCACATCTCCTTCCAAATTCTCCATAGTGAAGGTGTTATTTCCTTTGACCTCGGCAATTTTGAAAGGTCCAAACCATAGGGGGTCAAACTTTCCATGCTTACCTTTGTCAGCTCTCCTGATGTCCCACCTTAGTAATAAATCCCCTGCTTGCATTTCCTTGCTTTGGCATGTTGATCAAACAGATCTTTCATTTTCTCCTGGTATTTTGCTAAACGATCATTTACTTGGCTACGAGTCTCTTCTACCTTGACCAATTGATTTATTCTTCTAGTAATATCGTTGGGCTCTTCTTGGCTATCCTGAAGGAACCTGGCCACAGGCAAGGCCAGCTGAATTAGGAAAATTTCCGCTCTACCATAGACTAGTTCATATGGGGACTTGCCTGTCAATCATTTATTTGTGATTATGTTCGCCCATAATGCAAATTTTAGATGGGAATCCCATTTTTTCTGACTTTCATTTATGGTTTTCTCTAAAGCCATCACCAATGTCTTATTTGAAGACTCAGCCAATCCATTCTCCTGAGGATAATAGGTTGTGGAGTGCCCCAGGGTGATGTGGTATTACTAACAGAAATTGGTGAATTTTACAGACTTGAAATCCTGTGCATTATCTGTCACAATCTTAGTCAGGAAGCCAAACCTGGATATAATATTTTCTTCTAGGAACTTAATCACCACTGCATTAGTTGTGTTCCTTGCTAGTATTGCCTCTACCCACTTGGTGAAGTAGACAGTGGCGGTTAGGATCCATTTATGTTGACCACTAGATTGTGGGTGAATTTCCCCGATGAAATCTATCCCCCATTGCTGAAAAGGTTCTTCTATATGTACTAGGATCATAGGTAAGGGAGAAAATTTCTGCTTTTCAGTGAACCTCTGACACTTTTCACAGGCCTCGACTTGAGCATGCACATCCCCAAACAATTTGGGCCAGAAGAAACCTACCTTCAATATCTTATGGGTTGTAGACCTCCAGCCGTAATGCCCTCCACAAATTCCTTCATGGAATTCAACCATAACTTCTTCCACTTCCGTTTCTGTAAGGCACAAGAGCAGGATTCCCGAGGAATCCTTCCAATATACTCGGCCATTTGTAGTAATATAATTATGTGACTTCAACCTCAACGTTCAATATTTAGCCTTATCGAAGTTCAGAGGACACCTGAGAGTTAAAAGATATTCTATAATATCCTTATATCAAACACTGATCAAATACTTCATGTGGGTCTTCTGCACAGTCATTTCTATCACGGGTTGTTCCTCCGTGTGTCCAGAAAACTCCCCAATTCCCATGGATAGATTTATTCCTAAAGCTTGATAGTTAGACTTAGACAAAATCTTGGCTAGACCCTGTCCCTTGATGAGCTTTGTGGGATGAATGTCTAATTCATATTCTTGGATCTTAGCGGTCCATTTTCCCCTTTTTCCCTCACTATCCCCTTGAATCGGAATATCTTTAACTGTGGCTATAGATACAAAAGCAATGATGGTTGACTGTAGGACGTACATCCGGAATGCCTTTAAGGACTTCACCAAAGCATATGCCTATTTCTCTAGAATTTTGTATTTTAGTTCGGCATCTCGAAGTACCTGACTAAAAAAGGCGATGGGTTATTCATACCCCTCCTCATTTTTCTATAAAAGTACTGTGGCTACAATATGCAGGGAGGAAAATGAGAAGATCATGAATGGCTTACTGTAATCTGGTCCTAGTAATACTGGAGCTTCTACAAAGGCACTCTTGATTCTATTAAATGCTTCTCTTGAAACATTCGTCCATTTCACCTCATTGCTTTTCTTAATCATTTCGGTGATATGCTGAACTATTTCTACGTAGTTTGGGATGAACCTTCTCAAAAAATTTATGCGCCTGAGGAAAACCTGAACTTCCTTCTTATTACGAGGCAAGGATATGCCGTTGATCACTTCCACCCTTTTTGGATCAATCTTTACTCCTGCTTTAGTTACAATATGGCCCAATAATTTTCCTTCTTCTAAAGCAAACATAGATTTTTGAGAATTTAGGGACAGACCATACCTACGGCATCTTTCGAAATTCTGGCATAGGTGCTCAACATGTTCAGCATCATCTTTTGAAAAGACAGTGATATCATCCAAGTATACCACCACGAACTTGTCATGTTCTCCTATAAACGCGATGTCCATTTCCCTTTAGAAAGTGGCTCCAGCATTTATCAAACCGAAAGGCATTCGAGCATACATGAAAGTGCCCCATGGGGTGGTGAATGCCGTCTTCTTTTGGTCTTCGGGCAGGACTGCCACCTGATTGTATCTTGAGAAACCATCCATCATGGACATGCAAGAGGACCCGACCACCTTCTGCAAGATGTGATCCATTTTGAGGAGAGGGTAGTTGTCTTTAAGGGATGCTCTATTTAAATTTCGAAAGTCTACACACAACCTTATCTCTCCATTCTTCTTTCAGATCAGTACCAGGTTAGCCACCCATTCTGAATAGCTCAGAGGTACAATAATCTTAGCCTTCAACAACTTCTTGATTTCCTTCTCTATGGCGGGAATCAGCAAAGGGTTAATCTTCCCTAGCTTCTGCTTATGTGGCTTGGCATCGGCCCTTAGTGGGATCTTGTGCTGGATGATACTTATGTCAAATGTTTTAAGATCTTGGTAAGACCAAGCGAAAACATCCTTATAGGAGTGAAACAACTGTACATACCTTTCTCTGTGTTCTTCTGGGACTCCTTTAGATAATTTTACTATCTTAGGATCTTCTTTCATCCCAACATTAACATCTTTTACCTGAGCTTCCAGTGTCAGCTTATTGGGGTTGACAGGAACGTCGTTTTTATCAAACAACCTCTCCAAGAGTACTAAACCTCTGGGGATCACATTTCCTTTCAACTGCAACACTTTGTGAGCAGTCACCATCTCCTGCCATTTATTTTTGGGTTTTTCTTCAGTTTCCTCTTCCTCCCCGGTATCGATAACCAAGTTAGAGAACTGTCTAATAGTTTCCATGAAGCGTTTCATCTGTTCTTCATCTTCAAACACCTACCACTGTTTGATGTTGTCCAGGATGGAAGGACCATAACGCACCTCCACTTCATATCTCAGAAGTGGATTCTGAGGTGGATGGAAATTTCTCGTTGCCACAGCCAGTGAATCTGCCATCCTGTTCTGATCTCTTGGCATAAACTGTATGTTAAATGCTAAGAAAAAACTCTCCACTAGGTCCCATACTTCGTTTCTGTATGCCCTTAGCCAAGGATGTTTGGCTTGGCATTAATTTTTGATCTATCTCACCACTAGCTCTCAGTCTCCAAATACTTTAATACTGTGAATATTCATGTTATTTGCAGTTTTTAGGCCTAGAAGTAGTGCCTCGTATTCAACCACGTTATTGGTGGCCTCATACTCTAATTTAAAAGAGAAGGGGGCTAATTGTCCAATAGGGGAGATCAGAAGCACTCCCGCTCCATTTCCTTCCCTTGAATTCACTCCATCAAAGTGCAAGTTCCACATTCCCCTTTCAACATCACTTGAGGAATTTTGTGAATTTAGTAAGTTGAATACTGGTTCTTGCAAAAACTCTTGGTCCTCCTCAAGCATTAGACAAGATAACTCCCCTTCTTTGCTATACACCAAAAATCTTGACTGCCTATACAACCTTCTTTCTTGTCCTCCAAACACTGGAATAGTTGCATAAGTAAGATTTAGCTTGATCAACCCTCCAATATTAGTACCCCATGATCTTGATAGAAGCATTCCAAAATAGGTTGGGATATCAGCAACTAATATGTCCATGATGACACTCTTAGCCGGGATCTGAGCCAAGTTTACCACCAGATCTTTAATCATCCCGAGACATTTTACTCGTTTGGAATCAAACGAAATTTGTAGGGTCGAGTGATCTGCAATCCTAGTTGTTCCATGATTGAAAGAGGTAACAACTTATGTGAAGCCCCTAAGTCCAACACACAATTATGTAACAACAAATCATGGATGACTAGTGAGACATAAAAGGGTGGGGTTGCAGAGTCTAACTCTTCTACATGGGTCCAAAAACTACCATGGGCCTTTCTTCTTGAAGGTTAAGAGAATATGGGGGTGAAGTTAACCCATGAGGAAGCATGAACTGAGAGACTTGAGCCTTATAGGAGGGTTTTTTTAGGAGTTCAACTAAAAGAACAGGGATTTTAACTTTATCTAGATCTTTTTGGAGATTACACACAGTGGGCCCCTTTTCCACTAAGGTCTCTTTCGATTCTTTGATGAGGATAGGGGAATTTTCGTCAGTGGACATACCTTTAGAGTGAGCAAGAGGGTCAGGTACCGACTTGGATGAGGATGCAAGAGTACCTTTCTATCTTGAGGGTTCTTCCACAGGTTTCTTGCCTTTGTTATCAGCCTTGGGGAGAGCCGAATCCTTGGGAGGTGACTCTTCTTCTTGATCTTGAGTACGTGTCCTCTTCCTGGAAGACCGAAGGTCATAATTCTTGTGGAAATGGGCTTGCATAAAATCCACGAAATATCTGCAATAATCATCAATATCATAATCAACAGTTAGTTTCGCTATCTCCTCCTCCTCCTCTTCCGGTATAGAAAACCCAACTTCCCCACCTTCTGAATAAGCAAGATATTGGTCATCTGGTCCATCAGGACTATCTTCCACTGGAACTTCTATTTGCCCTTCCAAATACAGAGGGGGTTGTATGTGATCTTGTTACTCTTTTTTATCTCTTTGCAATATCTGTAGCGGTGTCTTTCAGTATTGTGGATTATATCCTCGATTAGGAGCAATGTGGGATGGCGGGATGAGGAATTATTTGCTTCTAACTCAAGTTTCACCAATTTACTTGAAAAATTCTTAATCATTTGATTCATCTCTTCAATCTTGTAATCTGAGACCTCCCTATCTTGGTTAGAAGAAGAGGCTTCTTCTTTACCCCTTCACCTGAAATCATGATCCAACCTTCCTTTTGATTTCCCTGTAGAAGCAAAGTTAGCTTCTACCTCTAGTGCATCAGTCTGAGCTTGATCTAGAGAAACTGATTTCCTCTCCCTTAGGATGAAAACTAACTTGGATTCAAATGCTCCTATGAACACTACCTTAGCAACCGTCTAGGGGGGCTTCATATCACCTGGAAAGTTGGTGTATAGTTTGTTAAATCTCTTTATGAACTCACCCACATATTCATTGTTCTTTTTCTTTAGTGCGTTGAACTCTGTGAGGCAATAGCCGTGATCCATTTTTTCTCCCCACTAAAGGCTGAAAGCATTTTCCATCTCTTCCCAATTAGTGATGCAGTGGTCTGCAAGAGTCTTAAACCACTTTTGGGCTTCTCCATCCAAAGATTGGACAAATAATCTCAGTACCACATCCAGATGCTCAACATTAAAGTTCTCTACGAAAGCACAAAAATGTTCCAAATGTTTTTGTGCAGCTCTACTGTCCTCACCGGTAAACTTGGGTAAGAGCTTCATGTATTATTGGCGAATGTCATTTAAGATTTGGGGTAATGCCAGGGGGGAATATTTATTTTTAAAAAAGCCAGGAACTGCCATGGGAGGGGGTGGAGCAAGAGGAAGATTTGGCAGAATGGTATTGGGGGTAAACTGAATGGTAGTCTTTGGATTTGCTTGGACAAACAAAATCTGAGAGATGGTTACCTGTTTTATCTCTTCAGCATCAGGAGTGGGATGTAAGACAAATATTGAAATATCTATTGACTCGACTTCATATTTTACCTCTGATTGCTCAAGGAAAGGATTATCTGGTGGGTATTCAAGGACTCTCGTAGTGGAACCAGGGCCTTGGGCTTGAGCTTGCTGTGAGGAAGATGGTGAGTCTTAAAGAGAGAATCTGGGTATGTCAGTATGAGTGGCTTGCTTTTCTTTCCAGATTATTTTGAATAAGATCTTCTCTGGGTCGAATACGGAAGGCGTTCTCAACTGAGAGGTATCTGACCTTAGGTGGGGCTTTTAATAAGCCAAGACTGCAAATGGATTTTATACTTCAAAGGGTAATGGAGTCGCCAAGGTGAGGGATATACAACTCTCAACCCTTAGTGCTCACCTAATTTTGAAGGGTGAATGTTCTTGTCATACCCAGGGATAAGATATTCAAATTCGTTACCCGACAACGGTGCCAAAAAGATGTTGTAGCTCCTAGAGACAACCCTAAGTTGTGAAGGACAAGTGCCTAGGACATCTTAGAGCCAAGAGGATTCAGAAAAAATTTCTATGGTCAGGGATATAAAGCCTCTTGTTTAGAAATTATTTTTAAAACTTCATAAGGTGGGACCGAGACATCAGGAACATATATAAACCAGCAATAATGCCCAATCGTAATACAATAAGGGTATATAAGCACATTATCAAAGATGAATCTAGATTTAAAAAAGCTGTGAGAAGGGCCGAACATGAAACACAGTACACAGTTATAAAATAAGAAGTGTGGTGACAACAGAAGCAAATGAAGAGAGTATTAACTATAGATAGGCTTATTATCATATAAGAATCTATCGCCAACTAATATCAGAAGAAAGGCGAGTAAATGATATATAACATATGAACATAATATCAAAAGCTTCGAGCCATATTTAAAAATCCATAGACCAATAAACATGAGTATCCTTTGACAGATAAATTCACACCCAGTTAATCAAGTGCTCACATTTCGATAGCTTATAATATAAAGAGAGTGATGAAATGCAGAAAAAACATTTGTATTAGAGTATAACTGAAAGAATACAAATTGTGACTGATCTCACCAGGAATCCATCTCACAATAGAATAATACACATTGATTTCCCAATGGGATTATTCAACATACGCTATGAGAAAGCCTTAAAACTTTACAAAAAGGAGAATTTACGACTAACAGTCTCTGTTCTAGAAAGTCTGGAACCCTTGCATAAACTCAGGTTCTTTCTTTTATAATCCTCTGTTAACTGTTTGCAAAAGATATTTTTAGACCGATATTTGTTTATGGAAATATCTTTTCTGTTTCTTGTCTCTATCAAAATCAAAATTGATGATGAGGAAAGACGCCTCTCATCATCTCTGTAGTGGCCTTAATGAAGGCATCAACCGAAAATGAAACAACTTAAACAGAAAATAAAATGCATAGGGTGAAACGAAGAGTTCACCCAATATTACAAAGTAAAAATAACAAGTAAAAAGGCCACTAGGGCCGGATCATGAGCATCATTTTTTCGAGTGACAAGGCGTAGCTACTGTCGGTTGATTTGGAAGCACCGATGACGCGGATGAGCCACAACTTTATGTTTATGAGGAGGCGGGGACTGGAGGGATGATGTGGCAACTGGTACATATACATACTCGTTGCATTTCTACCATATGGTCACCCCTGGAGGGGGCCTAGTGGCAAAAATCTCCACCAAGGCCTGTATATTAGTCAATTATGAGTAATCCACGTGGATGAGTAAGCACTGTTTGATCTCAGCTTCATGGCGAGCAATTATGGTTTCAACGTTCAGGCGAGTGGTTTTCTCATAGGGAAGATTGGTGTGATTCATAACAGCTGTTAGCTTCTCTTTGTAATCAGTTAGACTTGAAAACGTGGCTGTTATAGGCTCCTAGCATGATGGGAGGCCTGCTTTCACCAGCTCATCCCATTCTTGCTCAAAATTCCCCACTCCCTTGGCAACCTGCTCCAAACCACTCAATGCATTTACACGCGCGGTCTCTTTCTCAATTACTCTTCTGATTTCCATCACTCCCCTGAAACGGTCTTCAATACCTTGGACAGCCAACTCTTCAGAGTCAAATCCATTTAGATAATTGATATAATTCTTGGCCATGACCACCTTTGCCTCAGCTTCCGCTTGTCCTTCCTGCAACTTCCCTTTGAACAGTCGGACATCAATCTTCTTATCATCCATTAACATAATATACTTCCAAATTTTCCTTACCTCTGATATAATATCGGTCCAGATGAGGCACCTAGCTTCCAGAAGGGTTTTGTTTCCTTTCATTCAATTGTTTAGATCCTTGATGACCTTTTCCTGTTGCAACTTCTCCCTTTTCACTCCTTCCACCTCTTCTTGCAGTTCCGCTATCACGTTGTCATTTTGTTCCAACCTAGCTACCAACTCCTGAACTTTCTACTGTGCTCTATGGGCTTGCTTTTCTGAGACCTGTAGGTCTGACAGAGCCGTGGTTAACTGTGCTGGAGTGATACCTAGTGTATCAGAAGTTGGAGTCACACAAACATGTGTGTCCCATTTCTCCTGCAATTCATCCAATTTCTGTCTAAGGGCAACCATGTCTCGAGCAATGGTATCAGTGAGGGCTGATTTCTCTCTTTCTGCCTAGACCAATTCCTCAAGTTTTATATATTTCCTGCGGGGAATGTTGAGTCTCCTCCTCAACTCTAAGTTTTTGACCTCTAGATCCAGGATGATTTTCTTTCAGACCCCCTCTTTGTCGCTTCCTTTTTCACTCATTATCCTTATCAGATTGTGCAGGTTGTTGCTGATGCCTCTAGCACTTGCCCTCTATTTCTTTTGATTATCTAACACCTCTTTGTATTTTTCTTCCAGCTTCCTTAGTGAAAGTGCAAGCTTCACAACCTCGACCCTTAACATATCCTTGATGCATTGGTGGAGGCCAAGTTTGTCAGTTAAAGGAACCTTTGCCAGACTTACAACAACCTCCAAATCTCTGTAGCTGACTCCATTAGCTGTAGGGTATAGTACTGCCTCTGTGATGGCTATCAACTAATCTTTATCCATATCCATCTCTACGGTGAGCGGGGTATGATATTTATCTACGAACCCGACCAATTCTGCTTGGATTTTTTCCTTCACTGTTCGGTTTCTGCTTCCAATTTCTTCCCTTATTTCAGCCCTATTTATCGAAACAGCCTGTGATATCCCAGAGGGTTCCGAAGAGGAAGCGCCATCATAGTCTACCCTAAAACCGGCCTTGCTTTTGTTAGGTTCCCTTTATCGGATCAGTTCCTCCTGCGGCTTCTCTTCCCATATAATCTCCACATCATCACTTCTATGTCTCTTGGAGGGATGGTATCCCTCCCCTATATCCCTACCTTCTAATTCCTCTGAAAACTCGGCCTCGTTGGTTTGCGCTTTCCTTCCTATACCCGTTGAAGCAGTGTCGCTCCTTCCTTCTATAACTGAAGATTCAACCTCCATCTACGAAGCCAAATGCCATGTATCAGATTTAGCTCTCCTTTCAATGAAGGGCCTAGTCTCATGCACATATGCAGTGGACCTAATCTTCCTTTTCCTATTAGAGAGGATTCCTTTTGGGTCATAGGGCCAAACATTCCCTAGCACTAAATCCATCCCCTGAAGCATCATCTCCACTGTGGAGAGGGTGTGTCTTGAGTTTACGGTAAAAGGGTCGATGGTGGTAGGGAGCTTGAGGATGTAGTCTTTCTTCGTGGCGACGAAGTGGAACTGGTCTGCTTTCAGGGTTTGACGTATGTATTGAAGGGCAAAAACCAGCATAGCAGGGAACAACGGTAGGTGGTAGGGGGGTACATCTGCACCATAGACTCTGATCTCAGTGTAGTCGTCAAACAAGTACCAGTCCCCTATGCTTTCCTCATCACCAAAATGCAGCCAATCTTTCTGCTTAGGAAAGATCTTAGGTGGGGGGATGTCGTGAAGTATGGTGTACGCAATGGTCATGAACTCGTTCAAAAACCTTGAGTAACCCCTCTTTTTAGGATGCTGACGTATTGAGACGTTCCACTCAAAGATAGTTCTAGGCTGGTTGTTCGTTCTTGAGAGTTTTTTGTAATATTCCTAATTAGCCCAAGCTAATAGGAATATACAATTTTGTTTTGTTTTTCATGCTTATGAATAAAATTGTAAAGGAGGACCAATAATAACTCCTAAACATCAAAATAAATCAATTCTCAATGTGAAACAAGCTAAATCTGAGTTACTTTCATAAACACACTTAAGTGTGAATGAGGCTGGGCCAATTGACTGGGTCAACAGGACCAAATCCACAACGTTTTCTACATGCAATGTGTCTCCTAAAGGCATAGCATAGTTCATGTTGGAGGTCACTCATGTGAATGAGGCTAAATCATCAAGGTGGTTTAGGGTTTGACAAGATTTCCAAATTATAAAAGGAGGAGGAGGACACCAAGGAGAGGTTTTATTATTGGATATTTCTCAAGATGATGTTTGTTTAGACATTCCTTATTCTCTGGCTATTTAGCTGAGAATAGTGTTGTTTAGCACTTGGGTGTTCCTGGTTGGGAATCCCACCTCCTTCCTTGAGCAGTTCTTGGAGGAGACTTGTTCTATCTTGTCCACTATCAGGCTTTGGGCCAAGCTTCATCTTCCAACCATAATTCAGATCCTGTGGAGGGTTTGATTGTTTTTTCAAGCTGCAGCAGTGGAAGCTAGATCTATTTAGATCTAGGCAAATCTAGTGCCTCTTCTCAGTGAGTGTGTCTTTTAACCTCCTGGAAGAGTGTATTGAATCATTAGAGCTAAAATTTCAGATCTAGGCATCAGGCCTATTCACTGCTAAAGCTAACAGTGTATTTTCTCTCCCATAACTACGTTATCTGCAAGAGGGAAGTTGCATGGTGTTTGAGCAACGTTTTGGAGGGGTGATATATGGTGTTAAGGGGCTCTCCTTGCATTGTTGTGATCCATGGATTGGCCATCCAATCCATGTTCATTTCAAATATGATTTGCATCTGGTTCTATTTACTACATAATTCCTGAATATTACTGCAGGACTGCATCTTAGATCTCAGATCTACTCACTGTTGTTCATGATTTTCTCAGATCTCCAAGGGGAGTGTATTAAGGAGCCCATCTAGTACACAGATCTATATTGGATCTATATTTTTGTGTACAGATCTGCTCTAGATCTGATTTTTAATATATATCCACTGTAGCATTAATAAAATAACACTGTCAGGCTTTGCAGTCCCATTTTGTTGTTGCAACACCTCAATATTAAGGGTTTATTCATGTAATTCTTCTGTTTATCTATTGTACATTGTATGAACCATGATATAGATATGATTTCTTGATTTTCATACCATATTGCATCCATTACCTTCATAAAATCATGCTTTCTGTGCTTCAGTAATTTTTGCAGTAATTAAGTCATGGGGATTGGGCCTTTTTTAAGCCATACCGGGAGTGGGAGACCTGTTTAACATAGCTAGAGTCATTTGTTTTTGCTGAAAATTGATATGTGAGTCTCACATGACCTAAGATACGAGATACCACTGTCACATGCCCTTATTTTTATGCTTATCTTTGAAATTAACCTTTTTATGGCATAAATTGTTGCTTTTCCCCAACTTTTGGCTCATAAAATGAAGTAAAATTTCATGTTGTAGCTTGGATTGATGGCTATGTGTTTTTAACATGTCATATGAGCTTATTTTATGCTACATATCCATTTTTTAGTTTATACATTGCTGCAGTCCCTCATTGGGTATTTATCAAGCCATAATAGGTGTGGGAGGCCTGTTTGCCCCAACTAGAAGGATTTGTTTTTTATATCCTATTAGATTTAGGACTTAGATACTTAGATCTAAGGGACACAAGTTCTGGTTTCAAATCCTATAGCATCCATTCCTAGAAAATGTGTTTTCCAGTCATGCCTTGCTGACAGTTCCCATTTTGGGATATTACAGTGGTATCAGAGCATGATCTCTAGCTCAGTCTGTGAGATCTAGCCATCAGAAGGATAAAGAAGAATACTGAAGGAATATTACACAGAGGAAAAAGAGAATATTTTTTCTAACACTCTGTCTCAAGCCATGCATGAATTGAAGGAAGAAATCAGGGGAATGAGAAGGGGAAGACATGAAAATCCCTCAAGGAGTTCTTCTCATGAAGAAAGCCCCAGTACTTCTTATGTTGTGTGTGAGCATTCAGCCACACAATCTGATCTACAACACTGTAACATGCCTACTTTCTTGTTTAGAGAAAGAGGAGAAGGAGGAATGACAGAAGAGGAGATCTCCCTGCTTCTTTTCCAAACCTTGGAAGGTATTAAAGAAGATCTCAAGGAGATGAAAGGGGAGGAGTGTAGAATATTTCTGGAAGGGTTTGAAATAAGCCCTAACTATTCTCATGAGGGGTGTGAGCATTCAACCACACATGCAGATCCACAACACAATCTCTTGCCCACATTTGCTGCAAGGAGGATGGAGGGAGAAGATCCATCACCACATGGAGGTGAAAGCGGAGCCATTGCTTCCACTAAACGAGACTTTGCATATTTACAAGGGGTTCCAAATGATTCAACATGTGGGAACCAAAACACAATTCCAGAGCAACATGCAGTAGCATTGGTGGATTTTGATTTGGGAGGAGAGGAAGAGAAGAAGGATCAGCATCAAGAGATGATGAGCATTAACCCTTACATATTTCAGAAGAATTATACACAAAGGAAAGAGACTGCAATGCGCAGAGAAGAGAGGGAAGAATCAGCCCACTCATACATGTATTCCACTTCATATTTTGATGTCTCACTACATGGAGGCATTCCACCTAGGAGGCCACTACATCTAGAATTGGTGAGAGACATCTTGCCTCTTGGCTCACCATTCTTGGATTCCAGGGAGGTGAGGAGTTTGGAGGATGAATTTGGCATGAGGGATGTCAAAGTAGTAGGCAGCAGCATGAGGAGAGCTTCATATGCTATATCACCAGCGTTGTCTCTTAGGAGGATCGATCCCTATTGGAGGTCTCAACTTTTGGTAGAGTACTCCAAGGATCTTGGTGCATGCATGATTCTTGATGACCCGGATGGAGATGATAGATACATAGTAGATGATGTGGTCATATATTCCTATGGTAGGATCTTCTTGACTAGATCTTCTAGTCTCAGGGAGAAGCTGCTACATGCAACACATGAGGACTTCTCTTCCATGCACTTTGATGCATATTTCCATTTGATGGAGGAGTTCACATGGGAGGGCATCCAGCATGACATATTTCAGCATATGGAGAGATGCATAGCCCGAGTGGTAATGAAGAGGAGGTCACAACCACTTCCCTACTCTTTGGAGGTGAGGGAGAACTTTCAGTTGAGCCATTTCAGCTCAAGATCTCGAGTGCATGATGGAGGAGGTATAATTTCACATTTTTTATTGTACTTATTTCCCTTGTTTGAGCAACAGAATGTATCAAGAAGAGTTTTTCCTTCTTGCATATTGTATAATAATGCACTTGAAGCCTTTTGTAGCATTGAGATTGGCTATCTCATTGGTGGTTTGTGGGGGAAGCCACATGATTTTTGGTGTGCACCATTGACACCACTTTGTACCTTCATGATGCTATCTTGTAAAATGATTTTGGCAGCAAACAAGTGGCTGGAAAAGCACTTGTTATTGTTTGATTTGATGCAGGAAAGGGATGCACTACGCTTGTTCCATGTGTGGAACTATGACCCAATTTCCGGTTGTCATATGGCAGCTTGTTCTCATTTGTTTTTGCTTCCATGTATTGTTGATATTTCTATGTTCATGGGAGGCTTTGTTTGGAGAGTGGGATATGAGATGGAGATGCCCATTGGGAGTATGATTCTCCCTACTATTCATGTTGTATGTTTCAGGAGGAGCAATGGGAAAACCATGATTGCCACATCACAACTATTTTCTTCATATGGAGTAAGCCATTTGAAGAACTTGAGTGCTTGGAGGAGGCACTTCATGGCTGAATTATTTGATGGGGTAGCTTGGGCCATTCTTGGAGGCCATATCATTTCAACCCAAGGGCATAAACAACCCCATACTTACCATAAATGGAGAGATAAACAATTTGAATGGGAAAATCTAAACTCTCCATTCAGCCCCAACACATTGCATATATCCAGGGTTGAAGTTTTCTTTGATGAGCTACCTTAGAATGGCTCATTTCATTTGGATGATTGCATGGGTGAGGGAGTCACTCTTTGGGAACAAAAATTCCCATGTTTTCATCACTCCTACCTTGAAGAGGCCATTGAGAAACAAGGAGATCACTACTTGTACCTTCCATTTTCTCACGATGAACACTTTGTTATCCTACACTTGGAGGGAATCATTGGAGGACAGATTCATTTCTTATCATTTTCAGCCATGGTGGGATCCATTGATGAGGCCACAAGAAGAGGAAGGGAGGAATTTTTCTCTACCTTTCAGTTGCTTGAGGAAAAGAAACATTTTGAAGGGGGAGGACTGCAATATTCCTAATTAGTCCAAGCTAATAAGAATATTCAATTTTGTTTTGTTTTTCATGCTTATGAATAAAATTTTAAAGGAGGACCAATAATAACTCCTAAACATCAAAATAAATCAATGCTCAATGTGAAACAAGCTAAATCTGAGCTACTTTCATAAACACACTTAAGTGTGAACGAGGCTGGGCCAATTGACTAGGTCAACAAGACCAAATCCACAACGTTGTATACATGCAATGTATCTCCTAAAGGCACAACACAGTTCATGTTGGAGGTCACTCATGTAAATGAGGCTAAATCATCAAGGTTTTTTAGGGTTTGACAAGATTTCCAAATTATAAAAGGAGCAGGAGGACACCAAGGAGAGGGTTGATTATTGGATATTTCTCAAGGTGTTGTCTGTTTAGAAATTCCTTATTCTCTGGCTATTTAGCTGAGAATAGTGTTGTTTAGCACTTGGGTGTTCCTGGTCAGGAATCCCGCCTCCTTCCTTGAGCAGCTCTTGGAGAAGACTTGTTCTATCTTGTCCACTATCAGGCTTTGGGCCAAGCTTCATCTTCCAACCACAATTCAGATCCTGTGGAGGGTTTGATTTTTTTTGCAAGCTGCAGCAGTGCAAGCTAGATCTATTTAGATCTAGGTAAATCTAGTGCCTCTTCTCAGTGAGTGTGTCTTTTAACCTCCTGGAAGAGTGTATTGGATCATTAGAGCTACATTTTCATATCTAGGCATCAGGCCTATTTAGTATTGAATCTAACAACACAGTTTCTCTCCCATAACTGCGTTATCTGCAAGAGGGAAGTTGCAGGGTGTTTGAGCAACATTTTGGAGGGGTGATATCTGGTGTTAAGGGCTATCCTTGCACTGTCGTGATCCATGGATTGGCCATCCAATCCATGTTCATTTAAGATCTGATTTGCATCTGGTTCTATTTACTATATAATTCCCGAATATTACTGCTGGACTTCATCTTAGATCTCAGATCTACTCACTGTTGTTAATGATTTTCTTAGATCCCCAAGGGGAGTGTATTAAGGAGCCCATCTAGTACAAAGATCTGTATTGGATCTATATTTTTGTGTACATATCTTCTCTATATCTGATGTGTAATATATATCAATTGTAGCATCAATAAAATAATGCTTATAGGCTTTGCAGTCCCATTTTTTTGTTGCAGCACCTCAATCTTGAGGGTTTCTTCATGTAATTATTCTGTTTATCTATTGTACATTATATGAACCAAGCTATAGATATGATTTCCTGATTTCCATACCATATTGCATCCATCACCTTCATAAAATCATGTTGCTTGTGCTTCAGTAATTTCTGCAATAATTAAGTCACGGGGATTGGGCCCTTTTTAAGCCATACCGGGAATGGGAGACCTGTTTAACATAGATAGAGTCATTTTTTTTTTGCTGAAATTTGGTATGTGAGTCCCACATGACCTAAGATACAAGATCCCACTGTCACTTTCCCTTATCTTTACGCTCATCTCTGAAATCAACCTTTTCATAAATTGTTGTTTTTCCCCAACTTTTGGCTCATAAAATGAAGTACAGTTTGTTGTTGTGGCTTGGATTGATGGCTATGTGTTTTTAACATGTCCTATGAGCTTATTTTATGTTTCATATCCATGTCTAAGTTTATACATTGTTGCAGTCCCTCATTGGGCATTTATCAAGCCATACTAGGTGTGGGAGGCCTGTTTGCCCCAACTATAAGGATTTGTTTTTGACATCCTCTTGGATTTAGGACTTATATACTCAGATATAAGAGATCCAAGTGCTGGTTTCAAATCCTATATCAGCCATTCCTTGAAAATGTGTTTTCCAGTCATGCCTTGCTGACAATTCCCATTTTGGGATATTACATTTTTCGAGGCCCAAAGCTTCAAAATTGTCAGCGTGCTCAAATAGAAAGAGGTAAAACACAAGTGAACAGAAATGAAATGCCACAAAAGAGGGTAGTTCTTGAAACTGGGTTTGAATGGCCAAGGCCAAGAAATTGGGGATATCCAAAATGACACCCGGCTGGGACATGAGCCAAAGGAGGGATATGCATTCTTTCGACACCCTCTTGACCTCTCTAAGACCTAGCAACCCTGAGATGAAAGCGAGAATAGGTTGGAGATTGTCTTTGAATGTGGTCAAGGGAACCATATCCAAATACGGGATAGACATGAGACGAGAGTCTGAGATGGAAGAGAGAAATTCACTCTGTTGTTTCCAAGGTAATTTGGAAAATTGACGGGACAGGGACAACTCTGTGCACTCAAAATACTCCTAGCTGTGAGGGAAATAGAGGGCTTCTTTAATGAGCTCAGGGGATATGCAGAAAAGCTTATTTCCCTGAGCTGAAAGAAAAACATCTCGGCATTCGTCATAGGCATATCTGAGCCAGCATATGAACTCGATGACTAGAAAGGTGAGTAGAACAATTTGGTAATATAGGCCAGACCGAACGACTCCGAACCAGTTGTGGCCTTTCACATGACTTTCTAACAGGTCGGGTCTGACACGAGAGACACTGAAAGGGTACTGCGGGTCGCAAATACGAGCCTGTGTCAATGAGTGGCTCAGGTCTAGGGATGGCCCTAACTTTTCGGGCTTGAGGGGTTTTAGGTTCAGACTTTCTAGACTTGACTCTTGCGATGACCATTTTGAAAAGTAAAGCGGAAGGAAAATTGTAAGATGCGGGAATGACAAAATACCTGTAACCAGGGAGGAAAACCCAAGAGCGAAAGCAACGCATGGGTTGAAAGCGACCTTGTGCTGTAATCCAAGCTTAACTGTTCGACGAGTTTGTAAAAATAAGTATTTTACCAAAAATGGGCGTAAGACATGGTTAAACAAGCCCTAGGTTTACGAAAAACGAGGCTTGAGTAACAACTTGGAGGGCTGACGTCATAAGGACGTTGACACTGAGGCACGTGGCATTAGGCTGTTGGCTACCAGAAGCTGGGTAGGTGTGAGCCACATGTCGGGTTAATACCGTTACTGGTCATGTACCGGCTTTCCTGACTTACCTTACCTTTGCTTTTACGCGCGCCACCTATTAGTCCCAAGGGGCCCACTGAAGAGTTATGGCGGGGACATGTAAAGTCTCCTCACGATGCACCACCACCCCACGAAACAGTCAAAACCTACCCCACCAACCTATGACGTCATGAGTTCCTGGGGGTATAGCTCTGCCCTCCTTATACATTCCTTGGTACCCCCGGAATGCCTCCACGTGGCGGTGCTACTTAGGCTGTCCCATGTATGGCCCATGGCCTCTCCTTTGCTTGGATGTAACGTGACATTAACTCCTTAGTCCACATTCTTTATATAAGGGGAGGGTTTGCATGCTTCCCTTATAATTATTTGGTCCGCTTACACTTCCAAAGGCTATTTTCTTTGCTTACCTCAAGTTATCTTTCTGTTGAACCGGTAAGATGAGTGTTATCATAACAACATGTTAGATAGCTAATGTTCATGAATATTATGTATTGGATTACATGGTTGTCACCTCTTGAACATCCACAGTTATTCATGTGCCACTAGTAGCAAGGAGCGAGCCTATGGGATCATGGGTCAAGGCCATCATCAAAGTGTTCAAGCATAGCATCAGGAAAAGGTACCTCTATCTCCTTTCTTTTTGTATTTTGAATATTAGCTAAGGAATCTTGCATTAGAAAGTCTCACAAGTTTCTAGACCCACTCTAGGGCTAGAGAGATCACCTCTATCTACAGAGGGGATCTATCTTCTCAACAAAATTGGTGACTCCATTGGGGAGCTTTAGCCTCTTAACCTTCCATTTCTCGGGTTGATCTCTAATCAGTTTGACCAATCACTGAGATTTTATATTGCTTAGGTCTCTATAGCTATGCATAGTTCTTGATTTTTTCTTTAGAGTATCAGGTATAGGTTCTTGCTTCGATTTGGATTTTTTTTTCCTAAGCATTTCTCGACTAGCGCGTATTTTTCTAGACACAGTCATGCTTCCAGTGCGGATAATTATAAGTACAATCACATTGAAAACCATTTTTTACACTCTCTCCTTGCGCTGGTACAATTTCATAGACCAACACTTTTTTTCTATGCAAAATAGTGCTACCAGCGTAGGTTTTGGGATCTAAAGTAGCGTTGAAGACCCTGTCAACACGATTTTTTCTATGTAAAGTAGCGATGGTCCTTAAATTTGACAATTTTTGGGGTTTTTGCTAAAAATACTTGTGTGTCCTGATCTTTGAAGTCATCCTCCTGCTCTATGTGCATCAATTTTTTATTTATTTTTGGTGTTAGTTTCTTTGTGGTGTGAAAAAATCCATCCTATACTTGAAGTGGTAAAAGTGAATTTTTTTTTAGTCTTTGATTCTTTTAGTCAATTAAAATTATTGTTTGTTGCTCATGTGTTTGGAAGGAACATTGATTTGTTGTTGATTAAGTATTATTAGTTCTTTTGAAACCATAAGAGCAAATTTATTTTTCCTTCATTTATTTTTCATCTTAAATTTTACTTTTCGTTAAAATGCATTAGATTAGATTGCATTGAAAAGTCATTTTCGAGATCTATCATTGAAATCAAATTACATTGTTTAATGATTGAAAGCTAAAAGGTACATTGAGTGTATTCTCATTCATTGGAAGGTGCATTAAGTAGATTCTAATTTCTTCGAAAAATGCATTGAATGCATTCTCATTCATCAAAAAGAAAAAAGGAAATTGTGCATAGATTACAGTTGCATAGTTTTCAAAATAGGAATCATGCATAGGTTACATTGCACAATTTGCATATTTGAATGTTTTGACTTGATTGGGATAGTGAAAGTGATCTGTTTAGGAAGAGCTTCATTTGTTTTAATTTTTTTTGTTGCGCCATTATTTGAAACTTTTCTCTAAATTGGATAACATTCATTAAATTGAAAGTATCTTTTTCTCATGCTATTTTCATTATAGGTATTTAGGTGACATCGTTTTGAGACTTGAAATTGAAACTTTAATCAAGATAAACCTTAAAAATTATTCAATTAACCTTACGGAGCATTTGAAATTAACGAAAACATCTAGAGGTCTAGGCTAGAGACATGTTCCGGTGTCGTTAAGCGTAGCAGCTGTCGCTAACAGTCTATGTTACATTTCAGAGGTGAAAGCCCATCCTACGTATGAAAAGTATAAGGGGATGCTCTGATCGTACGGTTACACATTAGACAACGCTACTACGAACTGGACTCCCACGTATCGTCGAGTATATATTGGGAGACACCACTAGGTTGCAAGCTTGCCATAGGTAACCAAGTTAGCCACCTTGTAGACGTGATACACCGAACGCAACATTCAGGGAGATTGGCTACCATAAGTTAAGTCCTTAGTAAATTTATTTTATAAGGTGTATATTGCAGTTCACAGATACCTAGTAATACTTTATGCCTAGTTGACCCTTTTTTTATTTATTTTGTGTTTAATTTATAAAATTTACTGCCCATAGAATAACATCTTACCCGTGCACAACTCCTTAGTAGATGTTATGTTGAGACTTGAGTTTACCAATCATGGAATCCCCTTAGATGGGAATCCTAGCCCTTTTCCTTCTTTTGGAAATTTTAATGCTCCATATATCGCAACGTTGTCCCTCCCAGGATTAACCATTGGTTTGTTAGTTTGGTTATTTTCAACCCCCATGGTTCCAAATGTCCAAGTTTATTCTCAACCAAGTTCGTCTCCACCTGAAAAGTGTCAACCTCATGTTGATCCTAAAGTTGACCCCCGCCTTCTTCTCCTATTTCTTCACCCCGTTCTTACTCTTCACCTGGTGAAAGTCTGAATTCTAGTAACCAAGGAGCTAAGAAGAATAAGAAGAGGAAAAATAAGAAGAAGAAGAAAGATATGCAAGGGGGAAACCAAGTGACCATCGCTACTGATGCAAATAATGTTGAAAAACCTTCCAATAAACCTCATAAATTCAAATTCCCTTGCAATTTATGTAAGGGTGACCACCTTCTTAGAGATTGTCCTGGTATTCCCAGGGTGTTATAAATGTGGTCTACCGACTCGAATCAATCCTTGCAATCAGCCTCTAGAGATCATGCTAGTGACAAGTTTTCAGCTGGTGATAATAAGGCCCATGTGGAAAAGGGTAAAGTCAAATTTCCCTATAGGTTATGTTGAGGGAATCATCCCATTCACCTTTTCACTTTTATGGATGAAGCCACAAAAGCATTGGATAACCTTACAGCTTCTCAGCCTTGCCTTCCCGCTGGTTACCGGAAGCTTTCCCCTGATCCTCTACTAGTTGATCAAGTGATCGATCATAATTCATATTTGGTCAATCCCACTCTCTCTGAATTTTAACCCCACGAGTCCGTTCCCAACCAACCATTGGTTGAGAAAACAATTGACCTGATTCCACCTTCAGTGGATCATGTTTTTCCTGCAGAGAGTGAACCTCATACCACTCAGGTTCTTTTTGTTTCTTCATATTCCCATGAATTGGAGGGAAATACTCCCATTCCCATGACACAATAGGGTGATCCTCCCATTCCTGTAACACAAGGGGGCATTTCTCCCATTCCTAGGGCAGGCCCTCCAAGTAGTTTAGTTGCTTCTTTTGATTGGAGTCAACTGGAAGGATATCGTATTCCTTCTTATGTTCCATTTGATATCACAATACAAGCCTATAATGTGGTCGTAACTAGAAAAATAATAGATGAAGGTGAATTTGTTAGTATTCTATCCTCAACTACTTAGAAAGCTTTTGGTTCTTCGCAACTTGTGCTTATTACCCATAATTTGTTAGCGTTTAACAGAGGAACCAGTCAACCGTTAGGGATCCTTCCTAATTTTCCTATTAATTTGGGAGGAAAGACTGTCTATATAGACATGATGGTTGTCCAAGGCACTTTCGATTTTAACTTACTCCTTGGGCACGACTATACTTATTTCATGGGAGGTCTTGTCTCTTCTCTCTTTTGTGTGATATGTTTTTTGCATGAAGGAATAACTGTGACCATTGATTAGTTTTCATTCGTTCATCCTAATTTGGTTCCCAATTAACCATCATACCTACATGCTCTTTATATCCAAGTAGTATCTTCCCTGCCACAGGTTAATATTCCATTCCCGCGTCCACTAATAATATGGTCAGTGCTACAATGCATAATGTATTGGGGGCATTGGATCCTGATTTCCAGAGTGTTGTTCTCCCATCTGATGAGAACCTCTTAGAAGCCATGACCTCTTATGTGCCATGAATAAGGTATTTTGGGGAATATTTCCTTTTCTTATTTCAAGCTCCTTAAAAAATGAAACAAGATCTATCGAAGAAAATTTTCTTTTCTTGTGTCAAGCTCCTTAAAAAATGAAACAAGGTGTTATGAGGATAGTTATTTTACTATGTCAACCTCGTTAAAAAATGAAATAGGTCCCTATGATCATAGTTCTTTTATTGTGTCAAGCTCATTAAAAAAGGAAACAAATCCCCTTTCAATTCAATTTTTTGATTAGATCTCGTAAATTCCCAGTCAATTCTTTCACTTGATCTCGTAAATGAACCTTCATTTCATCCACCTGTTAGTAACCAGTAGCCTACTTAGGTGAATGAAATGAATCTGGGGGGGCACATACCTCGAATTGAGTCATCATGTTAGGGGAATGCAAACTTATCTCAAGCATAGTTTGTCTTTGTTTCAAGCTTATGTAAAAATGAAACCAGTTTCAAGCATAGATTTTCTTTATTTCAAGCTTGTGAAAAAATAAAAGCAATTTCAAGCAGAGTTTTTCCTTTGCTTCAAGCTTCTGTAAAAAATAAACCATCCTCTAGGGTTCTCAAGCATCGTTTCCCATGTTTTAAGCTCGTGTAAAAATTAAACCATTCCCATTATACCTCTCATGATTTCCCTTTTATCTGTGTCTTTTTCCAGATGAGCCTTGGTTTTCTCATTCCATCTTCACCATTTTCTTGGCCGACTGTACGCTTTCACCTGGTTTTTACCCTTTCCTGAGGAACCACTGTGACAAGTGGTCTTGTTAGCCAACCTCTTGACCTTTGCGTGTTTTGAGCAGTTCCACCATCACCGGAACCATTTGCTACCCCTTATACCAACTCATTCCTCCATGAGGAGTCATCTTTCAACTCTTTTTTTACTCTCGAAAAATGAAAATATTGTCAAGTACTTGTCATTCCGAACTCTTTAAAGTGAATTAATTGATGTAGTATCAGTATATGTTTACCCCTCTTTTGGGCTAAGATTAACTCTTTACGAAAAAGGAATACCTTGGTCGAACATGGTCAAGAGGTTCTCACGGATATTGTTATCTACCTTTTCATACTCGAGAGACGATTTACGAAAAGGGACATGATGGAGTTTTCTTTTCTGTTTCTTTTTCAAAATTCCTAAACATGAAAAATACATCGAGTTCCCCTTCTATCTGACTCATTAAAAATTCAACAGTGAAAGACTTGTCATCATGATAAGATCGAGTTCCTCCTTCCTAGAGCTCATTAAAAATAATATGATGGATTCATTTGAAGAATGAACTTATACACTCAACATATGCTATCCTCTTCATGCTAACTATAAAAAATAAAGAGGTACTCGTTAGCAATAACGGGGGAAAATTGAAAGTGGAACATATTATGTGTTTTGGGCAGCTTGTCACTTTTGAACATGACACTCATCTGCAGTTATTGTCAAGTTGGGGACATCCTTCATTTATCACTTTGCCTTCATGCGTTTGGGAAATCCATTTTCCTCTAATTTGATTACCATTTTTTTCATCATGACCTTTGATCCTATTTGAGTCAAATGTTGCCACACTCTGGAGTCGTGTCACCAATATTTTCAAGAGAAGTCCTTTTTGTTGAAGTCAAGCATCCTCTACTTTTATGACCTTCTCTATTATAGTATTGAGTCAATCCTATCATCTTGAGATATTTGTTGTTTCGTGTCAATGATGTGGGAATCATTATGGCCCTCCTTCGATGGATCACTCCTTGTTGACCTCGGATCATTATCTGGGAAGATGATTTAGAAACTCTTTTTCAGTACCTTGGAGCTTGGATTCCTCAATGGCAAGTTCTTCATGTTTTACGACAGGTTCACATCACTTGCCTTTGATCAAAGGATTTTACAAGTGTTCGAATTCAAAAATTTATTCACACTTTTGGATTGTGTTGTTGTACCTTGAGGTCCATCGTCATTATTGGTGGTTTCTCTCGTGCATGTTAATGGTTTTCATCATTGACCGGTAATCGGGTGGTTTCTACCATGTTCGACATCAGATCATCTATTCACATGGCTAGATTCGTACGTTGGGTAGATTGAGATTGCGGCGAAGACCCTGGTTCACCTTTGTCATTATCCAGGTTGCGTGGAGTTATTGATTATTCATGATTGTGCATATGATCATGTTTATATGGATGGTTGCGACCATACCGTGGATCTGTTTCGATGATATCTTTCAGATGGATGGCTGTGACCATGTCATGGGTTCATATGTTATTTAATTCCTAGTCCATAGATATTTTATTAGACATATTCACATCAGAGATGTCATATATTGTATTGTGTTTGATTTGGCAGGTTTTTTGGCAGTATTCTGAGTTCTCTTTTCTTGGTTCGTAAAGCAGTTCACCCATCACTCCCCCTTCTTCCTTCATGCTTTAGGGGGAATTTGTTACACAGTAATTTTTAACCTTGCTCACTTCCTGTCCCTAATCTTGAAGTGCCCTGTGATAGGTCCTATGCATTATATCCACCTGGAAAAAATACACAAAGGTATCCTCTGAAGAATCAAAGAAAGCTTCTTTGAAAGATCACTGGAGAGACTTGGTCCAAAAAAAAAAATTATCGGTCAGTGCGTTTCTCTAGTGGCATGCCTGTTCTTATGGCAGGTTGAAATTTTTGGTCTAGCACTGTGAGCACCCTTTTTTCTTGGAAAACCAATTTCATCCCTTTCTGGCAGTGTTTCCTCAAAATGGAGGAGAAGCTTCGACCTCTAGAAGCTCCAGGATGGCGATTTGGTTGTTATTTGGTGGTGATAGGGTCGAGGTATATGATTTTATAGATTTGATATTATCAATGGGGTTTTATCCCTTAGAAAGTGGACCTTACTCCTTCTTTCATGGGCTCCCAACCTCTTCTCCCTTCCTATAAATTGATCGCCATCCCTCCTGTTATCACTCGGATTGAACCTTAGGCTGAGAAAGGCAATTCCGAGGTAACCTCAAATCACGCTTAGCCAAGTAGCTAACCCTACTAGGCCAGGAGAGGGATCTCTCCGTACAAATCATAGGAAAAATTACTAAGGAAATAAGATATTAGGCTAGGTATAGTAGCTCAGGGTTTTTGATTTTGATTGTGTAGGGTTTTTCTGGATCAGGAGGAGTCAAATAGTCAAGGCAGGGAAAATAGGTCAAGGTTTGCAGGGTGTTCTATGGGGCAAGGTAGGTACAATGTTTAGAAATTTAGGGTTTTGATGATGGGATGGTTTAGACAGGTGAGGAGCTAAAAAGAGCATGGTGAATTGATGATTTCTTTCTAAATTGAAGAAAATTACAAATTATGAATGTTTACCCAAAACATAGCATATAAATTATGGATTTTGTTCATCTAACTTGAAAACATTAATTTAATAGAAATTAAATGATGGATGAAGTAACAGAACATTATAACATATGAGAAAAAAAGAAGAAACTAAAACTAAACACAATACCACATGGATCCCATAAAAATAGCTGCAAATTTGATTAATGTCTAGGCCAAAAACTGATACAAATATGTCTCTTGAAATTCCAAAGCTCCAAGTGAATCCAACCCTTACAATGACTGAAGAAATACATCATATAGACCTCAAAACCACTCTTCCTAGCCTTAGGGAGTCGAATCCATGAGATAGGGATCAGTTTAACCTACTCCCAAACAAGAAATTGAAGACTAGGAAGACCCAACAATTTGCCTCTAAAAGAGAGGAAACTTATTCATTTGACCTCTAGAGGACTTATCTGATGTATCTACCCTAGATAACAATAAAAGCATGAAATTTACATTTATATTGACCTTTTACATCAGTAATTTCTCATTTCCCAAGATAAAAAGTCAAAAATTCAAAATTTACTGAAGATGATGAAAATTGCATTTTCTTGGCAAACAAACAGCGCCAAGACAGGAAAAATAGCTTCTTTTGCAAGCAACTTTTGGAGTCTTTCCCACTGTCCAAATCAGCTCCAAGATATCTCATTGGAAAGCTATCTAATTATAGTTTCCAAATATGCCTCCAATTTTCAAAATGGTTCCCATATGCCTTTTCAAAAAGAGAATCTCCCAAGACTGGTAAAAGCAAAATGCCAAGGTTAAAAACAAGGCAGAAACATGAAAATTTGGTGGTTTTTTGCACTTTTGAGAGACCATTTATCCTCCAAATTTTCTGAAACTTTCTAGGGTTGATGTCTTCATCATTATTAACATGATGGTTTTGGTCATTTTTCCATTGGAGGCTCCCTTGGCACTGCGTTCTTGCTATATTTTCTGTGTGCCAAAATTGCTCAAAAAACCAAAAATGCACTAAAGTGACAAATGTGCCAAAAAATTGCCAAAATTGTAAGGTTACTTGCTGATAAAGGGCTTGAGGCATGAAGAGAAACCTCAGAAATTATTTCTAACCTCTCCTTCTCCCTTTTCTTGGTCAAAGATTGAATTTTTGCATGAGCAGTTTGAGCGTGGCCCTTGCAATTTTGTTCCTCATGGCGTAGTGATTTGCCATTTTTCTCTGAATATTATTGTGATTTTTTGCATTCTCTAGCAAACTCTCCATATTCAAATTTGCCTCTATCAAGCCATGACTCTCTATCCCTGCTAATCTCAAGGGCAAGAAACTCACTTAGAGTGAGTTGCTTTGCCAACTCCACTTCTCTCTGTCTTTCCTGAGCTAGAGCTCTCTTTAGCCCTACTATCTTTGGTCTCTGTCTTGGAAGCTAATCCTCCTCATCATCAATCGCACCAAATATTTCCAAGGTCTCCTCCAACAAGGCCTTGTCATTTTCTAGCTCTCTTTGTGCTTAGATGGTCCTGACCTCATCAATGATTTTCTTGGTTTTCAGCTGCCGATTTTCTTGGTCAAGAAAATCAATCACATATCGTGCTATGTCAAAATTAGCTTGAATTTCACTAATATTTGCTTCTTTGCCTCTGATTACTACACTAGTGATTCTTTCCTCATCCTCATCATCAAGGTTAATCATTTGAAACTCCTGCTTTGTTTCATGTTTATCCTCCCGCTCCTCAATGATTGGCTTTTTAGCCTTTTCCTTTCCCTTGTCCACCTGTTTTGTTGATGAAGAAGGTGTGGGCCCTTTCACTCCAAGTGAAGCAAACACATGAATGTGGCCTCTCTGATAGGTCTTGGGAAATGGCTCAACATCAGTCACATTAGCCCAAGTTGCCTCAATGTCCTTCTCACTTATTGATGTCTCAATATCATGATGTGATGATGGTGAAAGGTTACATAAAGGTGAAGAGGTAGGATCAACATGAGGTGAATGGATTTGACTAGGTGATGATGTAGAGAAGCAAGTTGAGATGGAGAAGTGGATATGGGAGGATGAGATGATGAAGGGATACTTTGCTCATGATGACTAGGTGGGGTAGTGAAGATTTCATTGGAAATGAATGTGTCCCATGGGATGTTCTTCTGCTCAAGCTGATGCATGACTATCATCTTGATGAGGGAATAGTGAAAAATACTCTGCATTTGATGATTATAATCCCTCGTTTGTTTAATGTATGCCATCTTGTCAATGCTGCGGGAGAGATAGTAGGGTATGTGAAGCATCTTGACTCTAGTGAAGTGCATGAGGAGTCAAATATGGTATGAATAGAGTCGAGAAAACCTCCCCTCACAAGTGAAGTACTTCATGATTATCTTCATCATAGGGACATACCGGTCAAGGAGATGAGAGAATGGGAAAATGGTTTTCTTATCATCCTTATATCTAGGTTTGAGATATGGTTCATAATAACTCAGATCAAGGTTTCCTTTTTTAAACCATTTCTCTCCCACATTAAGGATCCCTGTAGCAGCTAAAATTTCATTAGTGGACATGGTAAAAGTGACCCCAGTAAGAGTGACCTGCCTATCATGAATATTTGTGATGAAAAACCTCATCAACACAGGGTGATATTGAATCTGCTGCACTTTCTCACAAAACTCAAAATGACCAACATGTTTAAAACATGACACAGTGAGAGGAGAATTAATGAGCTCCTTTGTGGTTATTGGTTCATATATGTTGATTTTCCCTCCTTTGTGATCACTTCTCTTTGGTATCTGTTCCTCACTAACACCTCTGTCCTCCTCTTCAGACATTTTTGAATTTGAAGGCTTGGGAAACCCTAGGGTAAAAGGAATGAGATGAAGGGAGTGAGAGATGAGATGACTAGCTTAGGAAAATGGTGGGAATGAGTGTAAATGAAAACTTAGGTCTATGAAAACCCTAGGATTTAACAATATGTATGACTGATATGTGTTTCAGGGACATAAACTGGGACATGGTGCATGAAAATGAGAAGGAAATGGAAATTAGGGTTTCACATGCTACAAACACTTCAAATATTTAATGGAACACCAAATATATGAGAATAGAGGTGATTTAAGGTCCACTTATTGATTTAAAGCTCCTTGGAGAATTTTGTGAGGAGATTTGAACTTGATGGAGGTGGTGGATTTCTTCAAAACTCTCACTCTGCAAATGCACAGCGCCGCTGAGAAAACACGCAGCGCCAAGACAAACATGCAGTGCCACTCTGCAAATGCGCAATGCCAATGTACTTTGGTCTGGTTTTTTCAGGAAAACGTGCAGCGCCAATACAAATGCGTAGCGCCAAGGTGAAAACACGCAACGCCTTGAAATTTTGACCCAAAATGCTCAGAAAACTCAAAATTTATCCTTTGCTGGAAACTCTTGATGGCTGAATGAAAACAATGAATTTCTTTGAGGTGTTTGATAGGATTTATAGCTTTAGGGGATTTGAAATTTCAATTTGAATCACCCACTTTTCTAATGTTCACTTTTCCTCTTTGGCACTGATACTCTTTTTGCTTTCTGACTTTTTGGCATTGCAGGTTGATCAAACATGGAGTTTGTCTTTATTTTCTCCACTTAGGCTAGATGATTTCATTTAACAGCTCAGAATTGAATTTATTACATATGAGAACATAAAATTACATTTGGAAAAACAAAAATAAATTACATATTGAATTTCATATCAAAATGACATTTTGATATAAAAATCATTAAACTGAAAAATATAATTTGGAAAGTATAATAATTAAATCATGATGATCTTATTTATTCCCTCTCATATATGTGCTGACCTCATCTGAAATGAAGGAGTGACCTTGAGAAATATAAAATGCTAAATACCTAATGGGACTGCTTTAGACCTGGCTTTCATGAATGAGATTTTGACTTACAAGACTTCCAAGTGAACAGAGCATTTCCATGGGTGTTGTTATGCTCAAGAAGACATGAGAATGAGTCAGCCAATATGATCTTCTTAGGGAGAATGAAGCTTGTTGGTAGGAACAACCACCAGTAGAATAATTTTATATCATGACCTAATGGAATGATGAAAAATTTCTTCAGTGTGGGACACCTAAGATGCACATGAAAAATGTGTTTTGATCCCTGGTGGAAGTATGAAAATACTAACACTAACATTGGCCTTATTGGGGATGGCAGCTCCTTGGAGGTGTCAAGAACATCGTATACCAAGTGCCTAACCATTGGGCAAATACGGTCAAATAATTCAAAAGACTACAAACTATAAAACTGACTCAAAAACCATTCAAAGTGACTGAGAATTGGCTCAAAAATTGACTCAGACACTAACTCAAAACTGACTCAAAACTTTGTAAACAAAAAAAAATAAAAAATATTTATAGCCTTCACCTCGGGCCCCAAGCCTAGATGATTTTCTGCTCCAAACCTTACAAAAAACATAAACTGGTATTTACAATGAAAGTGAAACATTCTTGTAGAAGTTGCATCAGAAATAATAATGTTTCAAGAGCCTACCATTGACCGGTCCTCCTGAACATTCTTGTCCATTAATTTTTTTCAGCAAATAGGCATTTTGTCCTCGATAGGCTAAGATCTTATAGGGTCCTTTTCAAATATTTTCAAACTTCTCGTGCTTTCCTTTATCTTCATTTCTTGTATCCCACCGCAACACTACATCCTCCAGCTAAAACTTCTCTGCCTTGGTTTTTCGATCATAAATATTTTTTATTTTCTCCTGAAGTTTATGAGTAATCTGAGAAACTTCCTCCCTTTTATGCTGAAGGTGAATCATTTTATTGATCCGGCATTGAATATCATCTTCCTCGCTGCCTACTTCCTGCAATAATCTCATAACTGGGACTACAAGTGATGTAGGAAACACTGTATATGTACCATAAACCAGTTGAAAGGGTGACATACCTATAGACTTCTTGGTGCTCACTCAGTCTACCCACAAAGCATTGGTAAGCTTCCTATGCCAATTTTTCTTGTTCTCCTCTAACATTTTCTTATTTATATTAACCAAGGATTTATTAGAGGACTCATCTAGTCCATTGCCCTACGGATAGTATGCAGTGGAATGGCCCAACCTGATATTATACTTGTGAAAAAACTTAATCATCTTCTTTGACTTGAACGTTGTAGCATTATTTGTAATAAAATTATGAGGACAACCAAAACGAGACAAAATATTCGACTCTAAAAATTGAATAATTACCATGTCCGTGTTAGCCCCCTATAAATTCCTTGACAAGCAAGCAAGGGGCTAATTTGTTTTATGAGCCTTCAAGGAATGCATTTCTCTTGAAAACACATCAAGCTTGAAGCCTCTTCATACTTTCTGCCCTTTGTTTATTTCCCTTTGTTTTTCTTGAGTCAATAAGCCTCACTGATGATGATAAACTGTGCTCCTAAAAGCCTTCATTTGCCCCTTGTACCCCTGCAGAATTCTTCATTTCATCCCTTTTTCAAAGCCTCCTTTTCACCCAAAAATCCCTCCCTTAGTCCTTCTAAACCAGCCCAAAAAATCCTTTAAACCATACATAATACCCTTGGTTTTCTTTATTTCCCCATCTTTCCCCTACCGTTACACTCCCCCGGCCTTGAATTTCACTAAAATGGGCCAAAAAACCATATTCTTCCATACAGTTGGGCTTAGCACCTTTCGGCCCTAGGCCCCTCATCCTTTTCCACCACGTGACCCAGCGCCAAGACCAGGCGCCAAGGCAGAGGGCGCTTATCACAGATTTGTATCGAGTGCATTATCAGTCGTCGATCTATTTAGATCGGATGGTCTTCGCAGTCAGCGCCATGCTGTGGTCCCCCCGCCTTTTCCACCGCTAGATCACATCACAGCCGTCCGATCAGCCCGCAGATCAACGGTCAGTTTTTCACCCGCCCGGTGGTCCCCGCAGCCACGCTCTTTCTAAAATCCGTTGGTTTCCATCGCACCGCGTTTGGAGGTGGGGCGGTATTTTCCATTTCACAGCGATTCCATTCATCGCATGCCGCGTGTCCCAAGCACTGTTTGAAAACCGCCCCCCCATCGCGCGTTAAAATTCAGCGTCTACCCCGGCGCGATATCACTATACACCGTCTGATCTATGATCGTCCATCAAACGTTCATCGTGCCACGAAGTTGCGTGGGGGTTAACCAAGTCAACCGTACCCTTGGCCCACTGTCCATTGCCCTCCGTCGCATTTTCCACCGTCGATCTCCTCCTGAGATCGGACGGTCCAGATTTATATACACGCTCGCCATTGTCCTGGTCCTGCCACGTCACCTTTCCACGTGTATGCATGTATTTCCGCCGCATTTTCATTAACCCCTTATATATTTTGTGCAAAGGTCAAAGTCCAATGTTTACATTTAAACCTTTGCCACAGTCCCCCACCTTTCGCCATGAACATTCGCCGCTGTTTGCTACATTTTCCACCACCAGTACGCACGACCATTCTAATTGTCCCCACTGCATCCACCCACCCCTTGTATGATTTCTTGACAATTTTTTCTGTTTTAGAGGGTTACGGGCGTGCGGAAATCCACCATGATTCACAGTCTTTGTTATAGGGACAGAGAACGTAGGAAGGACCATTTTTAGGAGCCGAAATTATGAAGAAAGGCTTGGGAAGGTGCTACGACAGGGCATGCATTAAAGGATAGATTTTAAACCCTGTCAGACCTTCCAGAACCATTTAAAGCATAGATTTCACAGTTGGAGGCAAATGTGGAAGCGGCAAAGAGTATCAGCGGGAAAACAGAGTGTTTAGGGCTTGTCATTGAATATTTTGAGCCCTAATCCAATGATTTGAAGGAAGAATATAAGATCAAAGACATCGAGGATTGATCGAAAGGCCTAGCACGCAGAAAACAATACTATCAGAGTTTTCACATCAGCAGAATGTTTTTTCCGCTGAGGACAAAGTGCTCATACTGTCTGTGTTCTTTTTTCGTGTCCCTAAAGAAATTTCCGCCCTGAAAACAGTCCTAAGCAACTAAAGCATTTGTTATGCAGTATGGCGGACTTCACATTCATTCCTTTACCTTTTTTTTATTCACCAAAATTACTATAGAGTACTGTATCCAAGGTACATCAGAGGCATACTGGAGTAAATGGAAGCCTGGCGAAGACCACTCTTTCACCCAAAGAGTGCCACAGATAAATGCACAGGATTTAAAACTGAAGGGGCTTCGACCCTCTTTCTTTTCTGAGTTTTAATGCTTCATTTAGTGTTTCACCTACCTCCTCTGCTCTCTTCAGCTATAAAATTCAAGAAGGAACTCATTGTAAAGGTTGTTGATCGATTATTAGAGAATTGCAAGTTGTTTCCTTTGAGACATTGTCTCTGTGTAAAGTTGTAAGATAGGCTGAAGAAGATGTTTTCAGACTGAACATTCAGTTATTGGTAATGTTGTACTTGGCTGGTGTTGCTCTTTAATATGATAAGCACATTTCTTTGGATCCTGATCTGAATCAACTGGTGGTGTTTTCTATCTCTGTGTTTTATTTCATTTCATTTCATTTCTACTGGCTTGCATCAGAAATCTGGCATAGGATTTACCCTTGTTAGGTACCCTATGTTTTTTTCTATCCTTGCCTTTGATTTTTTCTACTAAATGTGTTATCTAAGGGTTTATTCCAGTTAATTTAACCAGTGTAGTGGATGTCATTGCCTGCTAGCTGATGTATGAATTAAGTGAAAATGGTCTTATATGTTCTTGTTAGGATTTAATTGAATGAATTGGGAACACTAGGAGATCTAGAACTTTGTCTCTATCTCACTAGGATCATTTTCAGTTAATTGAACCTTTCTAAGATCCCTCAAGCTGGAGGCCGAAGCATTGAGAGTTCAAAGTCTCTCTCTGATCTCAGGTCTTTAACTTTGTGTTCTAAATCTTTATTGTTTCCTCCTCTCTTACCATTTCATGCCACACTATCATCTTTAAGATCCAATGCTTTAGATGACTAGCCCAACTGAAAGCCTACACATTGAATAGCAAGTAAACCCTTTCCTAATTCCATTGCCCAATGGTCTTGAACGTTCCCTGAATTATCTCTCCTTTGGCCTAAAATCCTCTTTGGTCAGCCTTGTCTTATATTGAACCCTTCTTTCCTGATTCCCAACAACCAACCAAACAAACAAACAAACCCCGAGCCTCACAACTAGCCTAATATCTTAAACCTTTGACCTTCAAGGACATATACCTTTAAAATCATAGAGAGATCCCTCTCTGGACCCAGGAGGGCTAGATCCTGAGGTCTGAAAGTGGTTTTGATGTTGTCTCATATTTTGGTCTTGCCAATCTGGCCAAAACATGGGAACCCCAACATAATGGCGACTCTGCTGAGGACATTTTGAGTACTTTTCACCTTACTACATAATAAGAACTTCAGAAACCTATAATCTCTGGTTAGGTTGGCAGTTAAACACTCCTATTCACATATCAACCTCTATACCTTTGTGGTGTTCTCCCACACTCTTAGACAGAGTCTGGAAAGGGCCAGGTAGCCTCCGGATCTCACACTCTTTCAGAGGTGACATATCTGGTAAACGCCCTCCCAGTCAATCTCTGGTTATATTTTGTTGTGTTTGAAGATATCCTTCGAAAGGGACATCTCATAAGCACTGTGGTGGACAGTGTACCCTCCAGAAGCATCCTAAACCTTCCACCTGGCGACTCCATAGCTCCTTAAAGATCAAAGACTCCACTGGTGATCAGTAGGCTTGCTGATTATCTTGGTTCACATAAGAATCCACTGGGAGACCAGCCTCCATAACAACATCAGCCATAATAGAAGTAACAAGTAGGGTTAAGTTGCTTTGTTGGAAAGCAACATTCTGGCTTGAAGAACCATTCACACAAGAGCTTATCCCAATCCAAACCCACCTGAAATAGTTTACAACCCTGAGAACATCCTCAAGAGATCTCCTGCACCTATAAGACCAACTATTTCTTGCCACATCCATAGAGCTAACTCTGCACCGGAAGACTTCACAACTCTATTAGCCCCACCTTTTGGCCTAGAATTCCAAAACAGCTTACCTAGGACTAGGTCATTGAATGCTCTAGACCAGCCAGACCTTGAGCTTCCCGGTTCACCATCCCATAGTGGTAAACACCCTGGGGACAGACAGACCCCTCCATATACACCTCCTGATATTCACTTCATTCAAAACTTGGGGCTCTGCCACCCTAAATCTGCCCAACAAGCTTTTGTTGGTCCTAGTATCCCTGTTATCCACATACCAGCTGCTCAAGATAACCCTTTACCCCATCAAAACATCATCATGGCAGCCTGGTATGCACCTCTAGTTTTACCTCAGCCTCTAGTACCCTTACCCAATGATTATCAATCAAATATCCCACACTTCACTGCGAAAGAGTCTACCACAGCCCAACACCATGTAGATAGAATGGAAGATTATTTTGACTACATGGAAATAGATGATGATACAGTAAAAATAAGAATCTTTTCTCAGAGCTTAGGAGGTGAAGTGAAGAAATGGTTCAAAGGCCTGCCTCCTAATAGTATCCAAGACCTCCCTGCTTTATATCAGACTTTCATAAAAAAATGGGAAGTTAAGGCCAACCCTCTCCAAATCTTAGCAGAATACAAAAACCTGAAAAGAAATGTAGGAGAGAGTGTCCAAGATTACTCTACAAGGTTTAGCAACGTTTATAACGCTCTTCCCCCACACATGAAACCTCCCCTAGGTATGGTTCTAGTGAAATACCCTGAAGGCTTAGATGCTGACATGGCCTACCATTTTAGGGAGAGGGATTACAACACATTGGAAGACATGCAAAAAGGAGCAGTGAGTGTAGAGGCAAATTTGATTGAGAAAAAAGAAAGATTGAGAGCTGAGAAAAGGGTAACATATAGGGATGACAATGTAGCTTCCACATCTGACCCAAATTATGATCTCATATCCAAAAACATGGAAAAGCTACAAAAAATGATGGAAAAAATGGTTTTTACAGTTAGTAACCAAAACAGAAATCAAAACCATAACCAAAACCAAAACTTTAGAAGAAACAGTGCCACTCCCAACAGACAAAGAGAATTAGATCAACAATTTATTCCCCCATTCCAAGAGAAATTTCTCGATGAAGATGAGGGGATCATAGAAGAGTTTGAGGGAAATACAATAAACATGTTTGAAGTGGAAAACTCAATCCACAACTATTCCACAGAAGAAGATCAGCCCTCACCCTCATATTGGGATGAGGAATGGTTAGAATCTAAATATTATAGGTTAGGATTTGAAAATGCCATGATGCAGGTCAGAGAAAAATATGAACTTAGAAGCAAAAAGAGCCTAGAAACTACCAAACCAAAAGCTTCTGAGGTTACCATCAAGAAAAGGCCTGAGAAAACTTCTAAAGTGATTGCTAAAAGTAACAAATCAGCAGCTGAGAGTTTTGGAAAGAATAAAGAAAAAGACAACCAAAACACTGGTAAACAAGGTAAAACAACTAGCGGCACTAGCATTGCAGTTAGTGCTCCTGATAAAACTGTCACAAACACTGTACATAGCGAGAATCAACACACTGATTCAGCCACTAAGGTAGTGGTTAACAAAATAGAGTTGAACATTCCAAAGAGTCAGTCCACTTTCAATTTGGAAAGTGAGATTGCAAAAATTAAAATCTCTGTCCCGCTCTCTGAGCTGGCCACTCAGGATGTATATAAAGGCAAAATTTTGAAAGCATTAAATTTAGGTGAGAACAGTGACACTGTTAATTTGAATGATGATAAACTGGCCCTTCTGTTTGGTCCAAAGATAGAAGGAAAATTTCAGGAGGGGGTAGTGCCACCTTTTTATATCAGTCTCAATATCCATGATAAGATCCTACATAATGCAATGCATGACCCTGGTGCCTCACACAACTTGATGCCTAAAGTAGTTATGGAAAGATTATGCTTAGAGATAACCCGTCCCTATAAAGACCTATATTCTTTTGACTCTAGCAGGGTGAAGTGTCTTGGCCTGATCAAAGATTTATGTGTAAGCTTAACCCAGATTCCAGCTAAATGCATGGTCATGGATGTTGTTGTGGCAGATGTGCCACCCAAGTATGGCATGCTATTATCAATATCATGGGGAGCCAAGCTACAAGGTACAATGTAGATGGATGGGGCCTAAGCCACAATCCCAACCTTTGGCCAACTTAGAAGACTGTACAGGGAGGCACAAATGAAATTCCTAGTCAGTAGACTCGAAAAGCCTGAAAATTCACCTTTATACTCCGTACATACAGATATTGACTCCTTCATCCTTTGTAATGATGAATCCTTAGAGGGGTCAGAGTCCAAAAACAGAGATACAAACAAGGAAAGAGAGCCCATGGACTTTAACATAATGGCTACTCTAGACTCAAAGGAGAACGATGTAGAAAAATTTGAATAGTGCACTGGAACAAAAATGCAAAGTGAACCAGAAACAGAATGCAGTCAGCTGATTAGTCACCCTTCACAAGTTCTTGCACCACATCAAGAAAGAAACAATGATAAACCCAAGAATGAAACCTTATGGGAAATGAATTTCGATGGGTCATGCACCAAGAGAACTGTTGGAGCAGGAGTGTGGATACATAACACAGAGAGTGACTACGCAGAGAGCCATGCATGTAAACTGCACTTCAAATGTACAAACAATATCGCATAATATGAGGCTCTGATCCTAGGCTTAACTCTGTTGAAAAAAATAGGAGCCCGTAGGATAACTGTGCATGGAGACTTTGAGCTGATCATTAAACAGGTGAATGGTGAATACACAGAAAAACATCCTAGGATGAGAGCCTACAGGAATGACGCCAAGGATCTATTGAAAACCTTTGTAGAATACGATCTGGTGTTTGTCCCTAGAGGTCAGAACGAAATTTCAAATGGATTAGCCTGTGTGGCTAGTTCATATCACAAGCCTCCCAGTGACCAACAGATCATCATTCAGACCAAATTCAAACCTGCAGTGTCGGATAATGAAAAATATTGCTAGGTCTTTGAGGGCAATAAACAGATTGAAGATTTCCTGGTAGGAAAAAACGAGTTTGAATTTTCTGATTCAGATTCTAAATCTGACAGTAGCTGCCTAAGTGAAGAGTCCTCATATGAGGAAGAACCACCCTGTAACATAGAAATAAACACTTTAAATGAACAGATTGGAAATCCAAACTAAAAATGTGAAAACGCAAATAGTGAAGAAGTGGAGGTGCTGCAGACCAAAGATAAGAACATACCTCGAGGTTTGACACCTTTAGAGAAACTTTTTGACTTTGATGATGTAGCAAAAAAGCCCACTATAGAACATTCGGACTCTGACGTTGAGGAATGAAACATAGGCACTGAATATAAACCCAAAATGATCAAATTGGCTAAGTCCCTGCCTACAAACATGAAAAATAAATACATTGACCTATTCAAGGAATTCATTGATGTGTTTTCTTGGATTTATGAGGACTTAAGGGCCTATGACACAAACATCATACAGCACAAAATACCTTTGAAAGAGAATCAGAAACCCTTCAGACAAAAACTTTGCAGAATAAACCCAAAACAATTACCTGCGGTGGAAAAATAGATTAAGAAGATATATGAGGCAGGCAAAATTGTGCCTGTGAGGTTCTCTGATTGGGTATCAAACCTAGTGGTTGTGAGAAAGAAAACAGGGGAGATCAGGATGTGTATTGATTTCGGGAATCTTAATAGAGCCTCACTCAAAGACAATTACCCTTTTCCAAAAATGGAACACATCCTTCAGAGGGTAGTAGGCTCAACAAGAATCTCCCTGCTAGATGGTTTTTCAGGTTACAACCAAGTTTTAGTAATCCCAGAAGACCAACTCAAGACCGCTTTTACCACCCCATGGGGCACTTTTATGTATGTAAAGATGCCTTTTGGACTGATGAACGCCAGTGCAACCTTCCAAAGAGCAATGGACATAGCTTTTTCAGATGAAATAGGACACTTCATTGCCATCTATCTGGATGACATAACAGTCTATTCCAAGACTGAGGAAGAACACCTACAACACCTGAGAAAAGTGTTTGAAAAATGTAGAAGGTTTGGTCTGTCATTGAATCCTAAAAAGACTGTATTTGGGCTACAAGAAGGAAAAATTCTTGGCCACATCATATCTGAGAAGGGAATTAGGATAGACCCACAAAGAGTTGAGGGAATACTACAAATCACACACCCAAGGAATATCAAAGAGTTACAGTCCTTCATTGGGAAAATTAACTTCCTTAGGAGGTTTATTCCCAACTTAGCTGAACACCTTAGGAATATGACCAACATGTTAAAGAAAGGTGTAGGAGTTAAATGGAATGTTGAGGCCAAGAAATATTTTGAATCAGTTAAAATTGCTCTCACCCAGGATCCCATCCTAATCAGCCCTGATTTCTCAAAAGATTTCCTAATATTTTCATTTGCCTCTGAGCATACAGTGGCTACAGTCCTACTGCAGAAAAATCCAGGGGGGATGGAGCAGCCCATTTCTTTATTTAGCAAAGCACTGAGGGATGCACCCTTGAAATACAACATAATCGAAAAACAGGCCTATGCTTTGGTTAAGGCCTTGAAAGACTTTAGGGTGTACATACTGCATTCCCACACCATAGCCTATGTGCCAAATATAGTAGTTAAAGAAATCTTGTCCCAAGACCCAGATGGGAAGAGGGGAAATGGATTGTTGTGATCTTAGAGTACGACCTTGAGATAAAACCCACCAAACTAATTAAGGGACAGGGCTTAGCTCAACTAATGGCTGAATCAAATCTACAAGCCCTTGACATTAACATGGTAGATGCCATGGATGAGTAGCAGGGATTGTCGGATCCCACTGTTGAGGAGAAGTTTCAGAGCTCTCCTTGGTATTCTGACATTCTGTATGTGCTTACACACCTCAATACCCCTCCTGAACTACCAAAGACCAAGGCCAGCTTATTAAAGCTAAAAGCCAGAATCTATTGCATAATGAATGAAGGCTTATACTAGAAAAATGCAAATGGCCTATTGCTTAAATGTTTTCCTGAGTCTGAAGCAGAAATGATTAAACAATAATTCCATGCAGGAGAGTGTGGAGGCCACCTGAACTGGAAAGCCACTACAAACAAAATACTCAGAGCTGGCTACTATTGGCCTACACTCTTCAATGATATCCATAAGATGATAATTGCCTACCACAAGTACCAGGTTTTTGAAGGCAAAAGAAAGCTCCTCCCCTTACCTCTCCAACCCATCACTGTTGAAGGTCCCTTTATGCAATGGGGCCTAGATTTCATAGGAGAAATTCACCCTACTTCTTCTGCACAACACAAATGGATCTTAACAGCCACAGACTACTTCACTAAGTGGATAGAGGCCATACCTACTAGGAATTCCATAGATTCAGTCATCATTAGGTTCCTAGAAGGTCATATCCTCTCTCGGTTTGGTTGCCCAAGGAAAATAATCACTGATAACGCTACTGCTTTTGGATCCAAGAAAATGGTTGATTTTTGTCACAGGTATCAAATAGCACTTGGTCATTCAATTACCTATTACCCACAAGGTAATGGCTTAGCTGAATCATCAAACAAGAGCCTGGTGGCATCATCAAAAAGCTGTTAGAAGAGAACAAAAAGTCATGGCATAACAAGTTAGTGCATGCCCTGTGGGCCGACAGGATTACAACAAAGAAATCTATTGGCATGTCACCATACCAGCTCGTTTATGGAATAGGAGCAGTGTTTCCTACCAGCCTTGGGGTACCAGTGATCAAGCTAGTCCAGGAGATTCAGACAGAAGAAGAAAGTATGGTGAAAAGGATAAACCAGACAATTCATCTCCAGCAAACAAGGGAAGAGGTCTATAACAGAGCTATCAAAGTTCAGGAAAATATAAAGAAGTTATTTGAAAAAAGAACTAAGGCCTCTGATTTCAAAATTGGAGATAAAGTTCTGAAGTGGGACTCAAGGAGAGAGGAAAAAGGAAAGCACGGCAAGTTTGACAGTTTGTGGCAAGGCCCATGCATCATCCAAGCCACTGTGGGTTCAAATTCCTTCTTTCTACAAGAGTTAGATGGTACTGAGCTGTTTGGGGGTCCTGTCAATGGCAGGATGCTCAAACACTACTTCTGTTGATTTCCAATTTCTAGTTTCCATTTCCATTGTACATACCATTGCAGTGTTTTTCCTTCAAGAAAAAAAAAAAAAAAAGAGAGAGAGAAAATGTTCCAAAAAAAACAGAGAAAAAGGAGAGGTTCAGACATGCTCAAAACATGAACCTCTAAAGTGAAAATATTGGCTCTAATATGATCAAAACGTGAGCCAAATAAAGTAAAGATAGCTGGTTCAAACGTGCCCAAAACCTGGACCAGCAAGGAAGAAAGAAGAATCAACTCTAACATGCCCAAAACCAGAGCTGAATGAAGAAGAGAAAGTGACTCTAACAAGCTCAAAACTTGAGAAAGAAGGACACTTCAAAATTTCAGATTTCAAGCCTTCAAGATTTTGTTTTTAGTTTTCTGCAAGTTTCTGTCCATGTGCAACTGTCTTTATGCCTTGGATCCACAGCGAACTAGACTGTCTAATCCTAGTTTGACTGTTTTTAAATTTCTGTTGTAGAATGTAGAGAAGAAATTTGTTGGACAGTCTAATCCCGGTAGATATTAGATTAGGTAGAGAAACATATGAGACCAACAGTCTAATCTGATCTCATGGAGTGATAAGGGTAGATTTAGAATAGGTTTATTTTCTGTCGATAAAATAAATGATGTAAAGGGTCTGCTAGTCCAAATGCACCCTAGAAGAAGAAAAATGCTAGGATAGTAGGATGGGTAGGTAGATTTTTTGGGAAAAATACTTTGTTGAATTGATGTCTTCACAATTGTGGAAACTGAAAATCAAAGAAGGAAGGTGGCTCGAGCAGCAGGCATCTAGCCTACACCAAAGATTATTTTCAGAATTCTTGACTCCTTCAGGAAGAAGCCATCCCCATGTGGAACCACTGTTAGCCCCCTATAAATTCCTTGACAAGCAAGAAAGGGGCTAATTTTTTTTATGACCCTTCAAGGAATGCATTTCTCTTGAAAACACATCATCCTTGAAGCCTCTTCATGCTCTCTGCCCTTTGTTTATTTCCCTCTGCTGTTCTTGAGTCAATAAGCCTCACTGATGATGATAAACTGTGCTCCTAAAAGCCTTCATTTGCCCCTTGTACCCCTGCAGAATTCTTCATTTCATCCCTTTTTCCCTTTTTCAAAGCCTCCTTTTCACCCCAAAATCCCTCCCTTAGTCCTTCTAAACCAGCCCAAAAACTCCTTTAAACCATACATAATACCCCTAGTTTGCTTTATTTCCCCCTCTTCCCTCTACCGTTACCCTCCCCCAGCCTTGAATTTCACTAAAATGGGCCAAAAAACCATGTTCTTCCATACAGTTGGGCTTAGCACCTTTCGGCCCTAGTCCCCTCATCCTTTTCCACCACGTGACCCAGCGCCAAGGTGGAGGGTGCTTATCACAGATTTGTATCAGGTGCATTATCAGTCGTTGATTTGTTTAGATCGGACTGTCTTCGCAGTCAGCGCCACGCTGTGGTCCCCCCGCCTTTTCCACCGCCCGATCGCATCACAGCCGTCCGATCAGCCCGCAGATCAACGGTCAGTTTTTCACCCGCCCAGTGGTCCCCAAAGCCGCGCTCTATATAAAATTCGTTGGTTTCCATCGCACCACGTTTGGAGGTGGGGCGGTATTTTCCATTTCACAGCGATTCAATTCATCGCATGCCGCATGTCCCGAGCACTGTTTGAAAACCGCCCCCCCAATCGTGCGTTAAAATTCGGCGTCTGCCCCGGCGCGATATCGTTATACACTATCCGATCTACGGTCGTCCATCAAACAGTCATCGCGTCACGAAGTTGCGCGGGGGTTAACCAAGGCAACCATCCCCCTGGCCCACTGTCCATAGCCCTCCATCGCGTTTTCCGCCGTTGATATCCTCCTGAGATCGGATGGTCTAGATTTATATACACGCCCACCATTGTCCCAGTCCCGCCACGTCACCTTTCCACGTGTATGCATGTATTTCCGCTGCATTTTCATTAACCCCTTATATATTTCGTGCAAAGGTCAAAGTCCAATGTTTACATTTAAACCTTTGCCACAGTTCGCCACCTTTCACCATGAACATTCTTCGCTGTTCGCTACATTTTCCACCACCAGTCCGCACGACCATTCTCATCGTCCCCGCTGCATCCACCCACCCCTTGTATGATTTCTTGACAATTTTTCGTGTTTTGCAGGGTTACGGGCAGGCGGAAATTCGCCATGATTCACAGTCTCTGTTACAAGGACAGAGAACGTGGGAAAGGACTGTTTTTAGGAGCCGAAATTATGGAGAAAGGCTTGGGAAGGTGCTACAATAGGGCGTGCATTAAAGGACAGAGTTTAAACCCTGTCAGACCTTCCAGAACCATTTAAAGCACAGATTTCACAGTCAGAGGCAAACGTGGAAGCGGAAAAGAGTATTAGCGGGAAAACAGAGTGTTTAGGGCCTATCATTGAAGATTTTGAGCCCTAATCCAATGCTTTGAAGGCAAAATATAAGATCAAAGACATCGAGGATCGATCAGAAGGCCCAGCGCACAAAAAACAATACTATCAGGGTTTTCACATCAGCAGAACTTTTTTTCCACAGAGGACAAAGTGCTCATACCGTTTGCGTGATTTTTTCGTGTCCCTAAAGAAATTTCCGCCCTAACAACAGTCCTAAGCAACTAAAGCATTTTTTATGCAGTATGGCGGACTTCATAGTCATTCCTTTACCTTTTGTTTATTCACCAAAATTACTACAAAGTACTGCAGCCAAGGTACATCAGAGGCATACCGGAGTAAATAGAAGCCTGGAGAAGACCACTCTTTCACCCAAAGAGTGCCACAGATAAATGCACAGGATTTAAAACTGAAGGGGCTTCGACCCTCTTTCTTTTCTGAGTTTTAATGCTTCATTTAGTGTTTCACCTACCTCCTCTCCTCTCTTCAGCTATAAAATTCAAGAAGGAACTCATTATAAAGGTTGTTGATCGGTTATCAGAGAATTGCAAGCTGTTTCCTTTGAGACATTGTCTCTATGTAAAGTTGTAAGATAGGCTGAAGAAGAAGTTTTCAGACTGAACATTCAGCTATTGGTAATGTTGTACTTGACTAGTGTTGCTCTTTAATATGACAAGCACATTTCTTTGGATCCTGATCTGAAGCAGCTAGTGATGTTTTCTATCTTTGTGTTTTATTTCATTTCATTTCATTTCTACTTGCTCGCATCAGAAATCTGGCATAGGATTTACCCTTGTTAGGTACCCTATGTTTCTGCTCTCCTTGCCTTTGATGTTTTCTACTAAATGTGTTATATAAGGGTTGATTCCAGTTAATTTAACCAGTGTAGTGGATGTCATTGCCTGCTAGCTGATGTATGAATTAAGTGAATTTGGTCTTAGATGTTCTTGTTAGGATTTAATTGAATGAATTGGGAACACTGGGAGATCTAGAACTCTGTCCCTATCTCACTAGGATCCTTTTCATTTAATTGAACCTTTCTAATATCCCTCAAGCTGGAGGTCGAAGCATTGAGAGTTCAAAGTCTCTCTCTGATCTCAGGTCTTTAACTTTGTGTTCTAAATCTTTATTGTGTCCTCCTCTCTTACCATTTCATGCCACACTATCATCTTTAAGATCCAATGCTTTAGATGACTAGCCCAACTGAAAGCCTACACATTGAATAGCAAGTACACCCTTTCCTAACTCCATTTCCCAATGGTCTTGAACGTTCCCTGAATTATCTCTCCTTTGGCCTAAAATCCTCTTTGCTCAGCCCTGTCTTATATTGAACCCTTATTTCCTGATTCCCAACAACCAAACAAACAAACAAACAAACCTCGAGCCTCACAACTAGCCTAATATCTTAAACCTTTGACCTTTAAAGACATATACCTTTAACAATCATAGAGAGATCCCTCTCTTGACCCAGGAGGGCTATATCCTGAGGTCTGAAAGTGGTTTTGATGTTGTCTCATGTTTTTGTCTTGCCAATCTGGCCAAAACATGGGAACCCCAACAGTCCGTAGCTTGCCTTGTAGGAATAGCCTCGATCCACTTGGTGAAGTAGTAGGTGGCTGTTAGAATCCATCTATGTTGTGCTGATGATGTGGGATGAATTTCCCCAATAAAATCAAGTCCCCACTGTTGAAAATGAGCATTTAATATAATAGGCTTCAGCGAAAGCAGAAGGAGTTTCCTTTTTCCTGAAAAACTTGACATTCATGACAGTTTGTTACAGTTTTGTACAAATCTAAAAATAGAGCCGGCCAATAATACCCTGCTCTCGAAACTTTTTTAGATGTTGTTTTTCAAAACAAGTGGCCTCAACAATCTCCCCTATGGAAGTCATCCATTACTTTCTTAGCATCATCTTCAACCAGAAAATTTAAAAGAACACCTCCTGAATATTTCCAATAAAGGGCACTACCTAGAATGTAGTATTTAGCAGATTTTAATTTCAATGACCTACCCTTACTTTTTGACATTATAGGAGGAGGACATAATTTCTGAAGAACATGCATTATATCTTAATACCATGGCGAAGTGAGAAACATTTCTGATACTTGTATTAGAGCACTATCTTCTTCATCATCTAACATTTCTGCAATAAGGTTTATGTCTAGAGCATGCAAATTGGATTTAGCCATGAGCTTGGCTAACCCCTGTCCCTTGATAAGTTTGGTGGGCCTGATCTTGAGATCATACTCTAGCATTGCTGCTATCCACTTACCTCTCCAACCTTCAGGATCAGTTTGTGTAAGAACTTCTTTTACTGCCGCATTTGGAACATAAGCTATAGTGTGTGAATGTAGAATATAGATCCGAAAATCCTTCAAAGCTTTGATTAAGGCTAAAGCTTATTTCTCAATAATATTATAGAAAAGAGAAGCAAATCTAATGGCTCGACTAAAGAAAGCAATGGGATGCTCAACTTGATCCTTATTTTGCATCAAAACCATAGCCAAGGTGTGCTCATATGCAAATGAAAATATTATAAAATCACTAGTATAATCTAGACTAACCAAAACAGGGGTTGGGGTTAAAGCAAGCTTTACCAAGTTGAAATACTTCATAGCATCAGGGGTCCCATTGACACTGCTGTCCTTTTTCAACATATTAGTCATTTCACATAAATTCTCAACCAAATTAGGAACAAATATGCATAATAAGTTCACCTTACGATTGAAAGCTTGTATCTCCTTTTTATTACACAAAAAATCTATTTGCTGAATTTCTCTTACTCTGGAAGGATCAATGCAAATGCCATATTTGGAAATTATATGACTGAGAAGTTTGCCTTCCTCCATGGAAAAAAGACTCTTCTTCGGATTCAGAGAAATTTTGAACTCCCTGCATTTATGAAAAACAATTCTCAAATGATACAAGTGCTAATAATCAGAACCAGAAAACACCGTCAAATCATCTAAATACACCACTAATAAAACATCCTTCTCATTAGCAAAGGCTATATCCTTCGCTCGCTGAAAAGCAGCCCCTGCATTCTTGAGTCTGAATAGAATTTTGACATACTGAAAGGTCCCCCAAAGTGTTGTGAAAGCAGTTTTACCTTGGTCTTATTCATGTACCAAAATATGATTATAACCTGAATAACCATCAAGCAGTGATATACGTGATGCTCCAACTACTCTTTGCAGAACATGGTCCATCTTGGGAAGAGGGTAATTATCTTTTAAAGACACTTATTAAAATTCTGGAAATCAATGCACAACCTTATCTCTCTGGTCTTTTTCCTTACTGGAACCAAATTTGAAATCCAATCAGAAAACCTAATTGGAATAATGATACCAGATTTATACAAACAATTTACCTCTTTCTCGATGGATGGAAACAGTATTGGATTTATCCTTCTTAAATTTTGTCTAAAGGGTTTTTGATCTGGCTTGATGGGAATAGTGTGCTAAATGATATTCTTGTCATAGACCTTCAAATATTCATAATCCCATGCAAAGATATCAGAAAATTCAGATAACAATTTGATGTACTTATCTTTTGCCTCGGGAAATAATGTCTTAGATAGCTTAACCATCTTGGGCTTATCTGTTGTTCCAATGTTCACATCTTCCACACCCTTTTCTGTAGGAGTTAATGTTGGTTTTCTGGCTACATCATCCTGATCAAACAGTTCTTCTAGAGGTATAAGACCTCTAGGAATAATATTATCTTTTAGCTGCAAAAAAATCATCTAATTGGCCTCTATATTTTGATCATCATAATCAAAAACATCATCAATAAAAGCATCTTTGAACTTTCCTTCATTCTGCAAAAAGCTATTAATTTCTTTGTCATCCCAAAAAAATTTCCAGTACCTTAAATTATCAAGAACACTAGGTCTATGTTTGACATGAATTTCGAATTTATTACTGGAGTTCATGGGAATTTTGAGATTACTAGCTACTTTAGCAAGTGAATCTGCAATGATATTTTGATTTCTTAGTACTGCTGTTAATGTATATTCAAGAAACATTTTTAAGATATCCAAGACTGCATTCCTATAAGCTCTCATTCGCGGATGCTTTTCTTGATATTCTCCTTTCACCTGCTTTATGACAATCTCATAATCACGATAAACAGAAATCATTTTTGCACCAAGCTTCTTCAAAATTTTGAGACCTGTGATCAATGCTTCATACTTCACTTCATTGTTAGAACAGTCAAAAGCCAATTTATAAGAGCATTCTCTAACATTACTTGGAATTCCACCTAACTTACCAACCGGACTTCGGATCCAAATACCAATACCTGCACCTTCCTTACCCAAAGCACCTTCGAAATCCATGTTCCAAAGTCCATCTTCATCTTCTAGATGCTAAAACTTAACTATTGGTTCTGATTTACTTTGGATAGTCACCTCATTTTTCTGATCTGTATTGATTTTCTGTTCTTTTGAAGGTTGTTCGGAAGAAATCACTGTTTCCTTTTCCTTGTCAAGAACTGCTCTAAAAATCTCTAAAACTTCTGGTACATCCTTTACCACTACTAGTTGATTATTTACATCATTCAAACTATCATCATTATACAAAATAAAAGATTCTAGATCTGTATGTACAACCTGTATTGGATGATTTATGGGCTTCTCCTTGCTAGTTATCATATGCTTCATTTTATTTTCCCGATACAGTTTCCTCAATTGCCCGAAAATAGGAATAGTAGCATAAGAGAAGTCAATTTGTAAAGTACCTTTGAGTTTAGCTCCCCATGATCTAAACAGTAGCATGCCAAATCGAGGTGGTATATCAGCCACCACCACATCCATCAAAACATTATTAGTTGGGATTTGGTCTAAGGAAACCACTAAATCTTTAGTGAGACCATTGTAGCGAACTCTACCAGAATCAAATGAATACAAATCATGATACAGTTGGGTAATATCCATGCCCATATTTTCCATAATAGCATTAGGCATCAAATTGTGAGAAGCCCCATAATCAAGCATAGCATTATGAAGTATGTACTCATGTAGTCTAAGGCTTAAATAAAAGGGGGGAACTTCACTCTCTTCTAACTGACCATCTATAGTTGGACTGAAGATGACCTTGGGGTGCATATTCAAAATTAACCATATCGAAAAAAGGATCAGCTAGCAACATTTTAGACACTTGATGTTTATAATGACTATTCTTTACTAATTATGTTAAAGGAATGGACACTTTCAATTTAGCTATTTCATTTTCTAAATTAAAAGTTGTGACTTTATCTACCTCTTTGACAACAGTCTCTCTTCTATCAATTTGATCCTTTGTTAAATTCTCCTTTTTCTGAGTGTATTTCTCTTTAGTAGCTGAGCTTGTTGATGGCTGGTTGATGTTGCTATGATTCTGATCTACATGATCCTTACCCTTTCTCTGATTATTTAGAAGATCATTCTTTGACTATACCTCTTTGATTTTATGAATAGGAATGACAGGTACATCTTTGCTCCGTAAAGAATAATGTTTCTATTGTGCACTCAAAGCATTCATATACCCACGCTGGTAATCATCGGATTTAGTTTCCAAATCATCATCATTTGCCAAGATATAATCCTCATCTTTTGGAGAATCAAAATTTTTAGTATACTCTTCATCTTCAGTCAGGAACATGGGCAAGCCATCTGTTGTAAAGAAATGATTTGTTTCAACCACCGAATATTCATCTTCTTCCTCTTCCACTCCTTTAACATAATTCTGCTGCAACGAGGTCTGAATTTGTTGTTGTTGTTGTACTGCTTGGTCGGGTGCTTTCTGCTCTCTCTGCTTGATTCTAAACTGAGGCTGATGCTTCCCTCTGAAACTTGGGTTCCAGATCTGAGGTTCAGGTCTATCTGAAATAGACAATCGGTCAACCATTCTTTCCATAGTTCGGAGTAATGAATCCATTTTTGCATTAGAAGTAGATGTCTCTTGTTTGATGGTCACTCTCTTTTCAGATCTCATCCTTGCTCTCTTGGCCAACAAATTCGCTTCCACACTTACAACATTATTTTGCATCTCTGCTAAAGTTGTAGGATCATGTTCATGCAATTTATATGCCATATCAGTATCAAATCCATAGGGAAACTTTACTAAATCCAAACCCTCTGGTGGTTTTATATGTGCAGGAAGAGCATTATACACTGCATTAAATCTCACACAATAATCTTGCACAATCTCACCAACTTTCCTTTTGATGTTCTCATATTTAGACATAATTTGAAGGGTATTTTTCTTTTCTTCCCATCTTTTTACAAACTGACGATGCAAAACTTATAAAGTGTCAATAGTGGCTACTGGTAGAGCTCTGAACCATTTTATTACTTTCCCTCCCAGACTCTATGCAAAGAGCCTCATCTTAACATCCTCAATATCAATTTCATGAAGATCAAAGTCATTCATCTTATCTATGTGCTTTTGTGCTGTCAGAGGCTGTGTATTGTCAAACAAAGGGATTTTAGTTTGGTAATCTTGGGGCATAGCACTGGGGTTCCGAGGGAGAACAAGGGGGGCATATCTTGCAACCATGATGACTGGAGGTGGAGGATTTATAACAAGGTTTATAATAGGGATTTTGGTATTGGATGTAATCAAGGGAGGATTGGTCACTAATTGAGTAGTGTGAATAGTAAATTAAGTGATGGTAGAAGAAGCTGAGATCTAAGGTATGTTTATTACCTAAGAATTTACTTGTGAAGAATAGTTCTGCAGATATTTAAGAACTTGTAAAAGTTTTGACCCTGATTGTGAACCTGATTGTGAATGAGAAAAGAGATTTTCAACAGGACTGTGAAAGGAAATGGAGGAATCAACAATTGTTTCATCAATCCAACTCAAATATTTTCTTTGGAATAAGCTTTGTTCAAAATTTATATCAAATTCAATATCTTGCAATTTTTCTAACTTTCCAGGGAATGAATTAGCTCTGGGAATGGAACTTCTCTCTGATTGATTTTCGGCTGAACTAGATGTCTCAACAAAAACTTTAGTTTTTCTTCTAATGTTTTGAGGGTCACTAACAATGGTGGGAGGATTCAGATCGAGATTGGATCTAGTGTATCTTCGGGAAGCCAGTATGCCCAATTTCAAAAACCAATTTTCACTTTACAAATTTTTCAATTCATCCTTTGAATAAACTCTAAACGTATCATCCATAAGTTTAATAATTTCAATGAAAACTTACTACTGGGGTTGATCTGATCTCACTTTTTTGTCCCCATCTGAGTCGCAAAAATGTTATCACTCGGATTTAACCTTAGCTAAGAAAGGCAATTCCGAGGTAACCTCAAACTACGCTTAGCCAAGTAGCTATCCCTACTAGGCCAGGAGAGGAGCTTGGCCCTTGCAATTTTGTTCCTCATGGCTTAGTGCTTTGCCATTTTCCTCTGAATATCAATGCTTTTTTTGGCCTTCTCTATCAAACTCTCCAGATGAAAATTGGTTCTATCAAGCCATGAATCTCTATCCTTGCTAATCTCAAGGGCAAGCAGCTCACTTGGAGTGAGCTGCTCTGCCAACTCCACTTTTCTCTGTCTTTCCTGAGCTATAGCTCTCTTTAGCCCTATTGTCTTTGGTCTATATCTTGGAGGCTGGTCCTCCTCATCATAAATCTCACCAAATCTATTCAATGTATCCTCCAACAAGGCCTTGGCCTTTTCTGCCTCTCTTTGTGCTTTGATGGTCCTAACCTCATCACTGATTTGCTTGGTTTTCAGTTGTTGATTTTCTTGCTCAAGAAAATCAATCACATATTGTGTTATATCAAGATTAGCTTTAAGTTCACTAATATTTTCTTATTTGCCTCTGATTACTGCACTGGTGATTATGTCCTCATCCTCATCATCAATTTCAATCAGCTAAAACTCCTGCTCTGTTTCATGTTTATCCTCCTGCTCCTCAATGATTGTCTCTTTAGCCTTTTCCTTGCCCTTGTCCACTTGTTTTGTTGATGAAGAAGGCATGGCCCCTGTCACTCCAAGTGAAGCAAACACATGCAGGTGGCCTCTCTGATAGGTCTTGGGAAATGGCTCAACATTAGTCACATTAGCCCAAGTTGCCTCAGTGTCCTTCTCATTGCTTGATGCCTCAGTATCATGATGTGATGATGGTGAAAGGTTGCAGAAAGGTGAAGAGGTAGGATCAACATGAGGTGAATGGATCTGACTAGGTGATGATGTATGAGTAGCAGGTTGAGATGGAGAAGTGGATATGGGAGGATGAGATGATGAAGGGATACTCTGCTCATGATGACTAGGAGGGGTAGTAAAGATTTCATATGCAATGAATGTGTCCCATGAGATGTTATTTTGCTCAAGATGATGCATGACTATCATATTGATGAGAGAATGATGAAAAAGACTCTGTATTTGATGATTATAATCCTTCCTTTGTGCAATGTATGCCATCTTTTCAATGCTGCGGGAGAGATAGTAGGGTATGTGAAGCATTATGACTCTAGTGAAGTGCATGAGGAGTCAAATATGGTATGAATAGATTCAAGAAAACATCCCCTCACAAGTGAATTACTTCATGATTATCTTCATCATAGGGACATACCGGTCAAGGAGATGAGAGAAAGGGAAAATGGTTTTCTTATCATCCTTATATCTAGGTTTGAGATATGGTTCATAATAACTCAAATCAAGGTTTCCTTTTTTCAACCATTTCTCTCCCACATTAGGGATCCTCGTAGCAGCTGAAATGGCATTAGTGGACATGGTAAAAGTGACCCCAGCAAGAGTGACCTGCCTATCATGAATATTTCTGATGAACAGCCTCGTCAACACAGGGTGATACTGAATCTGCTGCACTTTCTCACAAAACTCAAAATTACCAACATGTTTAAAACATGACACAGTGAGAGGAAAAGTCATGAGCTCTTTTGTGGTTATTGGTTCATATATGTTTATTTTCCCTCCTTTGTGATCACTTCTCTTTGGTATCTATTCCTCACTGACACCTCTGTCCTCCTCTTCAGAAATTTTTGAATTTGAAGGCTTGGGAAACCATAGGGTAAAAGGAATAAGATGAAGGGAGTGAGATATGAGATTAATAGCTTAGGAAAATGGAGGGAATGAGTGTAAATGAAAACTTAGGTCTATGAAAACCCTAGGATTTAACAATATGTATGACTGATATGTGTTTTAGGGACATTGACAGGGATATGGTGCATGAAAATGAGAAGGAAATGGAAATTAGGGTTTCACATGCTACAAACACTTCAAATATTTAATGGAACACCAAATATATGATAATAGAGGTGATTTAAGGTCCACTTACTGATTTAAAGATGCTTGGAGAAGTTTGTGAGGAGAATTGAGCTTGATGGAGGTGGTGGATTTTTTCAAAACCCTCACTCTGCAAATGTGTAGCGCCGCTGGGCAAACACGCAGCGCCAAGACAAAAATGCAGTGCCACTTTGAAAACACGCAATGTCAATGTAATTTGGTCTGGTGTTTTCGGGAAAATGCACAGCGCTGCTGGGAAGGCGCGCAACGCCAAGGTGCAAACGTGCAGCGCCTTGAAATTTTGACCCAAAATGCTCAAAAAACTCAAAATTTCTCCTTTGCTGGAAAATCTTGATGGCTGAATGAAAAAAATGACTTGCTTTGAGGTGTTTGATGGGCTTTATAGCTTTAGTGGATTTGAAATTTCAATTTGAACCACCCAATTTTCTAATGTTCACTTTTCCTCTTTGGCACTGATACTCTTTTAGCTTTCTGACTTTTTGGCATTACAGGTGACCAAACATGGAGTTTGGCTTTCTTTGCTCCACTTAGGCCGGATGATTTCATTTAACAGCTCAGGATTGAATTTATTACATATGAGAACATAAAATTACATTTGGAAACACAAAAATAAATTACATATTGAATTTTATATTAAAATGACATTTTGATATAAAAATCATTAAACTGAAAAAATACAATTTTGAAAGTATAATAATTACATCATGATGATCTTATTTAGTCCCTCTCATATATTTTCTAAACTCATCTGAAATGAAGGAGTGACCTTGATAAATATAAAACCCTAATGACCTAATAGGACTGCTTTAGACCTGAATTTCATGAATGAGATTTTGACTCACAAGACTTCCAAGTGAATAGAGCATGTCCATAGGTGTTGTTATGCTCAAGAAGACATGAGAATGAGTTATCCAATATGATCTTATAAGGGAGAATGAAGCTTATTGATAGGTACAACCACCAGTATAAAATTTTTATATCATGACCTAATGGAATGATGGAAAATTTCTTCAGTGTGGGACACCTAAGATGCACATGCAAAATGTGTTTTGATCCCTGGTAGAAGTATGCAAATACTGGCACTAACACCTCCACTGTTGGTTAGTCTTTGTTGGGTTGGTTAGATCATTCATTCCCTTTACATTCTTGTATTGTGATAACACCTAAGCTATTCAGGAGAGGGAATGCTTTAGACCTTTGGTGAAGGACTCAGACATCACCAAAGGGAGGCCTCCAACATCAAGGATTGGGTTGTAAGATCTCTCTTCTACATTCATTAATAAAACATTTGATGTTTTCTTTCTATATTTGTCTAATCATTTACGCAAATAGTCTAATGTTCCTTGATCTGTTAGGTAGCTGATGTTCATGAATATTATGTATTGGATTATGTTTTTTGTTGCCTCTTCATCATCCACAAGTATTCGTATGCCAGTAGTAGCAAGGAAAAAGCCTATGGGACCATGGATCAAGGCCATCATCAAAGTGTTCAAGCATAGCATTAGGAAAAGGTACCTCTATCTCCTTTCTTATCGCATTTTGAATATTAGCTAAGGAAGCTTGCATTAGAAAGTCTCACAAGTTGCTAGATCCACTCTAAGGCTAGAGAGATCGCCTTTGTCCATAGAGGGGACTTATCTTCACAACAATATTCCTTGTTTCTTTTGGAGTAGCCTTCTACTTGTCACTGGGAGGAAATTATGTGTTACTTGTCACACCATATTGGATGGTGGTCATCATATGCCTTGTTGCTATTGTTGTCATTTATGATATGTTGATGCATGGGAGGATGTTGTTGCCATTATCTACACTATGTTTTGGATGTAGTGTAGTCTTGCTTTATAATGGTGATTAGTTTTGTTGTTGTTGGTGATGATGTTGATGAAGAGATGTTTCTCATGCTACTATTGAGTTGGGTGTTGTTGCTACTGGTTGAGAGTGGTGATCATGGAGTTGTTGATTATGTTTGTTGTTGTTTCTTATGATGTGTTGTTGTTGCTAAGAGCCACAAAATATTGCTGCTATTTGGGCTTTGAGATTGTTGTTGCTACTTTAGGAGAGAGAGAGAGAGGAATTATTGCTATTGTTTGATGTCATGTTGCTATGAGGAGTGTTTTTGATACATTGTGATTTGACCTTGCTGATGTATATGATGTGCTGCTATATTTAATGGTGATGTTCTGTTGCTACCTACAATATGTGGATGATTATGGTTTTTGCTACTTTTCGAGACACAACTAGTGTCCAGGGGGAGTAGTACTTATTCAAATATGCTCTCTTGGATGAAGCTCAACCCTTTTCCATTGATGATAAAGGGGGAGTGAATGAGGTTGATTTGGTTGACCCTGTTGGGGTTGACATCAATGCCAACAGGGGATATTGTTGGCATTGGTGTTGTTATGAGTTGTTTGGTTTGCATTGATGTCAACCTGGTTGTATATGATTATGAACATGCTAGTGAGATGACTTGGATTGTGCATTGGTTGCAGACCTTAGCTTGATGGTTGCAGTTGTTAGTGTAGGGTATTGGCTTGTGTGTGGATGCTTTGGAAGGATGAGGATATGCTTCAACTAGTTGAAAGTGATGGAGACTATAAAGTCATGTTCATACTACTTGGTGTGTGTGTGTGTGTGTGTATGGTCCTTGGTTAACATGTTTAGTTCTATCATTGATGGTTTGATATTTATGTAGGTGTTGGAGAAGTTATGGAGCAGTTTGATGGCTCATGTGCTAGTGCAACTAATAGATGGATTTCAAGTCAACCTAGTTTGACTTGTGATGATGATGGAATCTCTATAGTGGATTAGTGGAGTGTTTCATAGGATACAATGGCTTCCTGAGGTCTATCTGATGTTGATTAAGCTTTGGAAGAAGTTTGGTCAAGTTCTGAGTTAATTTGAGTGTTTTTCAGTCATCCTTTGCCATAGGCGCATGGAGCCAAGCTTGTGGGAGCAATTTTAGGATCCAATCACTAGCTTGCAGGCCTGTAGGAGTGACTATAGATTCCAATCGCATTTCTAATGTGATATGGGAGTGAATAAGGCATTTTCATGAGTTTTTCTATGGATTTCTCGCGCTCATCAGGTGTTTAATTATTTTTCTAGACATGTCTTGTTCAAGACTCTTCATGTTAAGGTTAGAAAAAGGTAATTGTGCTTATAGATGATGGTTAAAAGATAATATTAATTAGTAAATGAAGTTAGTGGCTTGATTGAGTCAAGAAGTAATGAACCAAAGGACTTTTAGTGTATGAACAAAGCTCCACTATAGGATTGGAATAAATTGATATAATCATTTTTAGAAACTATAAATATGTGGTGAAAGGCTGCTCATTTGGTTGGTTCTCTTGAGTGAGAAATGTGTTGTGTTTTGGAAAGCCATTGGTGAGGAGTGTGATTTGGTTGAAGCAGAATTTGCATGGAGGTATAGTTGTAGCAGACACAGAAGTATGCAGTGCTGAAAACTATGTTTATGTAACAAAGCTACAATGGTTTTACTAATGTATTTGTGATTGCAGGGGCGGAATTATTGTTGAGTGTATATGATTGTGATAAATTAGTTGCAGTAGTATCACATGTTTTTCATATGGTTGTTATGCATTGCATCGTTAAGTTTTTTCATCTAGTTTGTTTGTATAAAATGTATTAAGGTCATGTGAGTTGAGGATAAGAGAGAAATTTATGATTTGAGTTAAATCAGTCATTGATGTTTTGTGTTGAGAATTTTGGATTTGTGCTTTGATGAAATTTTTGGTATGATGTTCGTGTTTATTAGCTCATGTGTTTGAGTTTGAAAATGTATGAAAGGTGAGCCGCATAGAGAATTGGGGTGGGAGCTCCGACAATACAAGGATTGAGAACAAATTTCTTCATAAGTTCAATGGATGTTAGGCAAGGCTTTTAAATTAGATAGGAGTCTGTAGATTCATAATTCCAATGGTGGTTGGGAAAGGATTGTTGATTAGATAGGAGTTTGTAGAGTCATGAGTCCAATGGTGGTTGGGCAAGGCTTGTTGATCATATAAGAATCTGTAGAGTGGTGAAATGGATATCATAGTTCCTTTCAGATATTGTACTCTCTATGTATGATTTCTTGATAGATAATAATATATAGTAAGTAGTGTGGCAGCAACAAGGATGGTTTTTTCCCCGATTGACGATTTTCCATCAAAGATCCTATGTCCCTAAGTGATGTGATGATTATGTTTCACTGTTCATGTTTATTTATTATGATTATGGATCTCATGTGCTGATACAATTAAAGTTGCATGTTTCAAGTCTAATGCTTGCTTGTTAAGAAATGAATGGACTAATATATTGAAGAAAGAATGGAAAAATTGTGTAATTTTTATCACTACTAATTCACCCCCCTCCTCTCAATAGTGATCCTAGTTCCAACATATATGACAGACGAAGAGTATATGACTAAGTTTTTTGAGCTACTAAGGTATGTACCATATCTTAAGGATGAGAAGATGAAGGATCAAAATTTTGTTAGTGGGTTTCCATTAGCATTTAAAGATCAGATTAAGTATGATGAGCCTTAGGCATTGGAGGAAGTATTTGAGATGTTGAAACGTTGTTATGAGAAATCTAAGCGTAAGTCGGGACCTAAGAAGGGTTGGAAAGGTAATGAAAATAATAAAGGAAAGTGGGATAAGAAGTGAGGAAGACCTCAAGATGAAGGTAACAAGGAAAATGCAACGACGTACAAGAAATATAATGTAGTTGAAAGAGGACAAGGATTCCAGTCTAAGGAGAAAAACAAGGGTGACGATAGGAAGACTTTACAATGTTGGACTTGTGGTGGAGAGAATAACATGAGAGATTAACATCAGGGTGGCAGAACTTATATTTATAAAGCTCAAGAGGTGCATGCAGTTGGGGATGTTGGTCAAAGTATTACTCAGATTTATGCATCATTAGATAATAGGTAGGTTGATCAGCAGGCATCTATTATCGATATGGAAGGTAAGATTTGTGATCAAGTCGTTTCTATTTTGATTGACCCTGGATCTAACTATAGTTATATCAATCCTGACATGGTGGATAAGTTTTTCTTGAATAAATAAGTGCAAGTAGAATCTTGATGGTGCAATTGACTACATGTACCAAGAAAAGAGTTCATAATTGGGTGAGATCTTGTGCATTTTAACCGAACGATATGTCTACATCTACACACCTAAATGTGCTTTTGTTGGGATTATATTATATGTTTTTAGGCATGGATTAGTTGTACATTCACATGACTAAGGTGTATTTCTAGGACAAGGCTATTGAGTGCTTAGATGATAATGGAGGGAGGGGAATCTTACAGGGAAAGAATAATCCTACATCAGTGATGGTTACAACTATGCAGACAAAGCGCAGTAGCATGAAAGGGTGTGTATTGTTTGTAGTTTTTATTTCCAATGAAAAAGGGAAGGATTTTGAGGATAATAAATTCTTGAAGAGGTGTTTGGTTTTGAAATAGTTTCAAGATGTATTCATAGTAGAGATTTCAAATTTAATGCTTCATAGGGAAGTTGAATTTTCTATTGAGTTGATGCTGGGAGCAACACCAACATTGAAGGTGTTGTACAAGATGAGCACTTAAAAGTTGGTAGAACTGAAGTTGAAACTTAAGGAAATTCTTGATAAGGGATATATTAGGCCAAGTGTATTGCCTTGCAGTGCACTAGTATTTTTTTTGAAGAATAATGATGGTAATCTCAAGTTGTGAATTGATTACAAGTAGCTGAACAAGGTGACTATCAAGAACATGTATCCTTTGTCATAGATTGATGACTTGTTTGATCAGTTAAAGGGAGTAGTAGTGTTCTCAAAGATTTAATTGATATTGTGACATCATCAGGTACACATCAATAATATGATATCTAGAAAACTACATTTCATACTAGGTATGTGCGTTATGAGTTTTTAATAGTTCCTTTTGGTCTTACTAATGTTCCAACTACTTTCATGTGTTTGATGAATAGTGTGTTGCATCCTTATCTAGACAAGTTTTTGATAGTGTTCATTGATGATATATTGATATATTCTAAGAATGATGAAAAGCATGTTGAACACCTAACAACCGTATTAACATTGTTGAGAGAGCATACATTGTATGCCAAGCTTAGCAAGTGCAATTTATTTAAGATAGAAGTTCATTACATGGGGCGTGTTGTTTCCAAGGAAGGTATAGTAGTGGAATCAGAAAATATAAAAGCTACCATGGAGTGGGACGCTCCTAGGAATGTGGATGCCATCAGATCATTCATGGGACTAGCAAGTTACTATAGTCAGTTCATCGGAAAATTCTCACAAATTGCCTATCCTATTACATCTTTGTAGCGAAAACGGAAGAAGTTTGAATGGACCGAGGAGTGTGCAACTAGTTTTGAGAAGTTGAGGCATTTTCTTACAAATTATATGGTCTTGAAGATTGTAGATCAAGAAAAAGAGTTTTTGACCTCTACAGCTGCTTTTAAGAGAAGACTTGGTGAAGTCCCGATCGAGGAAGGATAGGTAGTATTTTATGAGTCAAGGAAGTTGAATGAGCATGAGAAGGACTACGTGACTCGTGATCTTGAGTTATAAGTTATCGTTCATGCCTTAAAGATATGGAGAAATTATCTTCTTGGCAGGAGGTTAATATTGATGAGTGATCATAGTGGGCTGAGCTACCTATTTGACCAACCTAATATGAATGCCAGACAAGCTAGATGGTTGGCTACTCTCAGTGAGTTTGATTTTGAGATCAAGTACATTAAGGGAAAACTTGTTCTTATGGGAAGACTTGTAGGAGTGGATCTTGTAGGCATGGCAACATGATGACATGTATCAGCAGTTGGGGCACATGTTACAACAACAAGGTGAAGGTGATAGGGATGAGGAGTATCATTTCACAGTAGATGGATTGGTCGGATTTAGGAACAAGATTTATGTACCACATGACATTGAGCTCAATAAGTTAATCTTGAGGGAGTTTCATGTCAAGCCATATTCAATTCACTAGCGATAGGAAGACATTGGCATCATTTAAGAAGTTCTATCATTGGCCGAACTTGAAGAAAGAGGTGGTTGAGTTTGTTGCAAAATTTTTGGACTGTCAACAGGTAAAAGTAGAGTGTAAGCATCCAGGTGGTCTATTACAACCGATTTCAATTCCATAGTGGAAATGGAAGGTCATTTCTGTAGAAATTTATTAATACTGATGTATTACCAGATTCTCCAGATCTAAGAATATTTATCTTCTTGCTAAATACAGAATTGTTCCACTGTTAAACTTGCGGAAATTTAAAACTCAATTGCAAACACATGTGAATAAATTCAATCACACATAACACAGTTGTTTAATGGGAAAGCTTAAAGCTAAAAACCCCAACTATCATATATTATGTATATCAATGGAATCATGTAATAATCTCATACAAATCTTAGTACATCAAGCTCTCAGTACAATCAACAATCATTACACATTGTCATGCAGAAATTTGCATATCTATGCATCAATTTCTTGCCTCTTGATAGCCTGCCTCCATTGCGCAATCCCTGCTGAAGAAGACCCTTGAATAAATTCGAATTGGCCTTGCCTTGACTACGCGATCCTCATTGGCAACTCCAATGTGTGTCATATGCATTGAATGCATCACTATAGTCACAACGCATAGTCCATCTCACCCTTTCACCTATCTCTCCAATGGGTCTCCACTGGAACTAACATGCAAGTAGTTAACTATTGTATTTGTTCAGTTGTTAGTGAGTTATTAGTTGTGAATTAATTAACTAATTAATTCACTAAACTCTCACTAGTGTATCTTTCATTAAACTAGATACAACTAGCTCAACTAATTTTAACTCACTTAACTGAGTTAAAATAAATAACAACTCCTGTAACTACTCTTCCAACTCTGTCATAACTTTGCCACTTCAGTTCTAACTGAGTCCTCCATGCATGAGCCACCAATAACCCTAGGAATTGCACAATTCCTTTAGCCCACTGATTTTCCAAATCTGTTCACTGAAATAAAGTGCTCCAAGAGAATAAGTTGATGTTTATTATCGGATTATTATTAAGGGTTAATAATAATCGACATGCGTCTATTTTTAGATCGATGATCTATAAATAGACTTTGCGCAATATTCTAAAAATAGAATTTCATCTATTTTTCACATTTGACCAACCATCTACAAATAGCATCATGCAACTTATAGAATATGCTCACCATGTCTAAAAATAGACATACACCTAAAAATAGCCTGCGGGCCCCACTTAGTGAAGGTGCTTACTTTTCACTAAGCTCATCATCTTGTTGAATCTCAACACTCCCTCTCAACAAGATAGGGATTATCCTTCACCCCAATCTTGCCTCTATGGTATTTAAATTTTCTCCTGCCGAGCGCCTTCGTTAGAATATCTGCATCCTGATCTTCCGTAGGAATGTACTGAAGCAACATGATCTTCCACTACACACAATATCTAATATGATGATACCGGATATCAATATGTTGAGATCTATCATGAAAAACATGATTAATCGAGAGTTCAATGCAACTCTGATTATCACAATGTATCACTGTAGGATCTAAATTAGAACTGAACAAACCGACCAAGATCTTCCTCATCCAGATAGCCTCACATGCAGCTTGACTTGTTGCCATGTATTCTGCTTCCGCTGAACTGAGTGCCACAGATATTTGTTTCCTACTGTACCAAGAAACTGCTATAGATATGATACTGAAACCCCTCATGATGTGCTTTTTCTGTCCATTGGGTTGCCTGCCCAATCTGCATCCATGAAGCCATGCAACTTCACTTCATCCGTCTGTCTGTACCATAAGCCATACTCATATGTGCCCCTGTGATACCTCAGGACATGCTTTCCTACCTTCCAAAAGAGCTTGGTAGGCTTAACCATCGCTTGTGAAAGTTGTTTCACCGCATAGCATATGTTCGATCTTGTATTAACTAAATACATGAGCAAACCCACCAATTGTCGATAAACAGTGGCATCCACTACCTCTGTCAATGTACCATCCTCTTTCCTCCAATTTCCTGGAAGAGGAGTATCCATGGGCTTGCAGTCCTCCATGTGAAACTTACCAAGTATCTCCCGAGCATACTTTCCTTGAGACATAAACAGTTCACCTTCTCATTGCCATATTTCCAATCCAAGGAAATAATGAAGGAGGCCCAAATCCTTCATCTCGAACTCCTTTACAAGATCTTCCTTGCATGAGTGTATCAACTTCTCATCACCCATTAGTATTAAATCATCAACATAAACAACAATGATTAAAATCTTACCCTCCCCCACAATTTGGTATAGGTTTGCATCCGCCTCACTCTTAGTGAAGCCAAGTCCAGTGAAATAGTTGTCGATCTATGTGTACCAAGCACGTGGTGCATGCTTCAGCCCATGCAGTTCTCTTTTGAGTCTGCACACATGGGACTCACTGCTGAAGATCTCAAATCCCTCAGACTGCTCAATGTATACCTCTTCCTCAATGATCCCATTAAGGAATGCAGTCTTCACATTCATCTGATGAATGTGCCAACCCATCTACGTTGAGAGAGCAAGGATGGTTCTTATGGAAGAATACCGTGCGACAGATGCAAAGGTTTGTTCATAATCAATCCCCTCTATTTGTGAGAAGCCTTGGGCAAAAAATCTTGCCTTATACTTCTCGACGCTCCCATCAGTAGCTTGCTTTACCTTGTAGATCCATTTCGAATCTACCACTGATTTATCCACCGGCCTTGGAACAATCTCCCAAGCATTGTTTCTGACAATGGAGTCATAATCCTTTACCATGGCATCTACCCATGTGGGCTCCTACGCTGCTTCTTCAAAAGAAGATGGCTTTGTCACAATACACTTGCTCATAAGAGCCATGTATCCAGTAAATCGGTCAGGTGACTGTCTCTATTTGCGTTGTGATGTAGGGACTCCTACATTCTCTGCCACATCAAGCTTCAGTCTCTCAGCTTCTGTGGTACGCTTTTTTCCTGTTCTGATGTTTGGTTATACATGAGTGGACTCCTCCACTCCATGAATCTCTTCCTTTGGTTGATCCACATCTAGAGGCTCATCTTTAGTTATAAGAAGTTCCTCCTTTGCATGCAAGTGTAGCTCCCTCTCAAGTGACAACTTCATGGCTTTCACCTCATTGAATTTTATATCCTATCATACCACAGTCATTCGACTATTTAGCAAATACACACGATAATTATGGGGTGTTTCTATGTACCCCACAAATATCCCAACTTCTACAGTCTGCTCCAGCTTCTTCCTGGCGTCCTTTGTCACATGAATGTAAACAGATGAGCCAAAAATCTTCAAATGAGAAATATCAAGCTTCTTACCAATAAAAGCTTCTTTAGGTGTACTCATGCTAAGTACTCTATGAGGACAATGGTTCTGCACATAAACTACAGTGTTGCATGCTTCCGCCCACAAGGGCATTGGTAGGCCCCAGTCATGCAGCATAGCTCGTGCAACACCCATGATCATTATGTTCTTCCTCTCCACGACCCCATTCTATTGTGGGTTATGAGGCACTATGAGTTCTCTTCGAATTCCTTCTTCACTACAGAAGTCTTTGAATTCGTTCAAGATATATTCACCATCATTATCGCTCTGTAGAGCCTTCACTTGCTTCCCTGACTCCTTCTCCACCATTGCTTTAAACTCACAGAACTTTGAGAATGTTTTTCTCTTCTTCTGTATGAAGAAGATCCAAAATATACGAGAATATCCATCAACAAATATAACGTAATACCTGTGTTTTGTTGTTGAAGCAACCGAGAAAGGTCCGCACACGTTTGTGTGAATTATCTCCAGGATCACTGAAGCACGGTTCTCCTTCTCATGAAAGGTGGTCTTCACAAAATTTCCCATAGTACATCCCTTGCACTGATATAATTGCGCAAGAGTGCCCTTGGGAAGTCCAGTATAAATCTGCTGCCAAATCTTCAAGGCGCCATGGTGAAGATGGTCCAATCTCCTGTGCCATAATTTTCCCTCATCTCGGCTCACCACTTCTTCTGCTTTGCCCATCATTGCAGTGTAGCCATCTACCTCTAGCTTGTAGAGATTCTTAACTTGAATCCCTATCCTCTTGGTTTGACCCATTGTTTTATGTCGCAAGAAAGCTTTTCCCTCGCTGAAAACAACGTCATAACCTCTGTCTTCCAACATTGCGACCGAGACCAACTTCTTCTTGAGACCTGGGACATGCATAACATATTTCAATAGAAATGGTTTACCTGACTCCCTCTCAAAGGTAATGGTTCCAATGCCAGTCGTGCTATATCTACCATCATCACCCATCTCTATATGCATTTGGAGATCCTTCTCCTCCAAGTCACTAAACAACTCCTTGTCTCCTGTCATATGGAAAGACGCGCCACTATCAAGATACCACACCAATCCCATTGAGCTTGAAACCAAGCATGTGATCAAAGAGAAATCAAGTTGAAATTGTGAGGCTAAGGCCTCTCCAGCTGAAACTCCAGCAGCCTTCTTGTTCTCCTTTTTTTGTGGGCAGTTAGTGGCGAGATGCCCATGTTCGTGACAGTTAAAACACTTCACTTTGGACAAATCTAGCTTCTTGCCTTTAGCCTTGGATTTTGGATGGGATTTCTTCCCCTTCCCTTTCCTTGCTTTGGCAGCCAAAGCACAATTCTCTTCATCATCATTCTTCGATGAAGAGCCATCCCTGGTATTTTGCCTTATCTCCTCCTGCACAAGATCCAACCAAAGTCGCTCCCAACCTGGCAGTTTATCTCATCCATTGACAGAGTCTTCATAGCTATGCCAACTCTTCGGAAGCCCAAGGAGAGCCAAGATCACCAAGTCATCATCATCAACTGTAATCCTCACACTTCCTGGCTCATCCCTACAGTGGAAAAACTTCATGAGATATTTTGGAATATTGTCGCCCTTCTCCATTTTTATTTTTCTGAGCTTATCTTTCAGCACCAACTTCCTTTGGTCACTGCTACTTTGGAAAAGATCTGTTAAAGCCTTCCACATTGCAAATGTAGTGGCTTTCCCATGAAGGCTTGACACAATATGGTCCTTCACACCTTCCAACAAAATTATTCTTGTCTTTGCTACCTTCTTTTGCCATGCGTCAAGTCCTGCAACATCGCTAGAAGCAGGCTTAGGAACATCGCTATCGATGAACTCCTGCAACCCATTATCTTCAAGAAACACCTCCATCCTATCCTTCCAGGATATGTAATTCAAGCTGCCCTCAAGGGAATACTCCAATCGCAACCCATTGAAAGACATTTCAATGAATACTCAACTGTCGCACCAAGAAATTTCTGCAGCAAATTCGAATTGTCCATCAGCACAAAACTTAGCACTTATTCACAATTGCAATCTCTAGTGATCAATACTGCTCTGATACCATGTAGAATTTTATTAATACTAATTTATTACCAGATTCTCCTGATCTAACAATATTTATCTTCTTGCTAAATACAGAATCCTTCCACTGTTAAACTTGCAGAAATTTAAAACTCAATTGCAAACACATGTGAATAAATTCAATCGCACATAACACAGTTGCTTAATGGGGAAGCTTAAAGATAAAAAACCCAACTATCATATATTATGTATATCAATGGAATCATGTAATAATCTCATACAAATCTTAGTACATCAAGCTCTCAGTACAATCAACAATCATTACACATTGTCATGCAGAAATTTGCATATCTATGCACCAATTTCTTGCCTCCTGACAGCCTATCTCCACTACGTAATCCCTGCTGAAGAATACCCATAAATGAATTCGAATTGGCCTTGCCTTGACTGTGCAATCCTCATTGGAAACTCCAATGTGTGTCAGATGCATTGAATGCATCACTATAGTCACAACGGATAGTCCATCTCACCCTTTCACCTATCTCTCCACTCGGTCTCCACTGGAAATGACATGCAAGTAGTTAACTGTTGTATTTGTTCAATTGTTAGTGAGTTATTAGTTGTGAATTAATTAACTAATTAATTCACTAAAATCTCACTAGTGTATCTTCCAATTAGACTAGATACAACTAGCTCAACTGAGTTTAACTCACTTAACTGAGTTAAACTAAATAACAACTCCTGTAACTACTCTTCCAGCTATGTCATAACTTTGCCACTTCAATTCTAACTGAGTCCTCCATGCATGAGCCACCAATAACCCTAGGAATTGCGTAATTTCTTCAGCCCACTGATTTGCCAAATCTATTCACTGAAATAAAGTGCTCCAAGAGAATAAGTTGATATTTATTGTTGGATTATCATTAAGGGTTAATAATAATCGACATGCACCTATTTTTAGATCGACGATCTATAAATAGACTTCGCCCAATATTCTAAAAGTAGAATTTCATCTATTTTCCACATTTGACTAACCATCTACAAATAGCATCCTGCAACTTATAGAATATGCTCACCATGTCTAAAAATAGACATACACCTAAAAATAGCCTGCGAGCCCCACTTGGTGAAGGTGCTTACTTTTCACTAAGCTCATCATCTTGTTGAATCTCAACAATTTCCATGGACTTCATTACAGGTTTTCCAAGGACATCCAGACAACATGATTCCATCATGGTTGTGGTTGACAAGTTAAGTAAGGTGGCTCACTTCATTACAGTTAAGTCTCTGAATTCAGCTAGTGATGTAGCTTAGATTTTCGTCAAGGAGATAGTGAGATTGCATGGTGTTCCCAATAATATTGTATCTGACAGAGATGCAAAGTTCACTTCCAGGTTTTGGAAAGAGTTTTTACAGGTTAGGGGATAGAATTGGCCTTTAGTAAAACTTATCATCTGCATGCAGATGGATAGGAAGAGAGGGTCAACAAGACTCTTGAGGATATGTTGAGGATGTATGTCATGCATCAACAATGGAAGTGGGAGGAGTATCTTCTACTAGTGGAATTCTGATATAATAATGGGTATCTAGAATCTTTAAGGATGGGTCCATTTGAGACTCTTTATGGGCGGAGTTGTAATACTCTTATTAGCTAGAGTGATATAGTGAACATGGTGTTGATTGGATTAGATATGTTGGCAGAGATGGAACAAAAAATGTAGGATATTAAAAGGAATTTAAAGGCAACACAATACAAACACAAGAGTTATGAAAATAAACGAAAGGAATTTAAGGAGTTTCAGGTTGGGGAGCATGTGTCATTGCGCATTAATCACAAGAGGAGCTCCTTGAGGATTGGATCATGTTCCAAATTGACACCTCAATATTGCAGGCCTTTTGATATCCTTGAGAGGATTAGAGCAGTGGCCTACCAACTTGCAGTGCCTCCGACAGTGAAAGTCCATGTTTTTTCCATGTTTCATTGCTTAATAAGTATGTCTAGGATGTTGATCATGTGATTGATTGGTCTGTATTGCAGGTGGAACCAGAGGGATTATTCCATCCAGAACCACAATTCATATTGCAGCGAAAACAAATCATGCTCCAGAAAAAAGCAATCGAGCAGGTTAAAGTGCGGTCGAAGCACTTTGGGCTTGATGAAGCTACATGGGACATGACTGATCAGAAATGAGATTTATATCCTTCATTATTTGTTGGTTCATGAAAATAATTTTTTATTATATGTATATGTATATATGGATGTTATTATAGATGCGGAAATGAGTTGTGTTATAAAGCTCCAATAAGAAATATGATTTTCATGTTTATTATGTTGGCCATGGTTTATAGTAGTTTTTCATTATAAATATTGCATCAAGATATGTTAGAAAGCTACATGGGAAGTATGTTTTGTTTCAACAGTTTTCTGGTCATAGGTGTCATTGAAAACCGAAGACGGTGTTCCCCTAAGGGGAGGGGTTTTGAAACAAACCCGGGCAAAATTTCATGTAATAAAAAGTTAATAAAGGAAAAAATAAGACCATGATTCAAGGGACACTTATTCCAAGGTGAATGTTGGGAAAAATATCATAGTGGAAACCACTGGATATGTGGTTATGGCTAAGGAAAATGGAAAAGGAAAAGGCAAAGGAAAAGGCATTAAAGAGGCAAAAAGTATTTTTGGCACATTTATTTAGGAAAATACATTAAAATAGGAGAAAAGGAAGGTAAAATGTCACAAGCTGCATGTGAGGAGGAAAATGAAGAAAATAGAGGCCTCATCAATAAAAAGGCTTATGAGGATCAGTTGGTAGCTTTTGTGAGTTTAGTTTTTGGAGCTCTCTCATTGAGTCTCTCTCTCTCTCTCTCTCACTCTTGGATACTTAGAGTTTTCTTGGAGCAATTCAGCACTGTGCCAAGGAGCAGGAAACACGCAAAGAAAGGAAAGGGAAGCAAAGATCAAGCTAGGAAAAGCAGGATCTAGCAGCTTCAACAAAAATACTTGCAGGTAACATATTACATGTGTGATTTCCTATCTAGGTTGGACATGAATGGATTATGCATGTTGGTATTTGATTTTTTTTTTGTCGACAACATGGTTTTTTTAGCTTATGACAGTGGTTTTCAACCTTGCTTTGTTTTTTTTGGATGCCACGGCGTGTTGGGATTTGTAACTCAGTTTTGAGCTATGGATTTTCGGGATGGGTTTATAATACAGGGCAGAGGTGGTCTCGAGGCTCATTCCAAAAGGTCTGGGAATCCATTGACCGGTTTTGGCAGGATTCATGGTAAAGCCTGAGGGAGGTGTCTCAATTTAGGGCCTATTAATCTAGGATTGGATTCCAATAAAGCCTCAGAGACAGGGAGATTGAAAATTAATTAAGGATAATGATGGATTTTGGATGGAATTTCCATGTTCTTCTCGGTTTTGTGATCGGAGCACCGGTTTGGTGTGATCATGATACTGTGAGGGTGGAGGTTCTTTAACCTATGGATTCCCTTGGTTTTTTTTTGGATGAGTTTATCCATGAGATCCCACATTCATGCTTAGAATATAACACGGGGATGACTGGATGAAGGGAGAATTGGCTCATCCATGTCTATGGTCGGGGTGGAACGTGGAAGTCCTGAACCTGGTTGATATTTTCCTATGTTTAATGAAATCTAAGTTATCTTGATTTTGTAAATATTGTTGTGGATTTAATGGTTGTATTCTCACTATTACTTCCATGGTTTTATGATGGTTATAAGAATTTTTAAATGACTGGTACATGTCATGGTTATTTCATGTATTTAATTATAATTGTTAAAATGATGGATGCAAGACCTGCCATATCTGGTAAAGGAAGAATGTGGTGATCCTTCTTGTGATTTTTTATAAGTTCTTTCAGTAATTTATGCTATGTCTTGTATCCTAAACCTGTAAATTACATTCATGCCAAGTGTTTGAAAAAATTTCAGTCTCAGTTGGGGATGATCAAGCTTAGTCCTAGAGTCAAGTTTTGGTTTATTAGTGTTGTCACTGTGTATTTAATGATTCCTGGAAGTTACAGGGAATTCTGGGCAGTGTCTCAGATTATGCGCGTAAAAAGTGCCTTAAATATTGTGAATGCAAACATAATTCTGGGAAATTTAGCCCTTGGACATTGGCATGCAGGCTCATGTGCGCGTCTAGAGCCTCCTAGATGCATGGATGCAGTGTGTATGCGTCTGGGAAGTTTTCTCTATGAAATCTCAGTGGGACCTAGGGACAGGTCAGGTGGATGATTGGGATAACCTATGGGGGTCCTATAGCGGGTGTTAAAGGTCTGTGTTATGGTTTTCTCTTCGATTTTGCTTCCTTAAGGTAACCAAGGAGGTTGAATCTATCATAATAATCTCTCATATCATGCTTACCCTGGTTGGTTGGTTACTCAAGTAGGCCTAATGGGAGTGGTGTGTTACAGGTGGTATGAAAGCGTGGTTGCGCTCTCCTTGGTAAAAGTCTGATGTTGTCAAGATTTTCTTCATCTTGTCTTCATGTCATTCATCTATGTGTTTCTCATGTTATGGTCTATGTACTTGTTACATATGCTTGTGTTGGTCATGGTAGTAGTGGTGTCGCCATGGAAGGGATGATGGTGTTGTTGTCAGTATGTTGTCATGAGTATATGACTAGTTATACATGTTAGGTGGGTACATGTGGTCAAGTTTTCATTGGTATGGTTGAGGTTATCATCCATTAGGTCATGGTGTGTAATTGGTATGGTTATATATTGATGACTGGACTCTAACTAAAATGATTTTTATGTGTTGATATACCATGTATTGCAAGTCTACATGTTGATTGACTATGTATATGCATGTATTACAATGATTTTTGATCTTGTAGGATGTATCCTCCTCGAATTATGCTAAGGTATGTTCGATTATTGTGATTTGATTTAAGCTGACATGAGATGCCTTGCAAGAAGAAATCAAAGATGGCTAGCAAGATGGTAGAATACAAGGATTCCACTTATGAATCTAGTGAGCAGCATGGTATTGGGAATTCATATGATTTGGCAGATACATTGAGAATTTTGAAGGAAGAGATAAGGAGTTGCAACATGGACAATGACAAAACCATACAGACACAAGAAATACAAGCATAAGTAAATGCAAAAATCCTTTAGAGATTTATAGATTTGTGGTGACATGGGCCACTCCGGATCAGTTATGGACATGAGGATGGAACTAATGGTGCATATCGCAGTAGGTCTCCCAGTGGTTACAGGTCCAATAGAGATGACACGATCATCCTTACAAGAGGAGTGACAGGGGGTATTTTCCGGATGAGTTTAATAAAGAAAGGCCACCTACCTTTAATGAAGAGATGACGAAATCACAGGATGCAGAGGCATGGTTGCTTGGTATGAGAAAAGTATTCGGATTGCATGACAATTCATAAAACATGAAAGCTAGGGAAGCCATAGTCAATCTCAAAGGTAAAGCATACCTTTGGTAGGAATATGTGAAGAATGTTAGGGTATTTTTTAGGAGGAGATGACTTGGAGTGAGTTCAAGAGGCTATTCTGGAAGAAGTACCTATTAGATAGGTACTGTGCCACTAGAGCTAAGGATTTTTACGAGTTGCAGATGGGTTCCATGATAGATGATGAGTATACTAGTAGGTTTTTGGAGTTGTTGAGATATGTGCCTTACCTCAAGGAGGAAAAGGCTGATATCCAAATATTCATCAGTGGATTTCCAACAATGTACAAAGACCATATTGAGTTCAATGAGCCTAAATAATTGGAGGAGGCCATTAGAAAACTAAATAATTGTTATGAGGAGTAAAAATGCAAAGTTTAGCCTAAGCGTGATTTGAAAGGCAATGAGAAAGATAGGGGAAGATGGCCACCAAAGTGAGAAATACTTCAAGATTCAGGTGGGAAAGAAAATGTGGTTCCTTACAAGAAGTTCAATACAACTGGGAAAGGACCTAGAGAGCAATAAACTAGAGGTCATGGTAGATCACCATTGCAGTGTTACATATGTGGCAAGGATCATCATAAGAGGGGTTGTACATAGTATCATGGTGGTAGACCCATATCTATAATGCACAAGAGCCACAAAAAATTGGGGATGTTGGGCATAACATTCCTTGGATTTATGTAGTTGTTGACAACATATAGGCAGATCATCAGGCTTCTATCATTAAGATGGATGGTAAGCTTTGCGATCAAGTTGTTTCTATTTTGATTGACCTTAGATCTAGCTATAGTTATATTAATCCTAATCTGGTGGATAAGTGTAGTTTGAGAAAAGAAATGCATGCAGAATCTTGGTTAGTGCAGTTGGCTACAGGTACGAAGAAAATAGTTCACCATTGGGTAAGAGCCTATGCATTTGAGTTAAACGATATGCCTATAGCAACGCACTTGAATAAATTTCCATTGGGATCATACAATATGATATTTGGCATGGATTGGTTATATCTTCAGAAGACCATGGTAGATTGCTATGAAAAATCCATTGAATTCTTGGATGACAATGGGGACCCAAGATTCTTATAGGGAAAGAAGAAAGCCACATCAGTTAAGATGGTGACAGCTATACAAGCCAAGTGCAGTCATAGGAAATGGTGTGTGCTCTTTGAAATTCATATCTATAGTGATAAAGGCAAGGAAGTTGAGGATACATATGTGTTGAACAAGTATCTAGTTTCACAACAGTTTCAGGATGTATTTCCAGCAAAGATTTTAGAGTTGCCACCTCATAGGGAAGTAGACTTTTCTATTGATTTGGTACCAGGGACAAAAAAAACATCAAAGGCACCTTACATGATGAGCACACCTCAGTTGGTAGATTTAAAGTTGCAGTTGGAAGAGATGCTTGATAAGGGATACATTAGGCCAAGTGTATCACCATGTGGCGCACCAGTGTTGTTCGTGAAGAAACTACAAGGAAAATACCCTCTAGTGGATTTTTTTGAAGAACCCCTCATAAAAATACCCCAGACATCCGTTTCTAGCAGAGGTTACTAGAGGAGGTTGGTGGGTGAAGGTTTTTGCGGATGTTTTTCATCTGATGCACTTATCATCGTAAACCGCACTGGTGCGGTCAACAAGAGAAAGCATCGATGCGCACAAAAAATTGGCACACCGGACACCGTGCACTCTGTACACACCCGCCCGATGCATCTTATTACTGTAGCGCACCGGTGCTTTACAACTCTTTCGCATCAGTGCGTCATAAAACACCGCGCCAAAACAGAAACCGCTCGGTGCGGTCTTAAGCAACCACACCGGTGCGCCTATCAAACCCCGCGCACCAGAACAGGGTTAAATAAAAAACAAATTACAGCCAAAAAATTTCATTTTTCACTTTTCTCAGTGCTCCATATCACTCAAGCACCAGTGCAATTTATCCTTGTCTGAGCCACCCTGACATCGATGCTCCCATTGTACGCACTGTTGCTGTGCATTGCCCACCAATCTCCAGCTTGAATTTTGAAAAACGGTGGATAAATTTTCTTTTGAAAATTATACAGCCAATATGCCTCCTCGATGGCCAAATGTATAAGTATTTTTCTTGTTTTTCCATAATTAAGCCTTTTAGCGGATTAGAATTTCAAATAGCCTTAAAATTAACCATTTAAAAAAAAAATATTTGCCGCGTGGTGCGCTCGAGCCGTTCGGCTCGCATCAGCTAGCAGTGATGCCTGTAAATTTATAGGCCACAATGCAATCGGTGCTAACAGTATCCACACCGGTTCCGGGGCGGTACCGAAAGGCACACTGTGTTATTTTAAAATTTCTAAAAAAGTGTGGTCCAGTCGTTTACCCGACCGCACCAATAACCATGTGGAATAGTGGAAACGCGGTGCGTTGAATTAAATATCTGCCCTGGGGTGGGTATTTTTGTCAGCACACTGCATTCTGCATTTCGACAGGGTGAATGGTGCAGTCTAGTAAACCAGCGCTAACGGTATCCACACCGATTCCGGGGTGGTACCAAAGGCGCACCGTGTTATTTTAAAATTAAAAAAAAGTGCGGTGTGGTCGGTTACCCGACCGCACCGTTGACCAATTCGAATAGCGGCAATGTGGTGCGTTGACTTAAATATCCACTCCTAGGCGGGTATTTTTGTCAGTGCACCGCATTCTGCATTTTGACAGGGTCAATGGTATGGCCTAGTAAAATACCGCACCATTGACTATGTAATGATTTCAGGAGGTCGGTGCACTGACCAAACTATACGCCCCGAGGCGTAGAGTTTAGTCAGCACACCGCACTCCTAACACCGGACATAGTCAACAGTGTGATGAAAATTTTCAGGAGCACCTCCACTGGTGCGTTGAATATTATCTGGCGCACTGCCGCCGATGCGCTCCATAAAAAGACGCACTGGGACTGGTGCATGCCTATTTCTTGTGGCGCACTGACTTTTTTTTTTCCAAAAAAAATTATATATGTATATTTCAAAATACATGTCTCATTTAATAAAAAAAAATTATTTAATATGTCAATCATTCAGAGACGTCAAAGGAGAGAAGAGGGGGAACAACAGCAACAACAGGTAGACCAGTATAACATCGTTCGCCTGTGGGAGGCACGAGAGAGGGAGAGAGATGTGTACCCTCGCCCTATTACAACAACTACCCAGGGGCTCCTAAGGCAGGTAGGCCTCGTCAAGTTCTATGAGGAGGCTACTTCCCTAAGGGGCCATTGTTTGTTTTTGAGACATCTTATCCGTAGGTGGAATGCCCACCGACAGGCTTTCCGGGTTGGTCGTAACTAGTGGTACACGCCCACTGAGGAGGACATATATTTCATTACAGGGCTATTGAGGAGAGGGGTGGATTTTCCCTCATTCCCAAAGGTTCCAGTTGGCTATGCAGCAGGGAGTCAGTTAGTGTACTCACAGAGATACATTAGCGCATATATATTGTTCCTTTAGATTTTCAGGTTTTTGGAGGTCAATGACATATTGGTGCATTTGGTAGTCAGGAGGTGAGGTGCCTCTCACTTCTCATTTCAACCATTTCACAAAACACCAATGACAGGCAACGCATTAGTTTCTCACTTCTATATTATGTTGATTCTTTAGTACAGGAGCCACGACTTGTCAAGTAGTCTGCCATTTTTTTGCAGCAGTTTTGTACAACCTTAGTTAGATGTCATGCTCATGCACAAGGGAGGGTCAAATTCTCTTTTTCTTTAGAGTATTTTTGTTTATTTTTTTAGAGGTTTCCAGAGACGCGGCCTACTTTTGTTCGGCAACCTCGTAGGCCGATGTTCGAGGCACGAATGCACATGTGGGGGCAGATGATGCCCAAGAGGGGCGAGACTGTGTTTCCAACGAGGATATCGAATGATGGACTATAGTTGCTAGCCATTGTTGATGAGCATCCCTTCATTATGGTCCCTTATCCTTATGCGGGTTTGGGTTGGTGAGGGTGTGCCAACATCTTCTTCACAACTGATGAGCCGCAGGATGATAGAAGTAATATTATTTTTTTATTTAAATTTATTCTAACATGTTCTTTAACTTGTTTTTATTAAATTGTGTAATGAAATTGTCTAATTATTATTGTGTACTTGTATATATTTTGCAAAAATTGGGTCTTTTGATGGCAAGGACATGCCAACACCACCACATGATCCAGGTGTGGATCCTAATGACGACTAGGGCATGCCAGATGCCGAGGATAATTCGAAGGCCGGTGCAGAGAGACCTGCTCCTGCTGGTGCGCCGATACCGCCTTTTTCTAGGCACAACTAGCTTGATAACAGATACAGGATGGAGTTGGGCGACCAATTCACTACATTGATTGTTGACGCAGGCATCAAAACCGCTAATATGAGAGACATATATGTCAATGGTAGGCTGTTACATATGTGGAGAGGCATGCCACGTGACATATACAACCTGATGTGGCATGTCGTAGGAGCTACGACCTTAGTTACGCGGGTGAGGAGGACCGTTGCATGTTATAGGAATGGTCGAGACGCAGCACGTGATTGAAAATCCACGAGTAGTGACTCATCATCTGATGATCGTTCACCTCGCGTCACGCCAGATGAGAAACCTCCACTAGCATTGAGCAACAGTCATCATGGAGAGCAGGCTGGACCATTGGCCATGTCCAGTCAGCAGCCTGCAGCATCCAGAAATACTCATGATCATGAGCAGGCTGCACCATTAACTGAGTAGGCCTCTACTAGTACTGCTATTGATGATGTACCACTAGTTGATCCATGATATTTATATTACAGTTGTATATTTTTGACATTATTCAGTTATATATATATATATATATATATATATATATATATATATATATATATATATATATATGGTCCATGTATTTTATGTTCATGTTGCAGTTGTTCTTAATTTACATGTTGGTGATCATCATGATATGTATATTGTTAGGTCATGTATGATATTTTCATTTAATGTGCAGCTTACAAATAGATGTGTATGTGATAGCAGTTATTTCACATGGGATGTATATTTGATGTTTGTTTTTTGATGATGTTAATATATAATGTTAATTGTGTTTTGTTAAATGATCATGATCACAATGATGTTAGCGATTTTGAACGTGTTTTTTAGTCAAATATTATGTTTGTACTATTGGTGTCCCGTGTTTTGATAGTTTGGAAAATCAAAAGACAAGGCAACATCAGAACCAATCTTTAGAGTTACATGATCTAGTCCTCTTGTTCTCAGAGAGGGATCTCTCAAATATTTGTTTGCAAAGGTTTATCTTGTGTGCTTTGAGTATTGGTTTTAGACTAGTTATTAAGTGCAGGTGTTTATTTATTGGTTTTTGGTTGTTGTTTGATCACCAATTGTAATACTGAAACTCTCTAAAATAAATACATAGTCTGTTGAAGTTGAAGAACAAATTGAAGTCTTGGAAGCCTTGATGATATTGTTGCATGCTTGTTACTGTGAAGGCTCTATCATTGGATCCATGAGCTTGGCTGTTGGTGAAGTATTCTGAACTGTTTAATGTTTTTCCCCTGTTTTAATTATGTTCCATAACTTCTTACTACAGTAGGATAGAAAGTATTAGGCTAAGAAATGACTCCTGGAAGCACCTTAGACCTGTTCATCCTTCACTGTTTTATGTTTTCTTCTGCTGAGGTATTTTAGAGTCTTCAATCTCTCTCTTTAGTCCTCATGCTTGTTTATTTCTATAATAGCTCAAATAGTTGATTTCATCATGATATATGGTTCTCCCTGCTTATCTGCTATCACTTGAAAGCTCTTATTAAATTCTCCCTTTGAAGTACCATTGTTTTAAGTTAGTCAAAGAGGTCTGTTTCGATCTTGCCCTTTGTCATTGCTTGAACAGTTGTTTTGAAGGTCTTTTATAGTTGTAATCATAGATGTATTAGGTGTTCCCTCTTCTATGACTGCAATTATCAGTGAATCTATATGTTTTCTAAGTCATTTAAAATAAAATCTTTGAGGAAATAGGGTGTTCCCCAAATCTTAGATTTCATTTTAAAAGTTGTTTTGAAATCATTATTTGCTTAAAGGTGTGATTTGCAGAATTTATGGTTAGTCCTATCTATCAAAGAACTCTTTATTGTTCAAATTATGATTTCGAATTCCCTTTGTTGAGAATTAAACCTCTCTTTCCAAATCATTAATGTTCATCTCATTCCAAAAACAAAAGGATCCTATGGCCAAGTTAGATTTGCCCTTTGATATCCCATATCCATTGATGAGTTTGTTATGACCTTTTCTTGACTCCATTGCCCAATGAACCAGATATTTCTCTGTCCTATATATCTTTCCTATGCCTTTCATGTTCTGCTGTATCATTCCAACCAAACAAACAAACAAATAAACACCTGCACTTAATAACTAGTCTAAAACCAATACTCAAAGCACACAAGATAAACCTTTGCAAACAAATATTTGAGAGATCCCTCTTTGAGAACAGGAGGACTAGATCCTGTAACTCTAAAGATTAGTTCTGATGTTGCCTTGTCTTTTGATTTTCCAAACTATCAAAACACGGGACACCAACATGTACGATGGTTATCATGAACATGATGTTTATTAATTAATTTAATATTAAATGATTATGGTATTGTAAAATTGTAATATTTGTAATTCTAATTGTATGTAAAATTCTAAAATTGTAATTGTAATGGTATATATGTAAAATTGTAAAATTGTAATTGTAATTGTAAATTTTTAATTTGTAAAATTGTAATTGTATATATTTAAAATTCTAAAACTGTAATTGTAATTGTAATTGTAAGTGAAATTGTAAAATTGTAATTCTAATTCTAATTCTAATTCTAGGTAAAATATTACTATGAATTGATTGTAATTCTAATTCTAATTCTGATTGTAATTTTAATTGTAATTGTATGTAAAATATTTATAAAATTTTAATTGTATTAATGTGAAAAAAATTTATTAAAATTTTTAAATTTGTAAAATTTTAAATAATTATAAAATAATAAATGTAGAATAATATGAATTATTGTAACATAATAAAGTTTGGAAAATAATGCAAATAAATTCATGTACTTTATAATTATCAATATTTTACTATGATCTTGCATCAAAAAAAAAAGATATGCAGTATGCCATTGTTTTTTAGCTCAACATAATTACAAATTATCAAGTGAAATATTGATTTTAACATTAACACAATGCAAATTACCAATTAATTCAAAATACGTATTATAATGTTTCGAAAAACTCATCTTAAAAAGTATAAATATTGATGAAATAACACATGTACCATATCACTCTCGGTTCTCATGATCACCCTCATTATTTTCTAGCTCGCATGGCATGATAACACTATTGTTCTCAAAAATATGTTTTAATCTAGGGTCATGTGTCAATAAGAACCACCAATCCCTATCCAACTCATCTGGTTAAAAAAACACCTGGTTGCAGTGTTTGGGGAAAACATAGGGCTCCTTAGTTTCATCCCACATCTTTCTAGAGTTGATACATATCAGCCTACTATCGTGATCTTCCTTTACATTATTCCAATCAAAGGTGTCCCACCACTTACACCTAAAAATAACACATTGGAAAGAAGAGAGATCCACTTCAATGATCTCTTGTATCTTTCCGACATAACCTAATGTCCCTCGTACTAGGTTTTCATCATGGTGGCTAGATCGACTAGATTGATCGAACTCGACTTTCACTCCAAAGTCTTGTTTGATGTTTCCAGCATCGGCATTTTCTGTGTGAAAATGGTGTCCATATGCCCACATAGATGGGAACAAACACACCTATTATAAAAAAATTTAAAAAATCATAGTGTCATGTGTCTTATAATAACCCAACAGTTAAAATATGAAATATAGATGTCTTATAAGTTTCAAATTTACATATAAATTAAAAATATTATTACCGAGTTGTTGCACCCAATCCCTACGCTTAGCGCATCCTCTTTAGCACGTGGGTAACGACTGATTGCACCGTATTTCTCTCTGAATTGGTCAGCAACCCAATTGTTGGGGCATATTTTTGGCATATTTTCTTTTAAATGATCGGGATAAGGCACACTTCTACCATTCAACCATCTGAATTATTTCTTGTCACTACCCCATTTCATCCTCTTTTGTTCATACAATGCGACGCACGGTTATGTCACTTCAGAATTGTAAAGAACGAATTTATTGATTTCTTCAATTTCTGCATTCGCTAATGAAATCAAACCGACATTATATAGTACTTAGAGATAAAAATATACATTATATTGAAGTTCAACATGAATATTAACTTTGTGTAAATTTGAAAAAATATAAGTCACTTACTCTTTATCAAGTGCTTTTCTCCACTCGTTTGGAGCAACTCCCCTTCTCTTTTGTCTTCATTCCTTTCATCGTCCCAAATCACCGCACCTGGTCTGTTGTTGATCTGCTTGATGTACTCATTGGCATAATAGAAAGACTCATACGATATGTACCCCTCTGCCATAGACCCCTCGGGTTTCGCCCTTTGTCGAACAAAACCTTTCAATTTCTTCATGTACCTCTCTAAGAAGAAAATCCAACGACAAGAAACCACCCCAACTAATTCAACCTCATCTACTAGGTGGATTAGAATATGAACTTGTAAGTCCATGAAACTCGTTGGCAGTTCCTTCTCAAACATACAAACAATCTCAACTATCTCTTGATAACACCATGGAATTCTAGCCACATGAATCTCTTTTGACGTGATCCAACGTACAAATGCAGATAATGCAGAGAATTTATGTTTCACACACCCACGCACGAATAAAGGATAATGACACTGCAAAGTTATAAACACGTGCAACAATATACAAAATTAGTTATGTTTTATGATCCCCACATGGGATAAAATTTATTAATATAAAAAATAATAAAATCATGCTTTTGAAATTATACGTACTCTTAGAAGATTCATATGGTCATGCGATTTCAACCCCAAAAAATGGTCATCCACAGTGAAGCAGCGCGGTAGTGAAGACCTATATGAAGTTGGCACCCTCACACCCATTATAACTTCCTTTGTCAAAGAAATATCATCTTTTTTAAAAATCCATGGCACATCACCTTCTTTAAAAAACCATGAATTAGAGGGACCAATGCCTACCTCTGATCTTGTACTTTCTAATCATCTTGGCCAATGTTTCTTTTTAGTTTTTGAAGTAATAAGATCTTTCCTAAGAGCCTATGTGTCACTTTGTTTAGATGATATGTGCCTCCATAAAGAAGATGAAACATTTTTAAATATATGCATGGGATCTAATAAGTGGGTAATCTTAAGATTCTCCCAATATGGGAGGTTATAAAAGATAGATTCCTTTTCATCCCAGTGGGAAATTTCTCAAAATAGGTTTCAAATAATTCTAAATCATCGAACATAGGCTCCCTATTTGAATCAAACATTTCTATGAACTCCTTCTCCTTCTCTCTCTCATATGCTCTAAGTCATTCAGTTGGTGTCATTATTGGAGGCCTTTGGGTTCTCTCTCGTTTACCATTGAAAGTGGATGCTACTCTTCTGTAAGGGTGTTCTTCTGGGAGGAATACCCTGGAGAAATCATACACTGGATTTCATAGGTCCTTGGACCATCTAGCTTTCAGAGAAGGTCCACAACATTTAAATCCAAAATACCCTTTTTTACAAGACCTGCGAGATTATTGTATACAGTTAATATGCATGGCACGTTAAAGAATATCATGAAGATCAGAACAATTACAACAAATTAAATAACTAATATGTGAAAGAATGTTGTTATGTATATAAACAAATCAATAAATTAAACATGTAATTTACCAGAGCAAACTCCTAAGCCTAGATAATCATGTGTCGTGTAATAGCATATGCCATACAACGTAAAACTCCTCTTTGCTGCGATGGGTCTTGATACATTGTATACATTTATCTCATCCCATAATTCCTTCAATTCATCTACCAATGGTTGTAAGTAGACATCCATATTCTTCACTTGTCTTCTACCAGGGACTATGAGAGCCAACATAAGATGTTCATTCTTCACGAACAACCATGGGGGGATATTGTTATTGATCACTACTACAGGCCAAACATAATAGTTGGTGTTCTAGAGGGAATATGGGTTGACGCCATCCATGGCTATGCTGAGTCGTAGATTTTGTACTTCATCCTTGAATTTTTCGGGCCATGTATCCTCTATATTCTTCACTGTTATTGAATCAGTTTGGATTCTCATAACTCCCAATTCACTTCTGTGTGAGGATGGCACTGCAACATAGATAATTCTTTTCAACTAAAGAGCCTGTGAATCCTTGGGATTATAGGCATGTGCCTCAATACCTTAAAAGGAGGACCAGTATGTGATTTACCATTCATTTTTTATTTATCATACATGTCATGCCCAAATTTCAGACACATCTCTTTGTCTGCATATTCTCCTCTATATAGAATACAATCATTTGGACATGCATGATATGATATGTACTCAACACCCAACATTTTCAACAATTTCTTTGCCTCTTCGCAGCTACCGAACAAGACATTATCACTCGGAAGAACCTTATATTTTAATAACTTGTAGTTGGTGATCATGGAAAAATATATTAATAAATGTACATTAATGCTGTTACAATTATTAACATTCATAAAATTTACCATTTTTAATGTTCATTGCAGTGTACTGATTATATTTCAAATTTATATAAGGGAGTACTTTCTGGTAACTTACCTCAAAATTTCCGAGAAACATGCATTCGACAAGCCAAAATTTGCTTTCAAGTTTTACAATAACATCACTGTCCCCAACTGAGTAGAATTTGACTGAATTCCTGGTCCAAAGAGAGGGGTGGTTGAAGCAAATTTAAGGCTTTAGAAAAAGGTGTCAGCGATATGAGCATCATCCCCTAGCTAATCATCGTTTTGGAATGCATCTAAAAACATTGTCTCCATGGAAATCATATTCTTTAAGTAATCATCCATACCAACCTCTATTTGATTGCCTCCATTTCCAGCTTGTGAAGAAGTACTATTGCTATAGTCATTCCTAATTGGTGAATCTGGATGTAGCGGGAATTGAAACGGTGGTTGATTCAACCATTCTTGGTATCGTTCCTCTCCAATTTTTTCTCTTAATTTAGTCTTCTCTCGATTTGAGATTGTCGTGGGGTGCAACGGAATATGGTAGGTAGGTCGCTCATCATCATTAGAATCCTAATAATTAAAAAAAAAAAAAATTGAACATGATTAGTACAAAATATATGATATCAATTAGTAACCACATTGACAATATTGCATGATTAATTGGTTTGACATTGAAATAATTACATTAATCAATATACCAAACATTTATAATTATTGCCATCATTGTCCCAGGATTGTGGCTAGAAGATGCAATATTGTTACAATTGGCAGGGTGAAGCGGTTGTCCATTTTCATCTACTAAATGCGCCTTGCAGTATGCAGCTCCTGATAAGAGCTTCCGACATTTTGGAGTTGTTTGAATATTTTGTGCATTTGAACTCAATGATGAATATGAATGAAACTGCAAATTTGTATACATTATAAATTTAATTAAGTTGTGCATGATTAACATGGATAAAAAAACATAAATTCAATTAGATAATGAAAATACAAATAAAATCTGAAGTAAATATTATGTCTTGAGATGGATAGGGAGAAATTCGCGATGGAATTTGAGAAATATTATGGAACGAGATGGATTTTGAAGAATTTTCCATTCGATATAATTATGATATTTTCTCCCTGCATTTGAGCAAAATCAACAATAAATTTTGGTGCACACACCTAAAAGTAATTTCGTTGCCTTAAAAATGGACTTCTTGTTATCGGTGCTAATGTACAGATCACCACACCAGTGTGTTTTCGTTACTGCACACAGGTGTCGTTTTATAAACAGACGCACCGGTGCAGTGATATTAAGTGACGCACTAGTGACAAATAACCGCAAATAAAAAAAGCGCAACTCTATTTTATTTAAGTGAAAAAAAGAGTGGTAAATTGAAAAATGGGCGGAAAAATATTTTCGAAAATCTAATTTCATAAAACAATTCTTTAAATACTAAAAACTTTTCATTATTTCACTATTTTTGCAAAAAAATTCAGCCAGAGATTTGCAAGAGACATATCTGGAGCAAACAAAGCATGAGAGCACTGTGGAGCAAGGAAATATGTTCAAACAGAAGTATTCAAACAATCATAATTCCAAACCTCTGGTGATTCAAACCCTGTAACATAGAATTTCAAATGATCTCGTGATTAAATTTTATTGTTTTTTTTAATTTTTTGTAGTTTTTTTACGCAGTAAGAAAAAAATTTCAATGTTTATTGTTTTTTTTACTTTTTCTACAGTTTTTTTACGTAGCAAGAAATGAATTTCAATTTTTTTTTCATTTTCAAAAAAAAAAAAAAAATCCATTTTTAGAAACAAACCCTACATTCTTTTTGTTTATGCCCTTTCTTCTCCCTCTTTTTGTGATTTCAGAACTGGGGCTTTTCATTTTAGATTTATAGGGTTTGTATTTCTATATATGAGCCTAAGACATCCAACCCACGAGACAACTTGCATAGTCGGATCCCAATCAATGTCAGCCCTTGCGTGAATTTTTAAAAAAACTGATTTTTTTTCATCGGTGCGTCCGGCGTAACCTAACGCAGTATTATCCCAGCGCACCACGAAAGTACTGTGATAAAAAATTAAAAAACAATTTTTTTTTTATCAGTGCGTCATATGTAAAATATGGGACCAGTGCACTATTTCATTATGGCGCACCGCAAACGTGCTATTTCGCACCCAAAAAAAAAAAACCCCATTTTTAGAAACAAACCTTACATTCTTTTTGTTTCTGCCCTTTCTTCTCCCTCTTTCTGTGATTTCAAAATTAGGGATTTTCATTTTAGATTTATATGGTTTATATTTATATATATAGGCCTAAGACATCCAACCCACGGGACGACTTGCATAGTTGGATCCCAATCCATGTCGGCCCTTCCGTGAATTTAATTTTTTATTTATTTTTCATCGGTGTGCCTGACGTAATCTAGCGCATTGGTGCGGTATATTATCCCAACACACCACGAAAGTACTGTGTGATAAAAAATTAAAAAACATTTTTTTTTATCAATGCACCATATATAAAATATGGCACCAATGCGCTATTTCATTATGACGCACTGCAAACGTGTTGTTTCGCACAAAGTAAATAAATAAACAAAAATCAATTTTTAGAAACAAACCAGCGCACCGCGAACGTGCTATTTTGCACAAAATAAAATTCATTTTTAGAAACAAACTCTACATTCTTTTTGTTTTTTCCCTTTCTACTTCCTCTTTTTGTGATTTGAGAATTAGGGCTTTTCATTTTAGATTTATAAGGTTTGTATTGCTATATATAGGCCTAAGTCATCCAACCCACGGGATGACTTGCATAGTCGGATCCCAATCCATGTCGGCTCTTGCATGTATTAAAAAAAAAAACAGATTTTTTTTTCATCGGTGCACCCGGCATAACTTAGCGCATCGGTGCACTATATTATCCCAGCGCGCCACAAAAGTACTGTGTGATAAAAAATTTAAAAATAATTTTTTTTATCAGTGCACCATATGTAAAATATGGCACCGGTGCACTATTTCATTATGGCGCACCATGAACGTGTTGTTTCGCAAAAAAAAAAAAAAAACCACTTTTAGAAACAATCCCTACATTATTTTTGTTTTTGTCATTTCTTCTCCCTTTTTCTGTGATTTCAAAATTAGGGCTTTTCATTTTAGATTTATAGGGTTTATATTGCTATATATAGCCCTAAGACATCCAACCCATGGGACGAATTCCATAGTCGGATCCCAATCCATGTCGGCCCTTGCGTTAATTTACAAAAAACAGTTTTTTTGTAAATTCATCGGTGCGCCTAGCGTAACCTAGCGCACCGGTGCGGTATATTATCCTAGCACACCGCTAAAGTACTGTGTGATAAAAAATTAAAAGACAATTTTTTTTTTATCAGTGCGTCATATGTAAAATATGACACTAGTGCGCTATTTCATTATGGCGCACCGCGAACGTGATGTTTCATAAAAAATGTTTTATTGTGTTAATCTGTGCACCATGTAACATATAACGCACCGGACCGGATCTCCTAGTAGACAGAGAGCACTGTATGGTGATCCCTTGTTTGCGCGGGGCATTTATGCTACAAAAACTAACACATGACGATTTTTATTATTTTCTTTGTGTTAATCAATGCGGTGGTTAACATGTAACTCACCAGTGCTCCTTGTTGACATAGAGCACCGTACAGTCTATTACGGTGCATTTATAATACCCCACGTACTGACGTCAATGTATACAGAATGAATGGCACACCAGTTTCTTGAAAAAAAAAATTACCTGAAAAGTTGACAATTTATTTATAAATATATTAATGAATGATATGGTACAGGTTTCAAATTGATAAAGAAATGACTCGCAAGAGATCAAGTAACAAAAATACTGGTAACACATCAAGAAAAACAAAAAATGAAAGTTCTTTGTAAATTCTTTACAAAAAAAATATTTTTGAACTATATGTAAGTTTAAATAATATGTATTGTTTACTATGTATCATGCAAAGCCACAAAATGACGAAGCTCGATAAGATTATTTTTTATCTAGGACCAGAAGAGCATAAAATCTTGATGGAAAAAATACTATCGATCCAATATGAGTTTTTTTTTTTTTTTTTCATTAGTAATATACTTAAAATTATTAGATAACATGTGTCAAATAATCTATTAATTCACATATTTTTAATGTTCTACAGGGACCAACAAATCAGAAAAGGAATGTTGTTCTAAGAAAAGAAAAAAAAATAGAACATGCAAATGAAAATGAATTGCTCCTTAGCTCATCTGGAGTGGTGTTGGAGGTTAACAAAAGGGGGAAAAACTTTTACAAAAGTTTGAGGGATCTAGTGGAGCAAATGTATAGACGTTCTTTCCACTTACAATACAAAAATAAATCCAATGATTCAAAGAACCAAATTTTATCTAAACTAAAAGAAGAAGAGTTAGATATATCGCATAAATGGAGATAAGCGATTTTTAATAGCAAATTATTAAACAACAAAAAAAGAAGGAAATGAAAAAAAGAATATTCATGAAATGTTTGTCTAGAATTATTTATAATTATCATTTATAAATATCACTTTCACATATCATTTCTTCATATACTAATATAAAAATTAAATAGTTTATTGTCATGTTACATTTTCATAGTTGATTACGAAAATCTCAAAGACAACTTATTTACATTTAAATATGCCAGTAGGAATGTTCAAAAAGGTGTACAAGGAGATGGTCAAAGAAATGGACAAAATTGCATTGCAGAATGACCCATCTCAACAACAACATGTTTCAAATGTAATATGTAATCATTGAATTTTTCGATCATTAGGTACAACAAATAAACAATTTAGCATTAAATATTAATTTTCAAGTATTTTCTTGCAAAAAAAAAAAGAAAATGGAACCCATTCAACACATAAAACAGGACGAAAAGGAAGAAAAGGGTTGATATCTAAGTTTGTGAGTAATTGTTACTTCTTTATAATAACTTAACTAGATTTCATTTTTGTATTTTTTAAGTTGTTTTATAAAAATCATCATTGATAGTCTTCAAATAGGTGCTAACATACAAAGAAGAACCATCAAACGAATTGATTGAAATTGGGTTGAATATGGGTTGTGAATATATGTTGGCATATCAGAAATTAATTATGGAATTTGTAAGCATCTATCAATCTTGTTTTACTTAGCTTTGTCTCTAATTAATAGAACAAAAAAATATTTTATATTAAATATATGATTTGTTATGGGGTATAAAACTTGCAGGAAACAAAGTATGGAACTGCACCAACAGATGAAATCTTGAAAGATGGCATGTTACATGGTTTTGAAAGAATGTGTATAGTTTATGAGTCAATTGTTGAAATGGTACATCATTTCTTTTCGATTTACATTGATGTATATTATTTAATATTGAAATTTTCATTTTTCTCACCAATGTATATACACTCATTACAATTTATTTTTGTATTTGTAGATGGAAGGTGAAAAAGAAGAAAACAATCAACACTATGAACAAAAAATTCCTGAAAATAACCCAAGTTAGGAAGTAGCTCTAGCAGTGACAGTAGTTCAAGCAAAGAATGATGATCACTATGTTTGGATATCAAAGCAAGGCATTGTATTTTTTGAAATATTATCCTGTGAAATTAGATATTTTGTTTCATGTAATGGACATAGTGTCTCAATTGAAATACAAAGGGATACCAATAATTGTCCCATTTTGTATGACAAAGACTGTCTTATATATATATATATATATATATATATATATATATATCTGTGTGTGTGTGTGTGTGTGTGTGTGTTTTAATTTATTCTATTGCATTCTCCATTGTCGCTGTGAAATGTAACACCACTGATTAAATTTATGGATGATTAAATATTCTAATGAAGAGATGTGAAATTTGATGATATGATATAAGAAATTAATCCAAACATCACATTTAAATGCACTAATAAAAATTTAATTCATATGAATGATGTTATAAGATATATATGTGTCGATTTTTGATGAATAATGAATTTTAAAAATCACAATAATTATGATATGATATAACAAATTAATCCAAACATCACATTCAAATGCATTAATAAAAATTTAATTAATATGAATACTGTTATAAGATGTGTCAACTTTTGATGAAAAATGAATTTAAAAAAATCACAATAATTGCACTATCACAAGTCGATGTTTCTAAAAAATACAAAATGAACACCGGTGTGTGTCAGTTACTGTACACCGTTGCATTTGTATGATGAAGCGCACCAGTGCATTTCGATGACCTATGGGCACTACACAAATACCAAAACCAATTAAAAATATCGGTATGTTTGTGTGGTACTGCGCACCAGTGCATATATGTGGCACTATGCACTAGTGCATTTGTACGACCTATGGGCACCACACAAATATCGATACCAATTATAAATCTTGGTGCATTTGTGTGATACCGCGCACTAGTGTGTTTATGTGGAACTATGCACCAATGCATTTGTACGACCTGTGGGCACTGCACAAATACCGATACCAATTATAAATCTTGGTGCATTTGTGTGATACTGCACACTGGTGTGTTTCTATAAGTCTATGTACCGGTGCATTGAGACGACCTATGGGAACCCCATAAATCCCAAGACCAATTAGAACGTCCCTATGCATTGTATCACCAACATTGTGCCCCATGCAGTTTTATACCTTGACGCCCCAGTGCATGCTCCTTCAACCGCCCCGGGCCACCTTCTAGATGACACGCACCGGTGTGTTGAAGCCTGAGTAGCGCAGCGACGAAAAAACATCCATAATAACCTTTGATTGCCCACTTTTTTTTAGTTGTGTGTAATTTCCATTAAAAGCTCTGCCAAAGCCTCCATAATCATAAACGGATGTTGTAGCAAATGTTTTTTTGACAATTCTGGTCAATTTTATAACACTAAAAACCTCCTTTATAACCTCCGCTAGAGGGTCTTTTCCTTGTGGTGAGAAGAAGCATGGTACTCTCAGATTTGCATTGACTACAAGAAGTTGAACAAAGTGACAATCAAGAATAGGTACCCATTACCAAGGATCGATGATTTTTTTGATTAGCTGAAGGGAGAAATAGTGTTCTCTAAGATCGACTTGAGATCGGGATATCATTAGGTGCACATCAAAGAAGAGGACATATACAAGAATTTATTTAGGACCAGGTATGGTAATTACAATTTTTTTGTAGTTCCATTTTGTTTGACTAATGCTCCAGCTACATTTATGTGTTTAATGAATATTTTGTTGCATCCTTATCTGGACAAGTTTGTGATTATGTTCATCGATGACATATTGGTATATTCCAAGAATGAGGAAGAACATGCAAATCATTTGGAAACAATGTTGATATTGTTGAGATAGCAACAATTGTATGCTAATCTTAGCAAATGTAGTTTCTTTCAGACTGAGGTACAAGTTATCTCCAAGGAGGGAATTGCAGTAGATCTAGAAAAGATAAGGGCCATCATGGAGTGGGTAGGTCTTAGAAATGTAGATGAGGTGAGATATTTCATGGGATTGGCAGGTTATTATAGGAGGTTCACCAAGAACTTCTCACATATTGCATATTTGATTACATCATTGTAGAGGAAAGGTAAAAAGTTCGAGTGGACATAGGAGTGTTGAGGCTAGTTTTGAATAACTTAAGCAGTTGTTAACACATGCTCCAGTGTTAAATATCACAGATTAGGACAAAGAGTTTGTAGTGTGTACGAATGCTTGCAAGAGAGGGCTTGGTGGAGTCCTTATGTAGTAGAGATAGGTAGTATTCTATGAGTCACAAAAACTAGATGAACATGAGTAGAACTACCCCACACATGATATTAAGCTAGCAACAATCATCCATGCACTGAATATGTGGAGGCACTATCTTCTTGGAAAGAGGTTTGTATTGATGAGCGATCACAGTGGGTTGATGTACTTGTTTGACCAACTAAATATGAATTCCAGGCATGCTAGATGGTTGACTATGATAAGTGAGTTTGACTTTGAGATCAAGTACATCAAGGGTAAAGAGAGCAGGGTCGCAGATGCTCTTAGTAGGCGGATACAGGTAAATAATATTGCAACTATGAGATCCTATTGGACAAATTTACAGTATAGGATCTTGGAGGTAGGCCAGTATGATGTCAAATATATGGAGCTTAGGCACAAATTGCAGGAGGGAACAGGTACATGTACAAGTGTAGATACAGGTACAGGTATAGGTGCAGGCATACATGATGTGAACTATTGTATCATGGTCAAGTTTAGAGACATGATATATGTGCCAGACATTAGTGAGATCAAGAAGGTGATCTTGAGGGAGTTTCATGCCAAGGCATATTTAGGTCACCCAAGCTATCAGAATACATTTACTACAATGAAGAGATAATATTATTGGCTGAATGTGAAGAGGGATGTATCAGATTTCATGGCTAGGTGTTTGGGTTGTCAATAGGTAAAGACAGAGTGTAGGCATCCGTGTGGTATACTACAACCTATTACGATTCCAGAATGGAAATGGGAGGTCATTTCCATGCATTTTATCACAGGTTTTCCAAGGACAATGAGACAACATGATTCTATCATGGTGGTTGTGGATAGGTTGACCAAGTTTTCACAATTCATTCCACTGAAGACTAACTATTCAGCTAGTGATGTAGCACATGTCTTCACCAGAGAAATATTCATATTGCATGGTGTTCCAAAGAAGATTATGTCAGACATGGATGCCAAGTTACTTCCAAGTTTTTGAAGGAATTATTTGCAGAATTGGGCATAAATTTGGCCTTCAACACAACTTATCATTCGTAGAAAGATGGAAAAACTGAGAGGGTCAACATGATCTTGGAGGAAATGTTGAGGTTTTATGTGATGCATCAACAGTGGAAATGGGAAGAGTATCTACCATTGGTTGAGTTTACATATAACAATGGTATAAGGAGTCATTAGGTATGAGTTCCTTTGAGGTACTGTATGGGCAGAGTTATAATACACCCATCAGTGGGAGTGATCGAGTAAACAGGGTGTTGATTGGGTCGAACATGTTGGTAGACATGGAACAAGAAATGCAAGTTATAAAGAAGAATCTAAAGGCAACACAAGACATGCATAAGAGTTATGCAGACCAAAAGAGGGTATTTAAGTATTTCTATGCTGGGGAGCATGTTTATTTTCGCATCAATCCCAAGAAGAGCTCTTTGAGGATCAGATCATGTGCCAAGTTGGCACCATGGTATTGCGGGCCTTTTGAGATCCTTGAGAGGATTGGACTAGTGGCCTATCGAATTGTATTGCCTCCAACAATGAAATTCCATGATGTGTTTCATGTTTCATTACTTAAAATGTATATAAGGGATGTTAATCATGTTATTGATTGGTATGTGTTGCAGGTGGAGCAAGAAGGAGAATTCCAACCGAAACCTCACTGTATATTGAAGCGGAAGCAAATCATGCTCTAGAACAAAGCCATTAAGCAAGTTAAAGTGCAGTGGAAGCACTTTTGGCCCGATGAAGCTACATGGGAGATGGCAGATTAGATGCGGGCCATGTATCCTTTATTGTTTTCCGGTTGAGGCAAAGAAGATTTGGTTTGGTGTTTGGTATATGTTTGGCATATGTTTTGATGATGTTTTTGGTATATGTACTTATGTATATGGATTTAAATATCGCCATGAGATAATTTACAAAGCTCCAATAAGCAGTATGGATGTTATATGGTCATGTTATCATGGTTTTGCTTTTAAGCAGGCCATTCAATGTAAATACTGCATCGAGCTAAGATATAATGCTCCATGAGCAGTATGTTTGTTTTTCAGTGTTTTTCCACTGAGGACAGTGTTCCCCAAGGGGGAGGGTTCTGTAACAGACCTAGGACAAAGTTCATGTAATAAAAATTTAATAGAGGAAAAAATTAGACCACAGTTCAAGGGTCACTTATTCCAAGTTAAATGTTGGGAAAAATATCTGAGTGGGCACTATTGGATATGCGGTTATGACTAAGGAAAATGGAAAAGGCAAAGGCAAAGGCAAAGGCATTAAAAGGAAAAAAGTATTTTTGGCACATTTATTTATGAAAATAAATGAAAATAGGAGAAAGTGAAGGTAAAAGGTCACAAGTTGCATGTGTGGAGGAAAATGAAGGAAAATAATGGAAAATGAATAAAATAGAGGCCTCATCAATAAAAGGGCTTATGAGGATCAATTGGTAGCTTTTGTTAGTTCAATTTTTGGAGCTCTCTCATTATTCATTCTCTCCCTCACACACACTGTTGGATACTAAGAGTTTTCTTGGAGAAATTCAACATTGTGCCAAGGAGGAGGAAACAAGCAAAGGAAGGGCAAGAAAGGAAAGGAAAGAAAATATCAAGCCAGGAAAAGAAAGATCTAGCAGCTTCAATAGGTAACATATTACATGTGTGATTTCCTAGCTGATTTGGACATGCATGGCTTATGCATGTTGGTATTTGGTTATTTTTTTGTCGGTGGAATGGTTTTTTCGGGTTATGACAGCAGGTTTCATCGTTGCCTTGCCTTTTCCGAATTCCATGGTGTGTTGAGATTTTGATCTCGGTTTTGAGCTATGGATTCAAAATCTGGGGTGAAGGTGGTCTCAAGGTTCATTCCCAAAGGCGTAGGAATCCCTTGATCGGTTTTGGTAGGATACATGGTAAAACCTGAGGGAGGTGTCTTAGTATACAACCTAGTGATCTAAGATTGGATTGTGGTAAAGTGATCTGAAAATGACCCAACTTACTTAGCTCTATTTCAGAGATGGACTGTAGGGGCGTTTACTGGATATGTCACCCTTCAGAAAAGGATGAGATCCAGAGGCTACCTGGCCCTCTACAGACTCTTCCTATAGAACTTTAAAGCAATTAATACTCAGGTTATTAAAATGTGAAATTTTAACCAAGATCGCTTCTAGTCCTTGTACAACATGTGAATGGAAATTTTAACTGAACAGTTACTATGTGAATTAACTGTTTAGGCATGAAATAAAGATTGAAAATTTTCACATCAATCACACAAATCATACCATAAGACAAATATGTTTTGTGACAGAGTTCATCCCACCTGGACTACGTCTCCGGGTCCGCCTCAGAATTGTGCGTCTGTCGTATTCTTTAAGCCGAGAGATATGCTACAAGAAATCATTAGTTTCACCATTGATGTTGCAGATATGGACCTTCTCGTGAATAGGCTAACTGATACAACTCCTTTCTTTCAAAACATAAGAAAGGACATGGATTGATTCGCATGCCAAAATTAACTGAGGACTAAAAGTTCATGGACCTTCGACAGACTGGTGGCTGAAAGAATTTTCTTAATGTTGAAGTTGAACTCGTCGATTATCAACGTACTTCAATCTTTATGCAAGTAGAAAGCTTTGCTCCTTCAATAACCTGCACAGAACAAACTCTCCACCAATACTTTATCTGTCGTTTGAAGAGGGCCTACTTTTTCCTGAAGTAGGGAAAACGCTCCTCTCTTGAGATCTCACTCTCATAAACTTCTCTTCAAAAAATGTTCACACTCTCCATTACATTACAAAGTAAAATGCTCTCTTCACTCTCTCATGAAGTGCTCACACGCTCTTCATTACATTACAAAGAGAAATGCTCTCATTTAAAAGTGCCTCCTACACTTTTATGAAGTGCTCCTACACTCTTCAAAAGTGCTTACACCTCCTTCAAAAATTGTTCACACACACACTTAACTCATCAAAAGAAATATGCTCTCCTTTTATACATAAGAGCTCATCACTTCAAGGCTTACAATCTACCTCGAATCTTCATTTGTTGTATTTGGAAATTCGTTGGAGGATATTTAGTGATGAGGTTTCGAACCAACTCGTCATTCATGAACCTCTTTAAACTTGATCCATTTCAAAAGCCTCACATGGAATCATTCCACCTCATGGCTTGATCTTCGAACTTGTTTTCTGCATTTAGAAATCTTTTTGGAGTTTGTTTAGTGATGATAAGCTTCGAATCAGCTTATGCATGAACCTTTGGATAAACCCATTACATAGGATTTAGTTGCATTTATAATTGTGTTGATATTAAAATCAAAAACCCAATTTTAGAATTTATAATAAAGTCTTCTCCGACGGTTATGCTAAACGCGCTGAGTCCGTTACCTGCACCACGTGAACAGGCGAAATCTCCTGCCATTACGGTCTTCTTCCCAACGGTCTCTTTCCTGGCAATCTTCTGATGTGGCCCAAACTCCGACGATTATGTTCACATTGCCGACGTGGTCTCATACCATCCTGGTCACAAGGTTTCCCGATGCGGTTTGATAACTCGCAGTTTGGATTTTAACACTGTGGGTTCAATTACATGGTTTTAATAAAAACCCAAGCCTTTGAACTTTGACAAAACCCGACATCCAAACTTTCTAACTTTATAAAATAGTTCTTTACAATGTGAACTTTTGACATAAGGTTTATGCGCCATAACCTGTCGAATTTACACTAAATTTTATGATATAAACTTTCGAACTTTGCAATGCGGGTTTAATACTTCGTCAAACCTTTTAACAAAGGTTTTTGACATACGTTTAATAACACCTTTACAAACCCTGACTTCCAAAACTCATTATATAATATGCCTATTACATAACCTCCGGACCTTATAACATAGGTTTGTAATATTACATCGGACCTTTGACTTATGACATAACATAGGTTTAATGAAACCTGAATTCCGAACCTTCACTCTAAAGTTTTTATGAAAAAAGCTTTCGGACTTTGACATGAGGTTTATAGAACCCAAGTCCGACCTTTTGACTTTACAACCCATTACATAATGTACCTTTGATAAGGTTTATGAAACTGCTTTCGTACTTTTACATTCATCCTCCGAACCTTATAAAAGGTTTATGGCTTAATTTTGGTGCTAGGGACTTTTAAGTCCATAAGTTTAGAAAACTTAGGAATAGGACCTAAATTAACAATTCGCCCTAGGAATAGATTTTTGGCTTTTACAAAAGTGGATATTAGACATTTTGGACCTTTACGAAAATACTTAGAACAAGTTTTACTTACCTAAGTCTTATAAAAAACTCTGTTGTTTTTGTCGCAGGTCGATTTGATGATGTCTTTGATTGGCGCTTTGGAAATTTGCTGGAGTCGCATCTGAAGTCGATGTCGATCGATGTCGCACATCTAAACTTTACAAATTTAATGATCATCTTGATCAATTATTACATAATCGACAATTACAATATTTCAAATAACCATCTTGGTTGACTGAGTAATTTTGATACAACTTTAACAATTCTAAAGTTAGATCACAACTCCCAACTAAAAGAACTTTTGGTTCTCCAAAAGTTTTATTTACAATGCTTTTGAAAAAAAATTCAATCCTAAAACCTAGTTACAATATTACTAGATCTAGATATTACAAAATCATTTAAGCATACGGCATGAAATCGACCCAATTCCCTTCAGTACTTGTTTTATCTTTAGCAGGTGACTTGTGTTCTTCCCGAGCTGCTGGTGTTGGTAGTGTTTCCTTCGAAAGCATTGGACAATTGTCTTGAACATGCCCTAGCAATTTGAAACTTTGACAAGTTGACAGCTGGCGAGGATTCTTGCAAATCTTGTACCTGCAAGAACTAGCTGCTCTGATACCACTTGATCTGAAAATGACCCAAGTTACTTAGCTCTATTTCAGAGATGGACTGTAGGGGAATTTACTGGATATGTCACCCTTCAGAAAAGGATGAGATCCAGAGGCTACCTGGCCCTCTACAAACTCTGCCTATAGAAATTTAAAGCAATTAATACTCAGGTTATTAAAATGTAGAATTTTAACTAAGATCGCTTCTAGTCCTTGTACAACATGTGATTGGCAATTTTAAATGAACAGTTACTATGTGAATTAATTGTTTAGGCATGAAATAAAGATTGAACAATTTCACATCAATCACACAAATCATACCATAATACAAATATGGTTTGTGACAGAGTTCGTCCCACCTGGACTACATCTCTGGGCCCACCTCAGAATTGTGCGTCCGTTGTATTCTTTAAGCCGAGAGAAATATGCTACAAGAAATCATCAGTTTCACCACTGATGTTACAGATATGGACCTTCTCATGAACAGGCTAACTAATACAACTCCTTTCTTTCAAAACATAACAAAGGACATGGATTGATTCACACACCAAAATGAAATGAGGACTGAAAGTTCATGGACCTTCGACAGACTGGTGGTTAAAATATTTTTCTTAATGTTGAAGTTGAACTCATCGATTATCAACGTACTTCAATCTTTATGCAAGTAGGACGCTTTGCTCCTTCAATAACCTTCGCAGAACAAACTCTCCACCAATACTTTATCCGTCGTCTGAAGAGGGCCTACTTCCTCCTGAAGTAGGGAAAATGCTCCTCTCTTGAGATCTCACTCTCATAAAATTCTCTTCAAAAAGTGTTCACACTCTCCATTACATTACAAAGGAAAATGCTCTCTTCACTCTCTCATGAAGTGCTCACATGCTCTTCATTACATTACAAAGATAAATGCTCTCATTTAAAAGTGCCTCCTACACTTTTATGAAGTGCTCCTACACTCTTCAAAAGTGCTTACACCTCCTTCAAAAAGTGTTCACACACACACTTAACTCATCAAAAGAAATATGCTCTCCTTTTATACATAAGAGCTCATCACTTCAAGGCTTACAATCTGCCTCGAATCTTCATTTGCTGTATTTGGCAATTCGTTGGAGGATATTTAGTGATCAGGCTTCGAACAAACTCATCATTCATGAAAATATTTAAACTTGATCCATTTCGAAAGCCTCACATGGAATCATTCCACCTCATGGCTGGATCTTCGAACTTGTTTTCTGCATTTAGAAATCTGTTTGGAGTTTGTTTAGTAATGATAAGCTTTGAATCAGCTTATGCATGAACCTTTGGATAAACCCATTACATAGGATTTAGTTACATTTATAATTGTGTTGATATTAAAATCAAAAACCCAATTTTATACTTTATAATAAAGTCTTCTCCAGCGGTTATGCTAACCACACGGAGTCCGTGACCTGCACCGTGTGAACAGGCGGAATCTCCTGCCATTATGATCTTCTTCCTGACGGTCTCTTCACTGGCAGTCTTCTGATGTGGCCCAAACTCTGACGATTATGTTCACATTACCGACGTGGTCTCATACCATCCTAGTCACAAGGCTTCCCGACGCGGTTTGATAACTCGCGACTTGGATTTTAACACTGTGGGTTCAATTACATGGTTTTAATAAAAACCCAAGCCTTTGAACTTTGACAAAACCTGACGTCCGAACTTTCGAACTTTATAAAATATTTCTTTACAATGCGAACCTTTGACATAAGGTTTATGCGCCATAACCCGTCGACTTTACAATAAATTTTATGATATAAACTTTCGAACTTTGATATGCGGGTTTAATACTTCGTCGAACCTTTTAACAAAGGTTTTTGACATACGTTTAATAAAACCTTTACAAACCCCGACTTCCGAAACTCATTACATAATATGCCTATTATATAACCTCCAGACCTTATAACATAGGTTTTTAATATTACATCGAACCTTTGACTTATGACATAACATAGGTTTAATGAAACCTGAATTCCGAACCTTCACTCTAAAGGTTTTATGAAAAAGCTTTCAGACTTTGACATGAGGTTTATAGAACCCAAGTCCGACCTTTTGACTTTACAACCCATTACATAATGTACCTTTGATAAGGTTTATGAAACAACTTTCGGACTTTGACATTCATCCTCCGAACCTTATAAAAGGTTTATGGCTTAATTTTGGTGCTAGGGACTTTTAAATCCATAAGTTTAGAAAACTTAGGAATAGGACCTAAATTAAAAATTCGCCCTAGGAATATATTTTTGGCTTTTACAAAAGCGGACATTACAAATTTTGGACCTTTACGAAAAGACTTAGAACAAGTTTTACTTACCTAATTCTTATAAAAAACTCTGTTGTTTTTGTCGCAGGTCGATTTGAAGATGTCTTTAATTGGCGCTTTGGACATTTGCTAGAGTCGCATATGAAGTCAATGTCGATCGATGTCGCACATCTGAAATTTAAAAATTTAATGATCATCTTGATCAATTATTACATAATCGACAATTACAATATTTCAAATAACCATATTGGTTGACTGAGTAAATTTGATACAACTTTAACAATTCTAAAGTTGGATCATAAAGTATGAGAGACAGGGAGACAGAAAAATCCTCAAGGATAGTGATGGATTCTGGATGGAATTTCCATGTTCTGCTCAGTTTTTTAATCAGAGCACCGGTTTGGTGTGATCACAGTATGGTGAAGGTGGAGGTACTTTAACCTCTGGATTCCCTTGGTTGTGTTTTTGATGAGTTTATCAATGAGATACCACATTCATGCTTGGAATATGGCATAGGGGTGATTGTATGAAGGGAGAATTGGCTCAACCATGTCTATGGTTGAGTGGAACGTGGAAGTCTCGAACCTGGTCGGTATTTTCCTATGTTTAATTAAAGTTAAGTTCTCTTAATTTTGTACATTTTATTATGTGGATTTAATAGTTGTATTCTCACTGTTATTTACATGGTTTTATGTTGGTTATAAGTATGTTTAAATGACTATTTAATGTCATGGTTATATCATGTATTTAATTGTAGTTATTAAAATGATGGATGTAAGACCTAATTGATGCCATATTTGGTTAAGGAAGAAGGTGGTGATCCTTCTTGTAATGTTTTATAAGTGCTTTCAGTCATTTATGCTTTGTCTTGTTTGTGAGACCTGTAGATTACATTCATGCCAAGTGTTTAACATAATGTCAGTCCTGGTTGTGGATGGTCAGGCTTAGTCCTGGAGTCAAATTTTGGTTTATTAGTGTTGTCACTATGTCTTTAATGATTCCTGGAAGTTACAGGGAGTATTGGGAAGTTCCCAAGATTTTGGGCTTAAAAAGTGCCTCAAATCCCGCGGACGCAGGCACAATTCTGTGTAATTTAGTCCCTAGATGCATGGATGTAGACCTGTGCATGCGTCCAGGTGTTTTTCTCTATGAAATCTTAGTGGGACCCAAGGACAGGTGTTAAGTAGGTAAATCCTCTCTGTGGACAGAGACGATCCCTCTAACCCTAGAGTGGGTCTAGAAACAAAGATACATGCTAGAGTGTTGATTCCTAATTATTGAATGAAAAGAGGATGCAGTAGATCGAACTAACTGGAATCCAATGTTGTCGTCGTGGCTACAAAGGTGGTGGCCTCTCGCTCCTGCCTTGGCAAGTCACAATCCTTCTGCAGTCATGCTTGGATACCTACACATAGAACAACAAACAAGAGCAGCATATGACATAATAACTTCATTCATAACTACTAGCCAGTCAAAGAGGGCTAAGCATATTGCATTAAACATCTAACATAATACAAAATGGGAACCAAAAAATAGTCACATATATGTATTGATAGAAGGAAGAGTTTCAACCAATGATTTGACGTCGCAATCTCCTCCAGTGGGGTTCAACCAAAGCGTGTCTCAAATTCTTGTCAGAGAATTCGGACGAGATGAAGGCATGGAATCAAGCTCTCTCAACGTAGTTCCTTCTTATTCTATCTCTTCAAAAGTTTAGCTATAGTATACTCAATTCTCCATGTTCAACTAGCTTATACAAAGAGAGATAGCTTCTTTTTTTAGAGGAAAAGGAGGAGGTTAGGATCCCTACAAAGGTGGGAGGGAGGCCTATCCTTTAGGAGGTTCCCATAAGAGGTGGAAACCATAAACTAAAGGAGGGAGTCTGTGGTTTATTCAGTTCAACCACTCCCAATGACTCATCCTCGAAGTTGTTGGAGTAGAATATCTGCGTCTATTTTTAAAAAAAATTCCATAAACAGCTCGGCGTGGGTGGCTAACTGAGACAGAGCTCCAACTGGAGTGGGGCCCAGTGTTAATCTTCCTCTTCAGCGTGAAGGCATAACTGACTACTCGCGCCAATGGTTTTTGAGTCTCTGCTTAGGAAATTGTCAACAGAAGGAATATTACTGTCATGTAAAGGGATACAATGATGGTCTTTATAAGGCATGACACTGCTTATTGATCACGGAAATTACCCTCCAATAGGCAAGATGGGGATTGCAGGGGTAGTGACAAAATGTTGTGTAATAGATGCCCCCTAAAGCATGAGGTCCGACGAAGAGGGAGGGACGAAATGATTTATGAGAATGCATTCGAACCAAATGCCACTGTTGGAAAACCTGCAATTACAAATACAACTGATATCTCTGATACATGAACATGTGGTATGGGCGTAGCCATCCATAATAGAGTACATAAAAACTGAGATCCAAGATATGGATGCATCCATCCAGCAGTAAGGACCAACAAATAGACTCAGGTATGGTCGTAGCCATCCAATCAAAAGAGTCATGAAATAAGTCATGATAATCCAAAAAAATCTGCAGCCTGGATTTTATCAGACAAAACCTAGGGTCTTGCGCTCCATCTCGACCCGAACAAGTACAAATTCAAGCATGCGAATATATGAGTTGAAGTCGAACATGCAAGAAAATCACCTGATTACCAGCCAATGATGAAATTTGTTAACAGGAACGAGAGAAACCACCAATAATGATAATGGCTCTCAAGGTACAACCGGTACAATCCACGGAGTGTGAACAATGATTTGGCGTCAAACATCCGTAAAATCACCCGATCTAAGGCCAATGATGTGGACCTTGCATTGAATGCGAAAAACCTGCCATTGAGGCATGCAGGCTCCAAGGTACCAGGAGGGAGTCTCTAGATCAAATTCTTGGATAATGAGCTGAAGTTGACAGGAAGTGACCTGATCGAAGGTGGACCATAATGTTTCCCACATCATTGATACAAGATAGAGGAACATGATAACAGTGAATCAGTACTAACAGAGAATCAAAGGGAGGTTGAGAATTGCAGAGGCAAACTTTTCTTGAACATATCAGTGACACGACACTGGATTTGGCAGTATTTGACATCAAAGGATCTAAGGTCATGATGACGTGGCAAAGAGTAGATGAGAGGTCAAAAGAGATTACCCAAACCCATGGAGGCAAAAGTGATGAAATGAGATGTCCCCAACCCGACACAAATGCAGACAAATGTCATGTTCAAGAGCGACATACTACCAACATAACTAAAACTTGGTTCCATTTTCCCCCACCATTATGGTGAGTACCCCAATTATTTTTTAAAACAACCGTGAAGGGGATAACATATTCTTGTGTTGTAAGTTTTTCCTTCGGACAAATCCAACCTAGTACATTTTACGAGCCCTAGGAAGGAGAAACTCGAGTAACGTTAGGGCGACGAAGTCCAATGTCATCAGGTTTTAACGAGTCTGAAAAAGGGAGAACTCGACATATTTTCATGTTTAGAGAGTTTGAAAAGAAGGAAAAAAAATCCATCATGGCCCTTTTTGTGAATATTCTCTCAGATCCGAAAAGGTAGAAAACTATGTCTGAGAGAACCTCTTAGTCGTGATAGGCTAAGGTATTCCTTTTTCATAAATAATCTATCCCAACCCAAAAAGGGGTAAACGTATATTGGGTAGATATCGCTTCACAAACATTTAACGAGTTCGAAAAGACAAGAGTCTCGACAATCTTTTCAATTTTAGAAAGTCAGAAAAGAGCTGAAAGATGACTCCAGTAGTGAATTTTTCATGTTTTTACCGAATCCAAAAAAGTATAAAATATAACTCGTTACTTCATCACTATGGCTTGAAAACCTGTCGTTGCACAAGAGATATGTGTAAAACCCATTTCTCGAAAATAATATAATAAAATAATCGAAAAACATGTCTTAAAACCTACGGGTTATGAAAAGTTATAAAATGCTAAAAATGGTAAAAATAATTACTTTTCACTTTTTACCTCTTATGGAGCAATAGTTACCCATTTTACAGTGTGATCTTGCGGCGACGAGAGCGGATGATCCGGCAGACCAATCTCAAATCCGTCAGTTCCAGGTAAGAGCAGATATCTCTCCCTTCATTTTAAGTCATCTTTTACTACCTGCAGCCTCCAATTTTGATTTCTGGGGAAAGAAATGCAAATTTTAGGGCACAGCAATTGGCGTGGGTTTTGGGCACTAGGTCGCGCCAATTGCCCATTTTTCTGAACTAGGGCGCGCCCATTGGCGCGACTGTTTGGGAAACAATCGCGCCAACTGCGCAGACCATTTTTGTGCAAAAAATGCAAGTTAAATACCCAATTTTTTACAAATACAAGATTCAAAAATGGCTAATACTATCTATATGAACATGTTTGCAAGTAGAAAGCGACAAAATGGTAATCGAATGGAAAGAACGAGAACACAGCGAAGAGGACGAGCTTGCCATGGAAAATGAGAGATGCATGGAAGCTCTCAGAGACTGTGGACTAAAGAAATTCTTCTTAACACTGTGTCTCCGAGCTCAAACAGAGCTGCTACAGTATTTGATCAGTATATGGGATGAGAATCAGGAAAATTTCATCCTTCGAGATCAGGAACTTGAGATTGAAGTTTCTGATTTCTACTTCATAATAGGATTATCGCGGAGGGGAGCACCACCGATCCTAACTAGCACCCAGCCTTGCATGGAGAGCATGTCCATGGTGATTTACAGGGTATGTCTAGGGGCACGAAATGGAACAGGAAGTGGGAAAGTCGATATCCAGACTATCTCAGACTTGGAACTAAAAGTAGTGCTACATACCATCACACGAGATGCGGGATCGCAAGCACCGCACGAAGCAACAAAGACACGGTTGCTTCTTGTTGTAGACTTCTTGACACCGAACATATACATCTGGGTAGAGGCCATGACAATAAACATGAAACGCCAATTAACAAAATTCAAGAAGACCAAATTGAAGAAATTTGGTTATGGGTCTATCCTGGCATCATTCTTCCTAAAACGACTACCAATTTTTCAGCATCAGGAGGTCATAGTCCCAACACCACCAGCGAGGGAACCACGGATGTTCCAATGGGCAGCTTTGATGCCAAGGGCAAGGGGCGGTCAACAAATGTCATGGAGACCGGAGTTTTTTTATTGGCTCTACCGACAGTTGAATGTCATGGAGGACTAGCCCTACTCTGGAATAGATTTTACTGGTGATATAGACCTCCCACTCCCAGAGGGAGAGGATTGGGATGAAGATTTGGGTAAGACTCATTTTTAATTTTCTTGAGTTTTATGATTTTTTTAATTATGTATGTTCTTACATTAAATCCATACATTTGCAGATGTTGGCCTAGAGAGACCCGCGGGCATGTCTCCGATAGCGAGGCGAATCCCTCACGATTTCGACCCTCATGGTGAGGGAGGCGAGGAGGAGGAGTTCGTGCACAACCTAGAGGGAATCACACGTGGAGTCCTGGACTATGCACAATTCAACGATGTTCCTCATGCCTACCAAATACATACCGTAGGGGTGCCAAGCCGCTTTCACTGCTTATTGAGGCGGCTCGTACGGGCAGTGACATGCTACCATGAGAATCACGCCGATTAGACACCTAGGCTTTATATCTGCATATTTTGAGAGACATGGTGTCTCATGATGTAATAGAAACACACATATTTTTTTTCTAAATTTATGATGCACACTGATGAAAACACCCAATATATATATATATATATATACATATATTTTCCTACATGGATCTTTTACATATGATGATGATTTTACAAATTATGCAAATGTCTATCTAATACAATGTTAGCCACTGTATCAGTTAATGCATTCATTCATCTAGGAATATGTTGATATGTGATAAAATCAAAATGTCTTGCCAACAAACGAATACATAAATACAATCTCAGAATGTATGGGTTTCTAACCGAATAATGACCATTGAGTTTCAGAACAACAAGTTGTGAATCTAGATTTACAAGCAATGCATGTATGCCGAGATTGATTGCCTCAGTTAATAGTTCAAGGACAACACTATATTCAGCGACTTTGTTTGTAGTCCATCCTAGACAAATACCTTGTAGATCTATGAACTCACCAGCATGATCATAGATTACCCAGGCTATTGAAGACAAATTTCTAGTCTTGTGGGAAGCACCATCTGCGAAACCAACATAAGGGGTAATAGACATCTGCACAAAAAAGCAAGACCCAATAAGTAGGAAAATGCTCTCAAAGCACAATAAATCAAAACATGTACAAAAATGAAAAAAACACCTATGTATGCAAATCATGCATGAATTACTCATGCATAATATTTTATGAGATACAACCCATTTATGGGTTGTTCTAGAGGATGACCTTCGTAATCAATAAGCTCATAGGCCCCATTCTGCAACACATGTTTAATAATGTAGGTCCCATGCCACATGAGTTGAAATTTTCTTGCCCCCAACTTATCATGAGCTTGGTCATACAGGAGGATGAGATCTCCTTCAACAAAAGAATGAGGGGAAACTAATTGGTCAAAATGAGATTTGACCCACTTTTTATGTGCTTCAATAACCAGAGTAGAAAAGTGACGAGTTTCATCCAACCTTTCTAAGTAAAGGAGACACTCTTCTTCTGGCGAAATGTTCGGCAGTAATTCAACAGCCAACTTGAGCGAAGGTGTTTTACACTCAATCAGAAGAGTAGCTTCCAGACCATAAACCAACTAAAAAAGAGTGAATCTGGTTGCACTCTTAACTAAGCTTCAGTATGCCAAAAGAGCCAAAAATAACATGATATGCCAATTGGATTTGTGGATCTCAATCGTAAGTTGAAGCATAGTAACAAGAAATTTGTTCACAGCTTCAACCTGGCCATTGTCCTGAGGGTAGTACGACATTGAGCTGTCATGACGCAGACCCAACTTAGAAGTCAACTCCGCCACCATGTAATTCCGAAAATGGGAACCATGATCGGTAACGATGACTTGAGGGACACCAAACCTAGCAATGATGTGATTGAATATGAATTGAGCAGTTGTCTTATCGTCAGCGGCAAGTGTAGGCATTGCTTCGACCCATTTGGTGAAGTAGTCCACGACTACGATAATATAAGCATGACCCCTGGCCGAGTGAGGGTTACACGTCATAAAATCGTTGCCCCACTTCACAAAGAGACCAATGTTAATGATAGGATGAAGAGGTACAGGCTCCACATGCATCTTACATTGATAGATCTAGAAATCATGACATTTACGAACCTCGAAAATGCAGTCCTTGAAGATAGAATGGTTGAAATAACCAGCACGAAGAATCTTCTGTGCAGTGGCATAACCAGACATGTGACTGCCACAGGTGCCACCGTGACAATCATTTAGGACTGTCTTAGCTTCCTCGAGAGTCAAACATCGACAGAGTATGGAATCCACTCCGACACGATAGAGTGTATCTCCGACTATACGATAAGGTTGCGACTGATGACGGATGCGTCAGTGGGCATCCTTCGTCAACTCAGATCTGAAAGAAGAAGTCTGGAGATAGACGATGATATCACCATACCAAGGATCGAGGGTGCTAATCAAGAAAAGCGTATCGTCTGGAATGTATTCCTTAGAACGAGATGGAGGAGAGTCTGAAGGGAGGGAACAGATCAAATTAGAAAAGACTAATGATTTCTTCGACTTGGCAGCAGTAAATTCCAAATTTAACTCTTGGAGGATGACAATCCACTTTGAATATTTTCCCCCCAGCAATTTTTGAGACAATATATAGGTCATAGGGTTGTAATCAGAAATCACAGTCACAGTACACAAAAGAATATAATGACAAAAACGTTGAACTGCTTGAACTGCAGCTAACACTAACTTCTCGACATGTGCATAGCATGTTTTAGGATCGAGAAGGTTACGAGACAAGTAATAGATAACATGCTCGTTACCGTCATCATTGTCTTGTACCAAAACCATGGAAATTATGCTGAAAGCGGCGGCTAAATTGAGGGAAGAATTACAATGATAGTTGGGAGGATGAAATAGAGGAGCATTGACAAGAAAATTCTTCAGTGCCTCAAAATACTTCTGGGCAATCTCATCCCAACAGAATGGGTGCCCTGCTTTAATAATCGTGTGTATCCTTTAGGCACTTCTGCATAGTTAGGTATAAAAATACATAGAAAATTAGCCATCCCTTGCAAACTCTGCAACTGATGCAATGAGGAGGGAGAGAGGAGATTGATAATAGCCTCAACCTTGAGTGGATCGAGGCGAATTCCATCTTTGGACATGATAAACCCTAATATTCTACCAGAATCAATGCAGAAAATGCACTTGTGTGGATTAAGCCGAATATTGTAATGTCGACAACGAAGAAAAATCTGACGAAGATGGTCAAGATGGTTCCTACGCTTAGCTAAATGAGCGGGAAGTTCATCCAAATAAGGACAAACGATGTGACAAATATTGTGAAAAGCATATGGCATCACTCATTGAAATGTAGCCCCAACATTCTTTAAGACAAAAGGGAGCTTCTTATATGCTAAAGTACCCCAAGGAAAGATGAAGGCAATCTTATGTTGATCAGTCGGGAGAATTTTAATATGATTATAACCAAAAAAACCATCCATGAGGGAAAAAATATCACTCCCAGCACAGTTGTCAATGATTTGATCGGTAAAAGGAGTAGGATAATTATCCTTGGGACAAGCTCGATTAATATCACGATAATCAATGCAAACTCAAATGGTTCCCTATTGCTTATCTACAGGAACAATATTAGAAACCCATTCTGTCAAAGGAATTGGATAAATGAAACTAGATCTGAGAAGCTTTTCAACTTCACCTTTAATGGCAGCAGCTTTTCTAGGGTGCATCGTATGAAGACGTTGGCGAATAGGCTTTGAGCCAGGGTAAGTAGGTATTTTACGCACCACTATACTAGGATCAATGCCAAGAATTTCCTCATAGGACCACGCAAAGACATCACAAAACTTGCGGAAAAGGCTAGTATAAACTTGTACTTCATCGGAAGAACAAGTGACCCCGATATGGATGTTCTCGACGATTCGCGATTTAATGGAAATGTCAATAGGCATCGTCTATGTAATATTACACAAGTTACCTTCTGTAAAGACATCATGTGTCAAAACAGGCATTTGAAGTGGAGGAGAAGGAACCTGAGATGAAAAACGCTCAAGACAAGTAGACATGGCCCCGAGGCCAGGCATGAACGAGGAACAATGATGACCATCATCCCATGGCAAATATTTGAGAGACATAGTTTCCACGATGGCTTCATCGGAAGGAAATAATTCTTTCAAAGGATCAGGTGAATCCAAAACGCCAAGCCAGGGGGATTGAGAATAAATTTCAAGAGACATTCTCAAAGGAGCATGATCAGAGGACAGAGTTTCCGAAACTGCAATGAGTTCACAATAGTCAATCTCAATCGGACTCAATGACATCGAATCTCCAAAGAAATCAATTTGTTCAGGCGAAGGAATAATCCATGGGTCATCAGACCAAGAGATCATATGGATCTGAACAGTATTTGGTGGAGGAAGAGGAAAAATACCCATGAGGGCAGGATCCTTAAAATGACCCGGCCCAACGCTCTCGTAGGGAGTAGGAATCTGATCCACATACAGAACGTTGTTCTCGGAAGAAGATGTAGAAATTTGAATAATTTGCTGAATTATTCACCGAGATTATCCTGGTCACATACTATTTGAGCTTCATACATAACACATAATCTCTTCTACGCATTAATCATCACATGCGGAAATAAAAACAACAAGCGGTATTGAAAACATTCACATGTGCACATAGAAATTCAACACATATAACACAGTATGTATACCGGGGAAAGCTTACAGCTGAAAACCCCCTACTGTCTATATATTATAATGAAGAAGAATCATGTAACAATCTCAGTACAATACTCCTCACAAGTACTTAGTATTGTCTCCAAAAGTTACACACAAACTAGCTCAGTTTTGAACAAGTCACGGGTTCAAAACTCCTCCACTGTTTGCCTGCCTCTACTGCGCAATCCAAGATGAGAGAATGAATGGAATGAATTCGAATTCCCTTGGCTTTAACTACGCAATCCTCATTGGCAATCTCCTCCAATGATTGTGCAAATCTCATGCACACTATAGTCACAACTGATAGTAGACTCCACCCTTTCACCCACCTCTAACACTGGTCTCCACTGAACTGTCCATGCACTGTTGTTAACTGATGTTTTCTTTAATTGAATAATGAGTTAATAATTAGTGAATTAATTAATAATTAATTCACACCACTCATCTCTAGTGTATTAGCCAGTTAAACTAAATACAACTAGTTCAAGTAAGTTAAACCGAACACAACTCCATCAACTGTCTCATCAACTCCACCAAACTCTGCCACATGAGTTCTAACTGAAGTCAACCATGCAATAGCTCAACTAACCCTTAGGAAATTCGAATTTCCTTCTGCCAGCTGCATGTGCCACATCTGTAGCTCGAACTTAAGTGCTCCAAGAAGATAAGATAATGTTTATAGTCTAAATATTATTAAGGGTTAATAATATTTGATTGTTCTATTTTTAGCCCGGCAGTCTAAAAATAGAAACCGCCCAATGTCTAAAAATAGAGGTCCATCTATTTTTACCAACTTGACCAATCATCCATAAATAGCATCCTGCAACTCATAGACCATGATCTATATGTCTAAAAATAGACTTTGCGACAAAAATCACCTGTGTGGGCCCCACCTAGTTTAGGTGATCACTTTCCAACTAGGATCAGGAAAGATCTTTCAGGATGCCTCCTTCACTGTTTCTTGTTGCAATCTTCAACACTCCCTCTCAACAAGAAAGGACTGTCTTTGCATGCGACATGCAACTCCATGCATTCGCCCTGCAACCTTCACAAGCGCCATGAAATTCCATGCATGTGACATGCAATTTCATGCATTCGCCATGCACCCTTTGCATGTGCCATGCAAACTCATGCATGCACCATGCAAACTCATGCATGCACCATGCAACTCCATGCATGCACCATGTACCCTTTGCATGCAATATCTCCAAAACAGAAAGGCCTCCAAACAACTCAATCAGTCTGATGCACCATGCAACTCCATGCATCTAATATCAAAGTCTTCGACTTCTGTTGGTACCAATTGCACATGTCATCAGGAACCACTACACTGTTGAACTCTTCCACCCATGCACTTTGCACTTGTTTTCAACTCTGAACCACGCTCCAGTATCTGACACTGTCACTTTGATCTGCCTGCATCAATTCAACTGATCATGCTACTGCTGCGCTATGGGCACCTCGTAGCCAGGTTCAATTCATGAGATCCACACCATCTCAATGAATCCTGCCCATAAATCTCCTCTTGGGATTAATCATGCATGTTGCCCCACCTCTCACCTGGTGGTATAGCTGCATGCACTCCCTCTTCCCATCTGGCACGAAATTTCTCTGCATGAGTGGTTTCTTCCACTCCATGATCCTCTTGTGGCTGCTCCACATCCCGAGGTTCACTATCACCCGCATGCAAAACTTGCTCCCTCTCAAGCATCAGTTGCATGTCTTTCTCCTGCTTCCCAACAGTAGGAAGCTCCATAGACATCCCATCTACTTCAAGTCTGTAGAGATTCTTTGCCCGAATCCCAACCCTCTTGACTTGTCCCGTTGCCTTGTGCCGAAGGAAAACTTTTCCTTCTCTGAAGACAACTTCATACCCTTTATCCTCTAACATTGCGACTAAGATTAAATTCTTTGTTAGACCTAGTACATGCAATACATCTTGTAAAAGAATGATTTTACCTGACTCCCTCTGAAAGGTTATGGTACCAATTCCGGTCGCATTGTATCGTCCATTGTTGCCCAACTCAACATGCATCTGGAGATTTTTCTCCACCAAGTCACTGAAAAGATTCACATCTCCCGTCATGCGAAAGGAAGCGCCACTATCAAAATACCACCCCGATCCCAATGCACTAGACACCATGCATGTGATCAATGAGAATTCCAGCTCAAATTGTGAGGCAAGAGCCTCACCAGCTGCAGCTCCAACATCCTGCTTGTTCTTCTTCTTTTGTGGACAATTCGTGGCGTAATGTCCATGATCGTGACAGTGAAAACACTTCACTTTGGACATGTAACGCTTTTTACCATCTGCACCGGATTGAGAAGCCTTCTCCGTGCCCTTCCCCTTCCTTGCTTTGGCAGCCAAAGCGCAATCTTCTTCATTATATACCTTTGATGAAGATCCATCCCTGGTATTCCGCCTTATCTCCTCTTGCACAAGATCCGACCAAAGTCGCTCCAATCCTGGCAATTTCTCCCGACCATTGACAGAATCCTCATAGGAATGCCAACTCTTCGGAAGACCAAGGAGAGCCAAGCTCACCAAGTCCTCATCATCCACACTAACCCCTACACTCCCAAGCTCATCCTTGCAGTGGACAAACTTTGTCAAGTATACTGGAATAGTGTCATTCTTCTCCATCTTTATTTTCCTGAGTTTATCCTTCAGCGCCAACTTCCTCTGGTCGCTCTTGCTTTGGAACAATTCTGTAAACGCTTTCCACATCAGATATGGGGAAGCTTTACCATGAAAGCTGGATACAATGTGATCTTCACGCCCTCCAACAGAATCCTTCGACACCTTGCCATCTTCTTTTGCCAAGCCTCAACTTGAGCAGCATCAGTAGGCTTTGGGACTTCAGCATCTATGAAATCCTTCAACCCATTATCATCTAATACCACCTCCATTCTATCCTTCCATGCAACATAATTCGAATTTCCTTCCAAGGCATACTCCAATCGCAATCCAACGAAAGACATCTTTGCTTTTGACACCAAGAAAAACAATTCTGCAATTCGAATTCCAACAGCTCCAAACTCCACCTCTTCCGATCTAAAATTCGTGAGAACAAATTACTTCCAAATCAGAGATCGACTGCATGGGCATTTACCAGACCTTTCACCTTCAAAGAAGGATGAATCCGGAGGCTACCTGACCCGATTGCAGACTCTGCCTAAAGAAATAAAATGCAATCACTTCTGAATAATAGATCTGATGATCAATATTGCTTTGATACCATGTAGAAATTTGAATAATTTGCTGAATTATTCACCGAGATTATCCTGGTCACATACTATTTGAGCTTCATACATAACACATAATCTCTTCTACGCATTAATCATCACATGCGGAAATAAAAACAACAAGCAGTATTGAAAACATTCACATGCGCACATAGAAATTCAACACATATAACACAGTATGTATACCTAGGAAAGCTTACAGCTGAAAACCCCCTACTGTCTGTATATTATAATGAAGAAGAATCATGTAACAATCTCGGTACAATACTCCTCACAAGTACTCCATACTGTCTCCAAAAGTTACACACAAACTAGCTCAGTTTTGAACAAGTCACGGGTTCAAAACTCCTCCACTGTTTGCCTACCTCTACTGCACAATCCAAGATGAGAGAATGAATGGAATGAATTTGAATTCCCTTGGCTTGAACTGCGCAATCCTCATTGGCAATCTCCTCCAATTATTGTGCAAATCTCATGCACACTATAGTCACAACTGATAGTAGACTCCACCCTTTCACCCACCTCTAACACTGGTCTCCACTGAATTGTCCATGCACTGCTGTTAACTGATGTATTCTTTAGTTGATTTATGAGTTAATAATTAGTGAATTAATTAATAATTAATTCACACCACTCATCACTAGTGTATTTGTCAGTTAGACTAAATACAACTAGTTCAACTAAGTTAAACCGAACACAACTCCATCAACTGTCTCATCAACTCGACCAAACTGCTGCCACATGATCTCTAATGAGAGTCAACCATACGATAGCTCAATTAACCCTTAGGAAATTCGAATTTCCTTACGCAATTGGGTGCCACATGTAGCTCGGCCAATTTGAGAGGCAGAGGATAAGATAATGTTTATAGTCTAAATATTATTAAGGGTTAATAATATTTGGCTACATTCTATTTTTAGCCCGGCAGTCTAAAAATAGAAACCGCCCAATGTCTAAAAATAGAGGTCCATATATTTTTACCAACTTGACCAATCATCCATAAATAGCATCCTGCAACTCATAGACCATGATCTATATGTCTAAAAATGGACATAGTCTAAAAATAGACTTTGCGACAAAAATCACCTGTGTGGGCCCCACCTAGTTTAGGTGATCACTTTCCAACTAGGATCAGGAAAGATCTTTCAGGATGCCTCCTTCACTGTTTCTTGTTGCAATCTTCAACACTCCCTCTCAACAAGAAAGGATTGTCTTTGCATGCGACATGCAACTCCATGCATTCGCCCTGCAACCTTCACAAGCGCCATGCAATTCCATGCAATTTCATGCATTCGCCATGCACCCTTTGCATGCGCCATGAAAAATCATGCATGCACCATGAAAACTCATGCATGCACCATGCAAACTCATGCATGCACCATGCAACTCCATGCATGCACCATGCACCCTTTGCATGCAATATCTCCAAAACAGAAAGGCCTCCAAACAACTCAATCAGTCTGATGCGCCATGCAACTCCATGCATCTATCATCAAAGTCTTCGACTTCTGCTGGTACCAACTGCACATGTCATCAGGAACCACTGCGCTGTTGAACTCTTGCACCCATGCACTCTGAACATTCTGTCAACTCTGATCCGTGCTCCAGTATCCGACACTGTCACTTTGATCTGCCTACATCACTCCAACTGATCATGCTACTGCTGCGCTGTGGGCACCTCGTAGCCAGGTTCAACTCATGAGATCCACACCATCTCATGAATCCTGCCCAGAAATCTCCTCTTGGGATTAATCATGCATGTCGCCCCACCTCTCACCTGGTGGTATAGCTGCATGCACTCCCTCTGCCCATCTGGCACGAAATTTTTCTGCATGAGTGGTTTCTTCCACTCCATGATCCTCTTGTGGCTGCTCCACATCCCGAGGTTCACTATCACCTGCATGAAAAAATTGCTCCCTCTCAAGCATTAGTTGCATGTCTTCCTTCCGCTTCCCAACAGTAGGAAGCTCCGTAGACATCCCATCTACTTCAAGTCTGTAGAGATTCTTTGCCCGAATCCCAACCTTCTTGACTTGTCCCGTTGCCTTGTGCCGAAGGAAGACTTTTCCTTCTCTGAAGACAACTTCATACCCTTTATCCTCTAACATTGCGACTGAGATTAAATTCTTTGTTAGACCTGGTACATGCAATACATCTTGTAAAAGAATGAGTTTACCTGACTCCCTCTGAAAGGTTATGGTACCAATGCCGGTCGCATTGTATCGTCCATTGTCGCCCAACTCAACATGCATCTGGAGATTTTTCTCCACCAAGTCACTGAAAATATTCACATCTCCCGTCATGTGAAAGGAAGCGCCACTATCAAAATACCACCCCAATCCCAATGCACTAGACACCATGCATGCGATCAATGAGAAGTCCAGCTCAAATTGTGAGGCAAGAGCCTCACCAGCTGCAGCTCCAGCAGCCTGCTTGTTCTTCTTCTTCTGTGGGCAATTCGTGGCGTAATGTCCATGATCGTGACAGTGAAAACACTTCACTTTGGACATGTCACGCTCTTTACCATCCGCACCGGATTGAGAAGCATTCTTCTTGCCCTTCCCCTTCCTTTCTTTGGCAGCCAAAGCGCAATCTTCTTCATCAGATGCCTTTGATGAAGATCCATCCCTGGTACTCCGCCTTATCTCCTCTTGCACAAGATCCGACCAAAGTCGCTCCCATCCTGGCAATTTCTCCCGACCATTGACAGAATCCTCATAGGAATGCCAACTCTTCGGAAGACCAAGGAGAGCCAAGCTCACCAATTCCTCATCATCCACACTAACTCCTACACTCCCAAGCTCATCCCTGCAGTGGACAAAATTTGTCAAGTATACCGGAATAGTGTCATTCTTCTCCATCTTTATTTTCCTGAGTTTATCCTTGAGCGCCAACTTCCTCTGGTCGCTCTTGCTTTGGAACAATTCTGTCAAAGCTTTCCACATCAAGAATGGAGAAGCTTTACCATGCAGGCTAGATACTATGTGATCCTTCACGCCCTCCAACAGAATCCTTCGACACCTTGCTGTCTTCTTTTGCCAAGCTTCAATCATAGCAGCATCCGTAGAAGTAGGCTTTGGAATTTCTTTCTCTATGAATTCCAACAGCCCATTGTCATCTAACACTGCCTCCATCCTGTCTTTCCATGCAATATAATTCGAGCCGCCTTCCAAGGCATACTCCAATCGCAATCCGACGAAAGACATCTTTGCTTTTGACACCAAGAAAAACAATTCTGCAATTCGAATTCCAACAGCTCCAAACTCCACCGCTTCCGATCTAAAATTCGTGAGAAAAAATTATTTCCAAATCAGAGATCGACTGCATGGGAATTTACCAGACCTTTCACCTTCAAAGAAGGATGAATCCGGAGGCTACCTGGCCCGATTGCAGACTCTGCCTGAAGAAATAAAATGCAATCACTTTCTGAATAATAGATCTGATGATCAATATCGCTCCGATACCATGTAGAAATTTGAATAATTTGCTAAATTATTCACCGAGATTATCCTGGTCACATACTATTTGAGCTTCATACATAACACATAATCTCTTCTATGCATTAATCATCACATGCGGAAATAAAAACAACAAGCGGTATTGAAAACATTCACATGCACACATAGAAATTCAACACATATAACACAGTATGTATACTGGGGAAAGCTTACAGCTGAAAACCCCCTACTGTATGTATATTATAATGAAGAAGAATCATGTAACAATCTCAGTACAATACTCCTCACAGGTACTCAGTACTGCCTCCAAAAGTTACACACAAACTATATCAGTTTTGAACAAGTCACGGGTTCAAAACTCCTCCACTGTTTGCCTGCCTCTACTGCGCAATCCAAGATGAGAGAATGAATGGAATGAATTCGAATTCCCTTGGCTTTAACTGCGCAATCCTCATTGGCAATATCCTCCAATGATTGTGCAAATCTCATGCACACTATAGTCACAACTGATAGTAGACTCCACCCTTTCACCCACCTCTAACACTGGTCTCCACTGAACTGTCCATGCATTGCAGTTAACTGATGTGTTCTTTAGTTGATTTATGAGTTAATAATTAGTGAATTAATTAATAATTAATTCAAACCACTCATCACTAGTGTATTTATCAGTTAGACTAAATACAACTAGTTCAACTAAGTTAAACCGAACACAACTCCATCAACTGTCTCATCAACTCCACCAAACTCTGCCACATGAGTTCCAATTGAAGTCAACCATGCAATAGCTCAACTAAACCCTAGGAATAGCGTAATTCCTTCTGTCAGCTGCATGTGCCACATCCGTAGCTCGAACTGAAGTGTTGCAAGAGGATAAGATAATGTTTATAGTCCAAATATTATTAAGAGCTAATAATATTCGACTGATCTATTTTTAGACTGGCAGTATAAAAATAGATTCCGCAAAATGTCTAAAAATAGAGGTCCATCTATTTTTACCAACTTGACCAATCATCCATAAATAGCATCCTGCAACTCATAGACCATGATCTATATGTCTAAAAATAGACATAGTCTAAAAATAGACTTTGCGACAAAAATCACCTGTGTGGGCCCCACCTAGTTAGGTGATCACTTTCCAACTAGGATCAGGAAAGATATTTCAGGATGCCTCCTTCACTGTTTCTTGTTGAAATCTTCAACAGAAGAGGTGAAGAAGGAAAATTGATCAACAGCAACAATCTTCCCTTCATGCAGAAATTTCAGAACAAGAAAGAGAGTGGATGGAACACATAACATGGCGTGAGTCCAACTGCAACCGAGGAGAAGATTATAATTGAGTTTAGCATCAATGAATTCTACCTCAACATTGACTGTCTTCCCTTTCAAAGTAATTGGTAAACTAGCGAGTACACCTAAAGGTTTTGATTATCTTCCATCAAATGCTTCAAGGGAATTTGGTGATGAATTTAGGGCTGGAGAACCAATAGCTTTCCAGCACAAAGAGGACATGACACAGGTGGATGCACCCTCGTCCACAACTGCTCGATGGATATCGAGACCATTAATAAAAACTTGAATAATGAGTGAAATATGATGTGGAATTCGTGGAATGAAATTCTCTCAATCGAAAGAAACAAGACTAGTATCAGTAAGATCAATCCCGCCAATCGCAGATAACAAAGATTTTCACTGAGACAAACAACTCTGAAGTACTTCTAACGTGGACATCGTGGATGGCGCCTGAGCCAAATCCTCAACAATATTGTAATGGTGAGCGGCACAGGTGTTTGGATTATAAGAAGACTTGCAGAGTACACCTTTGGATGGTGGTCGTACAACAGATTCAGCATTGGGCCTTTCAATTTCAAGAGGGCCAGTAACTGGTGGAGGAGGAGGACCATCAGCGATCTCCTTCCCCATGGCCTGACGCGATCTAGTATAATCTTTCGACTGAGTAGCAATAGAATTAGTTGTAGAACCGTTCATCATGAACACTTGAGAGCCAAATGAGGCAGAGGACTGAGGTTTCTTTACTATCTGGATCTGCTGATATGGGAAGGGTTCTTTAAGAACGGTCAGAGTTCCCTGGGTGCCTTTGGGAAATCGGCTCACTTCGGATCGTCTAGGACAGTCCTTCGTAAAGTGCTCATCATCACAAATAAAACAAGGGTACTTCGGCTTGTGTTGAGAACCATCGCCAGCACGAGGTTTCTGAGAATCCTGTTTCGGGGTATCAGCTTTGGCCTTACCTATACCTTTCTTTTTACCTTTAGAAGTATTATCCATGGGATTGGCCTGAATGGCATTAACTTCTGCGGGTTTACCAGAATTCGAGTTGGACTGAGAAGTAACATTATTGGAAGGAGTAGACTTCGGCTTCCCAGAATTTGAAGAAGAAGACTTTTGAGAAGTCTAAGACACGGAACCAATAATACCATCGACGGATGGAGTCGCTGGTGGTTTAGAAGTTCCAGGTTGGGGAGCATCAGGCAAGATATCATACAATGTGCCAGACTAAGAGTACAAAAGATCAAGGTATTGGGCGTAAGCAATGGCTTGTTCCTCGGTTATACATGCCCCCATAGCTATGCCTTTTGCAATCTGATTGACAAAGGAGGTGGTGAACCAATGAGTCAGAAGCTGATCAGGTATTTCAAATTTGATCATGCGACGACGATGTCGCCACTCATGAATATGATCCAAGATATGAGTAGCTCGGTCTTGTTTCAATGAAGTGAGTAGGTGCATCCCAGTCTCATAGCGGACTTGTAATTGAAAATGCGTAAGGAATTCCATGGCTAAAGAATTGATGTCTTGGAAGATGCCACGAGATAGCTCAATGTAACACTTTACAGCGGCATCAATAAGAGTTCGATGGAAAAGACAGAGTCGAATATAATCGTCAACCCAAGAGTTAGAGGAACACCACAAATGGTAAGTCATAGCATGCACTTGGGGTCTTCTCTATATTTTCCCTCAAATTTAGGACAATCACCAGGAATCTTGGTTGAAACCGGAGGCCAATACGGGTTATGAAGAATGGGATTGTTCATTAACTTTGACACATATGGTAACTCCAACGTAGCAAAAAACGGTAATTAAGTGTTGAAAGTCATCGGAGGTCTTTAATAAGGACCCGTGTTTACATTCCACCCAGTCCGAGAGGGATTTTGTCCCCATGCATTATGTCCCAGAGGATTATGACCATAGTGGTTAGAAGCAGGATAACTCGGTTGATACTGAGTTTGAGGACCAGGATACTGAGTCGGATTAGACCATTGAGGTCCTTACTGAGCAGCATATGGAGTCTACTACGGAATGTAAGTATGGATTTGAGGTTGATGATATATAGGTTGATTTTTAGGGTAAGAAAATTGGGGCGCATTATATACCGGCTGATATGAACCTTGAGGGTAATAAGCGCCTTGTGGTTGAGCAGGTTGAGCGGGTAAACCTAGCTGACTATAAGTGGGTAGAACTGAGTATTGGGGGCCACCGGGTTGTCCTTGTGGAAAAGGTTGGCCCGATGGTTGTGATGGACTAGGTTGTCCCTGATAACCAGGTTGACCCGAAGGAGGGGTGTAGGGTTGTCCTTGTGGCACAAAGTTTTGGCCATACGAAATGTGTGGCAGAATTTGTGGTGCCAAAGGTTGTCCCTATGGTGTATATTTTTTCCCCCCAGGAGCATAAGATGGTCCTGGTTGATTCTGAGGTTGACTAGACGGACCGTAGGGTTTACCGTGTTGGACCAAAGGTTGACCTTGTGAAGGTTGGCCTTGTGGACCGTAAGGTTGTCCCTGTGGACCAGAGGCAGGGCCCTGCTGAGCCAAAAGTTGTCCCGATGAGGGTTGTCCTTGCAAGCCAGAGGGCTACACCGGTAAGGTGGGTCAAAGATGAGTAACAGTCTGATTAGGATCATAGAAATCTTGATAAGGATCAATAGGAGGCAAATAAACAAGATTAACATACACATAATAATGATGCGGGAATGAATAAATGGTATTACCAAAAGCATCATAGTGATGGAATCAAGGATTTCCAGGAGCTTGGAGTAGCTAAGAACCCTGAGAGCTCTGTTGCTGAACAACCAATAGATACTCTTCAAAAGTAAGGCCGCCAAGAATCACCGGAGTAGTGGAAACTGCACTAGAAGCAGGTGGGGCCTCTACGGCACTAGATTGTGATCTACTAGGACCAGGATTAACATGCCACGTAGGATTGAGAAAAATATACCTGCGAGTGTGAAAAGATCTTGACGACTGAGTGGTAACAATTGGTGTGGATGAAGCCACACAGATAGTCGGTTGGGCTGGAACAGATGTAACAGTAACCGACGAACCAAGTGTCGAAGGTGATAGTCCTAACGAAGGGAGGACCGAACTCTCAGGGGGAGTTAATGTACTGGATTGTGCTATGGAGGCAACACCAGACATAATATGACTCAAGGACCTATATCCAAGCGAAAGTGGCACAGATGGTGGAGAAGACTGAGTATAAACATGAGGGACATCTTCAGAAAAAAGATGATATTCTTCTGTAGAAATAGGCATTCCTTCAATACCAACAGGACTGGATGAATCCATGTATGACTTCGTTGTAAGATCTACAAAAATACTACAGGGACTAGGAGGTATGGCAGCAGCAAACAATGGTGAGCCCGATGTAAGAGGAGTAAAATCTCCTTCTTCCCCAAAACTAGACCAAGCACCAGAAGGAGGCCAATTGAATTCAACTGGCTCTTCAGGAGGAGATAGAGTAGCAAGAGGCAGGACAGATGGGAGAATAGGCTATGTAAAATCAGCAGACCTAGTGGACTGAGGGGTTTCAAAAGAAACGTCCAGGAAAGAACTACCACTAGGAGGTAGTGAGGACGACGAAACTGGTGGTTTCCGCCACCGTGACTTTATATCAAAACAGGAAGGAAAACGATAACCAATTGAAGGCTCCAAGATCAAAAACTAAGAAAAGTAAACAACAGGCCAAGTAATAAAACTTTTAATGGGCGTGTGATCGTAAGTGATTAATTTTATGACACTGAAACCAAATTGTGTTGTTTCATATTTTAAGAGTTGAGAAATAGGCAAAAGATGACTCTAGTCACTTTCAATTTTAAACGAGTGTGAAAGGAAAAGTGCTCAACGATCTCTTCTCTTTTTAAAATAGTCATGAAAAGATCAAAATGACTACTCTGGTACTTTAAGCAAGAAGGTATACCAGGTTTCCTTGAAGTGCCATATACACCTTGGTGATCAAATGAAAGAGAAATGACCAAGGACTTAATGTACGTGCAGGTAGTCTCCCAGAATGCTGTGTTCGGTGTATCACGGTTACAAGGCAGCAGAATCAGCTTCCTATGGATAAAAGGATTGCAACCTAGAGGGGTCTCCCTTTATATACTCGATGGTACGGGGAGCACAAGTCCGTACTAGCACTGTCTAAAGCCAGATGGCAAACGCCAACTACTAGGTTTTAAGACACCAGAACACGTCTCTAGCCTAGACCACTAAAAATGTTTCATTAGGTTTCAATGCTTGACTAGGTTAATTGAATGAATTTTAACGTTGATCTTGGATTATGTTTCAGTTTCAAGGCCCTATCGAATTTGGATCTCAAATTTCCTAAATGCAAGCTATATGCAAATGAACATAATTTTTGATTCAATGAATGCTAGTTACGATAAGGATAGAGATCTTTCAAACAATAGCAAACAATGAAAGTATCTGAAGAATATCCACTAATGCATCTAACACAATCAAATGAAAATGAAACGATTTCCTAGACTTATCAAATTCTAGTTATGCAAAAGAATATTTCACTTTCGATGCAAAGGAAAGAATGCAAAATATGTTTTTTTTTTTTTTAATTTTCAATGAAAAGAAGTACATGATGCACTGATTACATGAAAAATGAAAACAAACACTAGATTGAGTATTCTATAAGGATCGAAATCGAATGACTCAATCAAACGCAAAGCAAACACAAGAAAGACTCAAACTAATGTTGCAATCTTCCAAACCAAAAGACAGTTTTCAAAATGACCCAAAACAAGCAATGTAATCTATGCTTGGAGCAACAAAGAGGAGAATCAATCGAAAAACGAAACGATAATTCAATCAAAGAAATCACTCAAAAGGATCAAGAAAACTTAGTGCAATCGACTCGAGAATGAGACTGACAATAATAAAAAGACTTGATTTCCACACAGAAGGTTCAATGCACCAAGACACTTAGAAACCCTAAGGCTTGAATTTACACTGACAAGAAAATAAACAAACGACTGAGAAAAACAAGTTGAAAACAGTCAAAACAATCCCAAAGGCATAATTACACACAAAAAATAACCCATAGGCAAGCACAACTGACCAAAAGACTCATCAAGGAGGTCAAACCAAATTCTACAAGATTCGTCGCGACTGTAAGGCTGTAATCCATGCCAAACAGGGGTTGGCGCGACTGCAACAAAAGAAACATGCACCAATTGGCACAACTGTTCAGACGAAAAGCGCGCCAAGCCGAATAACTATGGGAAAAAGGGAAAAACCAAAATTCAATGAGCAGAGGTCAATCTTGACACTCTGGAGCTGAACAGAGGATATAAACTAAGCAAGCAAACCAAGAAAAGACAGATAAGAAAATCAATGATCGAAATTGAATCAACAAGCTAAAACAACAAACTCGCACTGATCCCCAGCGGAGTCGCCAATTTTTTAAGCAGGTAAATCCTCTCTACGGACAGAGACGATCCCTCTATCCCTAAAGTGGGTCTAGAAACAAAGAGACATGCTAGATTTTTTATTCCTAATTACTAAATGAAAAGAGGATACGGTAGATCGACCTACCTGGAATCCAACACTGTCGTCGTGGCTGCAATGGTGGTGGCCTCTCGCTCCTGCCTTTGCAAGTCACAATCCTTTCGCAATCATGCTCGGATACCTGCACATAGAACATCAAACAAGAGCAGCATATGACATAATAACTTCATTCATAACTACTAGCCAGTTAAAGAGGGCTAATCATATTGCATTAAACATCTAACATAATACAAAATGGGAACCAAACAATAGTCACGTATATGTATTGATAGAAGGAAGAGTTACAACCAATGCTTTGACATCATAGTCTCCTCCAGCGGGGTTCAGCCAAAGCGCGTCTCAGATGCTTGTCAGGGAACAGGATGAAGGCATGGACTCAAGCTCTCTTAATGTAGTTCTATCTTATTCTATCTCTTCAATAGTTTAGCTATAGTATACTCAATTCTCCATGTTCAACTAGCTTATACAAAGAGAGATAACTTATTTTTATAGAGGAAAAGGAGGAAGTTAGGATCCCTACAAAGGTGGGAGGGAGGCCTATCCTTTAGGAGGTTCCCATAAGAGGTGGAAACAATAAACTAAAGGAGGGAGTCTGTGGTTTATTTAGTTCAACCACTCTCAATGACTCATCCTCGAAGTTGTTGGAGTGGAATCTCCACCTCTATTTTTAAAAAGCATTCCATAAACAGCTCGGCGCGGGTGGCTAACTGAGATAGAGTGCCAACTGGCACGGGGCCCAGTTTTAATATTCCTCTTCGACGCGAGGGAATAACTGACTACTCGCACCAAGGCAAAAACAAGGGTTTTTGAGTCTCTGATCATGGAATTGTCAACATAAGGAATATTACTCTCATGTAAAGGGATACAATGATGGTCTTTGCAAGGCATGACACTGCTTATTGATCCACGAAATGAACCTCCAATGGGTGAGATGGGGATTGCAGGGACAGTGACAAAATGTTGTGTAACAACAAGTCAGGTGGATGATTGGGATAGCCTCTGGGGGTCTTGTAACAGTTGTTAAAGGTTTGTGTTATGGTTTCCACTTCTTTGAGGTCACTAAGGAGGTTGAATATATCTTAACGACCTCTCATATCATGTTTTCCGCGGTTGGCTAGTTACTCGGGTAGGCCTAAGGGCAGTGGTGCGTTACAGGTTTGTAACAGCCCATAGTTTATTTTCCATGTAAATAAAATAATACCAAGGTCATAAGATGCATATTCCAAGTTGAATGTTGGGAAAAACATAATGATGGGTATCACTGGTGATTAATTAATGGCTATGGAAATTGGCAAAGGAAAAGTGGCAATAATTGACATTTTATTTATGAAATAAAGGAAAATAGGAGAAAATGAAGTGAAGAGACATCGATTTTCATGAGAGGAAATTGAAGGGAAAATGAAGAAAATAGAGGCCTCAATGATAAAAAGGCTTCGAGGATCAATTGCAAGCCTTTTGAAAGTTTTTGGGTTGAACTCTTTTCTATTCTCTCATTCTCTTATACTCTTGCACACTTAGAGAAATCTTGGAGCATTCTTGGAGCACTTTAGCATTCACTTGGATTGGAGAAAGAAGGAAAAAGAAAGCGGGAAAGCACAAGGGAACAACTGGATCGGAAATTATAGCTACATTGCTTTGCAGGTAATAGGTTTAATGTTTGCTTTCCTTGTTGATTTTTGGATGCATGGTATATGCATGTGATTTTATGGTTACGTGCTATCATTGACATGTATATTTGTCTAGATTGACAATGGATTTAGCCATGCCTTTCCATTTCCTAGATATCCATGGTGTTGTGGGTTTTTCCACTATTGCTTTTTTTTTATTGATGCTCATGTTCCTTATGGCTATGGGTTGGAACAAACACTCTGGAAGCCTTGGGAACAACTTGGGTTGAATTACTAGTCCTGGATCCTAGGTTGAGAAAAACGTCCTAGAGCCCTTGGTGGGTTCAGTTACTAGTCCCTGGAGCTGGGTTGGAAAAATACTCTGGAGCCTTGGAAGGTTGTGGGTTGAGTTACTAGTCCCTGGAGCTGGGTTGGAAAAATGCTTTGGAGCCTTGGAAGGTTGTGGGTTGAGTTACTAGTTCTTGGAGCCTTGGACAACTTGGTGTTAGTTATGTTTGACCGTAGAGGTGGAATCACTATGGTTGAGGTTTGTGATGGTTTGGCCTCTAGAAGCCCTGATTTGGTTTAGTCTTGGTTTATTCCATGAGATCCTACATTCATGCTTGGAATATGACACAGGGGTGATTGCCATGGAGATTTGATGAAAGAGGGATTTGGTTCAACTCAATCTATGGTCAGGCGATACGTGGAAGTCCTTGACTTGGTTGGCATTTTAATATGTTAATATGAGACATTTTACTATTGTGATCTATGAGAATTTGTAGTGATAATGTTGGTGATATTATGTATGAGTTGCCATGGTTTTCTATGTTGGTTATTTTGTGGTTACATGATGTTTATTATCTATGGATTTTGTCATTAATTGTTTAGTTATTGATTTGTTGATTAATGTATGGACTAATAATTGTTGTTGCGGCTATGTGGAGAGGGCATAGAGCATTCTCGGTGTTTCTCAAATGAATCTTAGACTATTATGACGAGATATGCATTCATGACTTGTAGCTTCTATTCTTTCCATGTGTTTGATGGAATTTCTGTTATGGATTAGGCAGTATAGGTTAATTTTTTTATTCAATATTGAATTTTTAGCTTTTTCATGATGTTAATAATGATTCTCGAAAGCCTCAGGCAAATTTGGGTAGTGTTCTAGAGGTTGGCCTGAAAAGGTGGCATAAATCCTGGGACCAAATTCTCAGAACTGAAGAGTTTAGGCCATAACTACATGAAGGCAAGCCCGTGAGTGCAGTTATAGCCTCATACATGCATGGAAGCAATGTCAAGGATGTGGTTGTGGGTCTAGGTTAGTGAAATAATGTTCCAACTCAGGGATTGACCACTTGGGGTGTTTCTTCAGCTCTTAGGTGATTTGTAGTCCCTCTAGAATGTCAATTCGTGGTCAGTTTGTAGGCCCCACTTCCTTAACTGGAACTGGGAGGTCAAGTCATGTCATAGTGACACTCATCTCATGTTTACCGTGGAAATTGGGTAGACGCGAGAGGGGTGGTTACATTATATCTTTAATTTACTTGTAATGATGTTTTTCTCACTAGCCTATTTATAATTAATTAATAGATGAAGGCTTATGTAAACATAATGATACCATAATATATAAATCATAGGATCACACATGGAAATATAACCAAACAAACTAGAAACTAATCTAGTTCATAACATAAGCCATAATAATTCAACAATTGCACAAGTAAATCAAGAACATTTATATTTCTAGAAATTATCGATCAACTGGTTGTGGAAGAAGGATAATCCACCAAACCATAACATCTTTGTTGCACTTAACCTATCCGCAATAAATACCACGATAGTTTGAGGCTTATGAGCCCATAAGGGTGAATATTCCTATGGCTAGCTCTAACTCTCTTTACACAACACAATTTCTAGGTTCAATTAATTTTCCACCCACAATAATCACAATCCATATCTCTATCTCCAAATTAGCCTACACAACCCAAAGAATGGGATCCCCTTCTATCTAAATAGTCTTTTAGGCTATGTCACTTCCCTATAGGGCTCCAACACAGGCTAAATAGGAAATCTCATAGCTAGGAGCCCAAGGATTCTTAGTTGTAGTCAATATCTCTAAGTGACAACAATATTCTTACACATTATTATAATTCCTTCATAAGTCATCACTATAGCTTTGCATAATTCAATTACAACAAAATTTTGGTAGTTTTTATAGGGAGAGGACTCTTGATTTTCCCATCTAAATGATAGCTTTAATTTCCCCTTGCATGCATAAATTTTGAAGATTGTATTTGCATGTCATGCAATCTTGCGTGAGAAGTCCACAATTCGCCTTTTCATCTCCAAATACCATGTACTCCTTCATATAATTAATCCAAAAAATTAAAATTAAATAATAATACTCATAATGGTTAATAATCAAAGCTTCTAAATCTTAAGTTATATTAACAACCAAGAAATTTCCTCCATAGCCCCTTAAACCTCTTATAAGCCCCTTGCATTTCCCCATTTGTGGAATCATATGCCACCAACCTTTTCCTTCATATTCTGTAACCTATGATCTATTTATATTAACATTCAATATCTAGTTACAAATTGTAATTCTTTGACATTTAACCATTCATCATATATAATTACATTATTGCTATGGGAATTAAAATCGAGGTATTACATATGATCTTTGTTCAAGTGGGCTATTACCATTTTTATTAAGGCTAGTAACTTTCTTGATCAACCCTCTCAACAATTAGAGTCACCCCATCACACCCCCTTCCTTTAGTGGGAATTATTCTACTTGACATGTATGAGTTTTCATTGTCGAAAGTCCTTCGTAGCATGATTGATCCCAATATTGATCATGAAGGATTTATTCGTGTAATATCCCCGAATGGGATATTTTACTAAATTTGCATGAATTTACTTAAACCTGAAATTATGCCGTAAAATCAACATGCATTTAACAGAAGATTGCCATGTAAAATAAAAAAAATAAAAATACTGCAATCCAATACCACATAGAACAGGAAGCTTTTATTATAAATGATAATGGGGTTTACATATAGATCTGACCCAGAAAGAGCTGAGATGGAAAACTGGCCAACAATACAATCCGCTGCACTACTACACGACGATGGCCTCCAAAATTGAACTGCTGCACTCTCCCTCCGGAAACAACTACCACTAAATCCACTAAAGCACCTATTGAAGATCTGAATGATCCTCACTCCAATATCCCTGAAGCTCTGTGAAACTTATGAATGAAATCTCCTCAAAGAGAGTTGGGTTTTCGTCCAACACTCACAAATCACCCGAGGGTTTTCGTCCTGGAGTTATGGCTGAAGTAGAGAACCACGTCTCCAACTTCTCATACAATAAAATGATATGATCCCAAAGATATCCCTCAATGGCCTCCTCCCTTTCTTTTATAGATCTCTTGGAGCCTTCTAGAGAATTATTTTATTATTATTTTATTCATAGAGCACTTTTCCCTCTTATTAAAATATTCCTTTTTAATGCAGAAAAGAGTAAATCGGCTACCATGTCTCCTCTAGTCACTGAAACTCATGTCCAACTGTCCTATCATGGAGTCATCCTTGTCCTAGTTGCAATGAGCTATTACATTAAGGTGTTATATCATGTATTCCTCTCGGAATGCCACCTTGAGCGTAATCAACTGAGTTAAGGCCACAAATAATTCAAATTTCTGAAAGTTGTCAGAATTCACTGGAACGAAAGCCAAACTGCTTGGATGATGGAATATATCAAGCGAATGCCATCCGATCGCATAGAAACTCCTCAAAACACCTCCAAAAATCCCCTGGGCCCGTTGATGACACCAATCTGTACCTGTGACCATTCTGCTCCTAACTCTGGAAGTCCATCCTAGCCTTGTCATAGGTGACACCAAAAAAGGGAATATTATAGACCTTCTTCCCCAAGATTGCTTTCCCTAAAGCAATCCAAATATGTGGGCCACTCTGCTGGCCTGATGCAACTAAGACCCAATGCCCGGATCCCATACAAACCTCCTAGTGCTACTATGTGCCTGTGTCAAGCCACCCGGAATATACCCCTCAATGTCGGGATCCCAAACTGATCTCTTACTATACCTGTCATCAAAAAATCCACCTGGATCCCCACGCCATGATAGCCAATCATCGCCCAAGTCCCACGGCTTGGACTGCGCACTACCTCTGGCTATAACTGATGCTCAAAGAGGTGAAGACCACGTATCTTGCTATGCTGTATCTATGACGGTATAAGCTGCCCCACCAACTGTGTACCAACTCATCACCTATCTCCAATCTAACCCCTGACTAAATCCAATGCTGATCCTTCTCTCCTGAAACTGGGATGGGATGCTGAAGAAATGTCGATCTGTGCCCCACTGCCGACTGGAATTTGTATCATATGTCATGTCTAAGGGCCCCTGCTCCGCTATGCTCCCTACGAAGAATATCGTATCATCAAGAGGGTACCAACTCATGATCTCTCTCCAATCCATCCTGCAAGAAGAATCCAATGTAGCAACAACTGCATACGGAACACGCCTAGAGTGTTGTCGCCAACCCATCATCAACTCACACTTCTTTGCCCTGTCTGCCAACGAAAGTTTCCTGTAGAAGAAAGCCTCTCTCTCTATAATGGGCCAAAGTGGGCAAGATATGCTGCAAGCCCCATCGATGTACTCCTGGAGAGTGCTACTCGTGGAAAGTACTGCAGATCTGCCAACTACATGTACATCTATCTGCACCTCATCAATGTGTCGGCCCAAAGATGGATGCTCCACCAACTCCAACAATTCATCCCTCTCATCGGGAATGTAATGCTCCTACTGTCCCCTAGCCCCCTGCAGAACTATCCCATCAACCTCCAACATCTCTAGAGGATATGGATCTGCAACTGATGTCACTGTGCTCGGTGTCTATGCATCTAACTGCTCCTCCTTAGGGCTGACCCCAAGGTTCACCGCATATCCATCATAGACTCAATGTGAGCCTCCATTTGGCTCTCCTTCAAAGGACTATCATGCATGATGTGCATAGTATCCTCCTCTGCTGACTCAGGCTCCATCATATGCTTCTCTGGCTGAATCGTCACAAGTGACTCATCACCCAGAGTATCTTCCGTAGAGTATCCTGACTGCTCACCCCACACATTGGAATACAGCTCTGGCCTACTGTCATCATCTCTACATGACTGCTCTCGCTCCCTAGAAGCATCCTCAATTGATCCCATGGACTCATCTGGAGAAGAGACCTCACCCTGACATACATAAGGAACGTCTACCTACTCTACCTCTGCCACCTCATCTGGATCTCTCAAACATGAGTGATTAGGCCTCTAAGGTTCTTTGCAAATGAAGCAAAGTCCCTTCCTCCTCAGCTCATTTCTGTTGCCTGATCCACCAAACTAGAGCAGCTCCTCCCTGGTCAACTGTCTCTTAAAAAGCTCAATGTTCTACTTAACTAGCCATTGGGCTAGTTCATAAGCAGCGGGTGAGACCAACTGTTGTCTCCTCCAAATGCTCAACAACCTAGTCTGCAGCTCCCAGCAAATGGCATCACGGTCTCCCATACAGGACGACGGGATGGACTGCATGTGAGCTATGGATATGTCAAAATGATGTCTCCTAATGCTGAAGAAGCATTGGAACATTTGCAAAATCAAGCCATCACACTCAAGATCGATCATGACCTCATAAGTCCGGGTCATGGCCATGGCTTCTAAGACCTTAAGCTTTCTCCCAAATGTAGAGCTTGCACAGTTGTATAAATCCCGAAAGGTTCCTACTATTAGTCTGAAAATTATTTTCATAATATCATCATTGTAGGGAGGGGAGGGGGTTTTTATCCTCAAAATATCACTAAAACAAGAGGCAGCTATAAGCTTGACTCTCTCACTTGGATGTTCCAAGAATCTAGCTTGTACCAATGCAAGCATAGATGGCTCCAAAGCCTAATTTAAACTCCAATCAAATTGCTCTACCTTTGAAAGGCAGGATTCCAGTTTATCTAACATGGGAAAGTCATTTTCTGCTCTTCCACTCTTTAAGTCGATCCCAAGTGCATAAGTCAATTTCCCACTTCTTCCTCCTTTCGTAAATTCCTCAGATGCCTTTGTTGGAGAAAATTATGTACCTTCTTGGATAAGGGTCTGCTATTTTGTTTTATTTTTTGGTCTTTTGATGCATGGTGGTTTAAGGAACCAACTTTTATTAATCTCAAGCTGTTTAGGAATCCCTCCATGATTCAACCAATGATGACAGGAACGGTTGTGATAAGGAGGCTGTTGTTTTCTGAATTTGATGCATTTTTTTGAGTTCGCTAATTTTTAGAGGAATGATGGTACACAATGATGCATTTAGCCATTTTCTCAATCAGAGATATATTATGCTCATTATGATCATAACCAAACACACCACCCTCATGCATGTTATACAACCAATATCAATATCTTTGTTTGCTATAAATAGCCCCTAAATGCACCTTGAATTTCTAAACTTATAAACATAAATGTATAAGGCAAGGATAGATGGAACCTGATATGTAAGCAACAAGATGTCCTTCCTAATGTGACTTCAGCAGTGCCATTTCTAGTGATGGTGGCCACCCCTTTTGTGCAATAACTAGTTGGGTTCCAAGCTGCTAGGGCCTTCAATAAGATGCCCAGATCCCATGTACTTCAACAAAGATGCTTTCCGACAACAATCTCATCATTTCTTCGTTGTATGTACTCCCTCACAGCTGTAAGAGGCTACAGGATAACGCTCAGGAAATTATATATGTGCTCACACTTATACTCGATAATGAGATTCCTTGTGATAAACGGTGCCACAACTTAATTTATTTCACCTCTTGGATGCACTAACAATACCTCCTTGAATTTTCTTTTAATTATGATGTTCAACCTTCAAAGAAAAGAAACATCCACAGCAAGTGTTTCAGTCCACCATAAAATGCACGTACAACAATTATATGAAGGGTTTTGTCCCTCAAGGAAAAGACATCTCTTTACTAGTAGAACTTACTAGTAGAACACGGTCCTTCTTACGCATATACCCACCAACCTACTAGTGGAAGTGACCGGATCGACTCGGTCCTTTGAGATTCACGTTATATGCACAATTCCTTTCAGCGATTGATATTCACCCGTTGAATCAACCGGAACGATGTGCACACACTTGTAAATCGCTCGGGCATACCTTCTATTATCTGGCTATTGCTGTGACAGCGCATGCATCAGCTTCTTAATACAGGCAGCTTGGTTGGTCGATAACCACACACATAGTCAACACGAATTCTGTCGCACAAGGTTAATAGATTCCACCCGACGTGCCTTTGTCCCCTTGTTAGACTGTCGACAATGACTCGGTTCAAAATACAGGAACGGGTTCCTTTCGATTTGATTCGGTCAACCGCGCATATCGCTTCCTCCACAATCGATTCTTAGCGGTGACCATCTCTTGCGACTCCCATGGCCACGATTTTTGTTTCTAAATGTAGCGATTATGGGGCAGGCGTATCACCAATTCTGCCTTGCTCGACTTAAATTATTGGCTCCATTAAACACATATTCTCTGAGATAATACCACCGTTAGCAGAAAGAGACACGCTCCTCCAGCCACGATGTTATCGAATCGTCCAATGCGCAGCAAACAATTCTTCTTTGTCACACCCATGCTACAACATAATAGGTTCTATGTCCATGAAGAAAATATGGCATCATAATACATATTTCCTTTCCGCCATTTAAAATTTGGCCAATGTTTTCCCCATACAATTTAGCATAAGGCCCCATTCAATCATGGCCATTTTTTTGATCTCTTATTGTCGATGCAACAATTTAGGGACTTGCCAATAAAATGGAATTTTGCACCCTTCAAACCCTCAAACAGCCTCAATCGAAGACTGAAAACCTATAGGCTGAGCCAAGCTCGATGCTCCGATACCACTGTAATATCCCCGAATGGGATATTTTACTAAATTTACATGAATTTACTTAAACCCGAAATCATGTCGTAAAATCAAAATGCATTTAACAGAAGATTGCCATGTAAAATAAAAACACATAAAACACTGCAATCCAATACCACATAGAACAGGAAGAATCTCATATTTTATTATAAATAATAATGGGGTTTACATATAGATCTGACCCAGAAAGAGTTGAGATGGAACACTGGCCAACAATACAATTTGCTACACTACTACACAACGATGGCCTCCAAAACTGAACTGCTGCAGTCTCCCTCCGGCAACAGCTACCACTGAATCCACTGAAGCACCTTTTGAAGATCTGAATGATTCTCACTCCAATATTCTTGAAGCTATGCGAAACTTCTGAATGAAGTCTCCTCAAAGAGAGTTGGGTTTTCATCCAACACTCACAAATCACCCGAGGGTTTCTGTCCTGGGCTATGACTGAAGTAGAGAACCACGTCTCCAACTTCTCATACAAGAAAATGATATGATCCCAAATATATCCCTCAATGGCCTCCTCCCTTTCTTTTATATATCTCTTGGAGCCTTCTAGAGCATTATTTTATTATTATTTTATTCATGGAGCACTTTTCCTTCTTATTAAAATATTATTATTTAATGCATAAAAGTGTAAATCGGCTACCATGTCTCCTCTGGTCACTGAAACTCATGTCCAACTATCCCATCATGGAGGTATCCTCGTCCCGTTTCAAATGAGCTATTACACTAAGGTGTTCTATCATGTATTCCTCCTGGAATGCCACCTTGAACGTAATCAACTGAGTTAAGCCCACAATTAACTCAAATTTCCGAAAGTTGTCGGAATGCACCAGAACGAAAGCCAAATTGCTTGGATGATGGAATATATCAAGCGAATGTCATCCGACTGCATTGAAACTTCTCAAAACACCTCCAAAAAGCCCCTGGCCCCCCTGATGATACCAATCTGTACCTGTGACCAGTTTGCTCCTAACTCTGGAAGTCCATCCTAGCCCTGTCATAGGTGACACCAAAAAAGGGAATATTATAATTCGTGAGTAGTATGGCTTTTGATGGCACTATCTAAGCACTATTGGGGGTGTATGGTGATCTTTTGTGATAATCTATGGATGTAGTGATATCTTTGTAGATCATTGTTCAACATAAAGGGGGGTTTTGAGATATATTCTCTAAACTTCTTTTGGGTGATCTGGATTATATAGGGAATGAAATGAAATGTTAGGAATATGAATCAAAATACAAACACATAATTATTGCAAAAGCACAATAATATTACGAAACCCATCTTCTATTAATGAAAGAAATAGAAAAAAAAATGTAGAATGTAAAGTAATACAAACTAGCTAAAATGATGACAGTTTGTCTCTTAAGAGAAAAGTGTTAGCTATACCCATTTAGAAGATGTTATTATAAAAGGCAAAAAAAAAAAAAATGTTCTTTTACCATAAAACACCAACTTTAAATGTAAAAAACCATAACCCTATGAAATAAAAGGCTAAAAAAATTGTGGGCCATGAGATGCTTACTTGATACATCAACTTCAGAGAGCACAAATTTTACATACGATCTCTAAAAATATTTAAATGAGAAATACAATTTTTGGTAGGCGTGGGCGGGTCTATGACAACCTCAAGTCCCAAAATGGCCATATAAAGAACCCAAATAAAAACTTGACCTTATCTTTGACAGAACCATGAACAACGAAACCACGTGTGTTTGACAGAACCACCTATCTTAGACAGAACCATCAGCAGCGAAACCGTGAACGATTAAGGTGAGTCTGTATAATATAATTGCCATTGTATAATGATCAAAACAATAAATGCATCCAATGCGTTGTGGGATGATCAATCACAACAAGTGCATCCAAAAAAGGTGGGATGATTTGGGATCACTGATCGTCCAAAAAAACAAGTGAGATGATTTGGAATCACTGATCGCCCATTTGGGATCATTGTTAAAGAGAATGATAGATACATCACATAACAGGTAAACATTCAACATACCCACATAGGCAGGCTAGGTATAAATATGTCATTCCAATATCAAGCAATTGGACAGTGGTCTGCAATTGTTTGTGGGTTCTGAAAGACGAAAAACATGATCACCTTCATATGCAACGGCAATGGCTTCATCATTATACAATCAAAAGAAGAATGCGATCCTCTTCCTGCACTCAACGCTTCGGATATTCAAACCAATTCGTATACCCATGCTTATAGCCACACCTGCACACCAACTCCATTTCAGTGGCCACACTGCTTCTGTCAGCGAGCTGAGAACATTATGCAAGCAGGGCCGACTGAAAGAGGCACTGCAGTTCTTGCGTCTAATGGACCGGCAATGCTTTTCACAGGACTCTTCCAGCTATTTCTTCGATTTTACAATGCTGCGTGAATAGAAAAGCATTAGCCGAGGGCAAATTAGTCCATGCCCACAATCTCCAAACGGGATTTGAACCAGAGGTTTATTTGGGTATGAAGCTTGTGATAATGTACGCCAAGTGTGCCAGTCTGGTGGACGGTAATAGAGCTTTGGAGGAAATGAAGGAGCAGAGTGTGGTTTCATGGACTGCCATGATTGCAGCTTATTGAACGAATGGTTATGGAGAGGAGGCGTTGGGAGCTTTCTGCGATATGCGGCGAACCAGCATTCAGCCGGATCAATTCACTTTTGCAAGTGTCCTTCAAGCGTGCAAAGGTGTAGAGTGTGGTATGCAGGCCCATGGAGGAATAATTAGATGTGGGTTTCGGTGTGATGTATTTGTTGGGAATGCGCTTTTAGACATGTATGCCAAATGTGGGAGTTTGGAGGATGCACGCCAAGTGTTTGACAATATGTGTGAACGAGATGTGGTCTCTTGGACTGCTATGGTGGATGGTTGTGTCAGGGATGGACATGTCCAGAAGCTTTGAGGTTGTTTTATGGGATGGAGGGAGCTGGTGTCCAGCCTAATGAGTTTACTTTTGCCAGTGTACTTCCAGCGTTTGGTGGATTAGAAGAGCTGGAAGGTGGCAAGGAGATCCATAAAGAGATTGTCAGGAGTGGGTTTCAGTCTAATGTCATTTTGGGGAATGCGCTTGTGGATATGTATGTCAAATGCGGGAGTCTGGAGGATGCGCTTGATGTGTTTGAGAATTTGCCTGAACGAAATGTTGTTTCTTGGAATGTGATGGTGGGGGAATATGCGCAGAATGGACATGTTGTTGAGGCGTTGGAGCTCTTTCGGAGGATGCCGGAACGGAATGTGGTTTCGTGGACTGCCATGATTGTAGCTTATGCTAAAGATGGGTGTTGCGAGGAAGCCTCGAGGGTGTTTTATGAAATGATTCTAACAGGCGTACTGCCAGATCAATTTACCTTCTCTAGTGCTCTTTTGGCATGTGCCAGTCTGGAAACTATGGAATATGGTAGGGAGATCCATGAAAACATAATTAGGAATGGATTTCAGTCTGATATTTTTGTGAACAATGCACTGATAGACATGTATGGTAAATGTGGCAGAATAGCAGATGCACATACAGTGTTTGAAAATATGCTTGAAAGAGACCTAGTTTCTTGGAATGCAATGATTACTGGATATGCACAGAATGGACAGGTTGACGAGGCTTTGAAGCTCTTTCGAGACATGCCCGAAAAAGATGTGGTTTCCTGGAATGTAATGATTTCAGCTTATGCACAAAATGGGTATGCTGATGAGGCCTGGAATCCCTTTGAGAAGATCCCTGAACGGAATGCAGTGTCGTGGACTGCAATGATTGCACAATGTGCACAGGATGGACAGTTTGTCGAGGCCAAGTCTCTCTTTCAGGAAATGCCTGAACGGGACATTGTCTCAAAGAACGCTATGATTGCGGGATATATCCAGAATGGAAGTTTTCATGAGGCTTTGCATCTATTTGGACAAATGCAAATAACCAATATGAAGCCTAACACAGTCACCTACCTAGGCGTTATCTCAGCGTGTGCCAACATGGCAGCTATGGAATATGGCAAGCAGGTCCATGAAGACATAATTAGAAAAGGATTTGAATCTGATACTACTCTGAGGAATTCCCTTATAAGATATGTATGCAAAACGTAGTAGCATTAAGACTGCATGCAAAGTTTTTGATAAAATGCCTGAAAGAGTTGTGGTCTCGTGGAACACAATGATTGGTGGATATGGCATGCATGGGTGTGGCGATGAGGCCCTCCAACTCTTTGAACAAATGCAACATTCTGGTTTGAAGCCAAACCATGTGACCTTCCTTCTTGCTCTGTTTGCATGCAGTCATGCAGGCTTACTGGACGATTGTCGGCGATACTTCGATCTCATGAGTTGACATTATGAAATCGACCCTTTAATAGAGCACTATTGCTGCATGGTCGATCTTCTTGGCCGAGCTGGTTTCTTAGATGAGGCTGAAGGCTTTATCAGTAAAACCTAATGCCGTGGTATGGATGTCCACTACGACATAGACTTAAGAGAGCGTGTAGCAGATCTCGTGTTTGAGTCAAACCCTAACAATTCTGCACATTATGTTCCTCTTTCAAACATGTATGCACTAGCTGGACGGTGGAATGATGTAGAAAAGGTGCGAGCATTGATGAAAGACAGGAGTATAAAAAAGTCGCCAGGGTGCAGTTGGATAGAGGTAAGGGACGAGATTCATGCTTTCACTGTAAGAGATGGAACACAGCCATAGACACAGGAAATTTACGTGGAGTTAGAAATATTTTCTGGACAAATAAATGCAGGTCATGAAAGTTATAAACTTTGTTCTCCATGATTGGACAAAGAACACAAGGACTATATTCTCTACCCCCATAACGAAAAATTGGCCATCGCAGTTAGACTTATCAACACAAAATGTGGGACGCCTGTCTGGGTTGTCAAGAACCTGCAGTGACTGCCACTCTACCACGAAGTTCATCTCAAAGATTGTGGCCCGAGAGATTATTTTGAAGGATTCCAATTGTTTCCATCTTTTCAAAGATGGATAGTGTTCTTGTGGGGATTGTTGCTGATGCCAAGTAAAACATGCAGCTAACGATTTGTCTGCCTTAGCCTGTGCATAGTGTCAATTGGTAGCCAAGAACACATTTTCCTGTTTTTCTGACTCTTGTGAACTTTAAAGTCTAGAGTTCATTGTTGTTGTTATGTAATACTACATTTAATGTCCCGAGACATGGACATATGAAGAGGGCATAACAATGTCATCAGCAGGATGATCACATTATAAATTTAGACATTCAAAATTTCAGCAATTCAAAGCAATAACTCATTAATATCAATCCCGGCATCTGTTCCTGTAACATTGTTCTCTGGCATCTGTCCTTCACTTTACTGATAGCATTGGATTGATTGAATGGATTAGATGAGTTTGATGGACAATGGTAAGCACAGATTATGGATGATATAAGCATGCAGCAATGCCTGGATCTGCATTTTTTATGAGAAGGTATGAAGACGTGAGTGGAATGGAAGCTCTCTATCAACTATGAATCCTTCTTGTCTGACATGGGTTCCCAAGAAGGTAAATACTCATGAAAGGCGGAACATAAATAATAAAAAGTTCAAGTATCCTTAGAGTTATCTTTCTTGTGCTTTACCCTTCAGTTGATATACTAGTCGGTGCACATTCAGATTCATATGTTTCATACGAATGCAAATATTTACGTTTACCAGGTGAAAAACTTCCCCCTAAGGTGATAGGAAGGAATTGTCAAAGCTTCTATACTCCACAATTCCACTGGCAACACTGTTAATTTAACCAAGATTGACAGCAAATGTGATGACTCTCTTCTAGGGTCGAAGCTCGATTTCTGTCTCCATAGGTTAAAGAGGGTGAGGCCCTGATACCACTTCCGTGATAACACTATCACTAGATCAACGTCTGATTTAAACTCAAACACTAGCCAACCCTTAGCTAGGATATGCAATTTAGTCATGTATGCAAGCAAACTTCTCTAGGAAGTTTCTGGTCATCTCCTCATGGTTTCCCCTGATGATTGATTCTCCACAAATTGCACTTTCAATGATTTTTCCATTAGGTTCATGATGTCCCTGATAACTATATTCTTTCCAAGTACTGGCTTTAGTCTGCCTGGACGTAATCTTGTACATCTTTTTCTTCTTTTTATCCCATGAGCTACAACATGATGTTTCTCCTTCCCTTCAAAGCATACTCCTACTACTTTTGCAATTTTGAGAGATCCTAAGCCTCTACCGAGACTTATTCAATTTTCCAAAACTTAGTCGCTATTTAGAACTGGTGCTCCCTTTAACGGATTGAATGAACTCCCTTCTTGAGCCCTTTGTCACTGAACTTGCCTATGTTGGATTGTCCTTTGACCTTATAGTGAATTGCCAAGTAGACCCTTTGTTTGTAGGTAGAGTGTTAATTTAGGCTCACAAGCCTAATAGATGTGTCACACACCCTCACTGATGGATATAAATTGGAGAGACTTGGAGTTCATTTGATCATCATCTCATCACACATTCTCTCATTGTGATCTGATTGGTTCGATAGCCTTCGGAGGCCTCTTTCCTTCACATGTGCGGTGCCGAAGCTGCTGAAAATCTGCGGATCTGTTTAGGGCTGTTTTGTGAGCGTTGACCAACGTTGACCGTGGTCAACCCTTGATCGTTTGACCTCCAATCTTGGCTCAAAATTTCGATTTTTGAAGGTCGCACTGCTGGGCACAAAAATCGAGGAAAAAGGAGCAGTTTGTTCGAAGCCCTAATCTGCAGTGTTGACTTTCTGTTGACTGTCCTGCGTTGACTTTTGGTTGACCAACGTTGACTTTTGATGCGCTGTCTTTGAGGACTGTGTGTGTGACACTTTGAGGGTTCGCTGATCTAAGAAAGTCTTTGCTGGCTGAAGCATCATGTTGACTGCCATAACGCACACTATCCTATATCTTTGCTGGACAAGAAGAATTGTAAAATATGATCTATATTATTGGCTTGTTTTCTGTTGATCTATTATTGTGTTCTATCAACATTTTACTTTCATGTTTATGTGATTGCTAAATTGAATCATGCCTTAGAAAGATTGAAGTAAATTTGCATTAAGTATAAAACACTCCATGTCTTTCTAAATTTAACAAGGTTTCATAGCTGAGGTGAAGACAAAGCCCAAGCTATTATGAGAAGCAATCACCGAAGAAGAAATCCTATGAAGGACCAATGGCCTCCTCAACCTACAAGGGTTTCAAGTCTAATGATAAATTGCATGATAAGTTTGATTATCATGCATGGAAGATGTCCTTGGATTTGACATTAAAAGATCAAGATGTCATGGACTATGTGTAGGGGAAGATTCAAGAGCCTCCATCAAATGCTGCTATTGCCACAAAGACGAAGTATAAAAAAGTGAAAATCAAGGCAAAGATGATTATCCGAGATTCTATTCACAAGCACTTGGTTGCTTACATTTTTGAGCTAAGCACATCTAAAGAGATGTATGATAAGCTAGTTAGCATGATCAGGGGTAGCAATGCTAATCAAGTTCTTTTCTTCAAGAATCAATTGAAGAATATCAAGAAGGGCAAGAATGAATCTATTCAATCCTATTTTATGAGGATCACTGAAATCAAGAACATTCTTCTAGCTATTGGAGAAGAAATAGTTGATTGAGAGATGGTTCTCATTGCGCTTAGAGGTCTCCCCTGTGATTGGTATGTATTCAATACCACTATTCTTAATAATAATTTGATTCCTGATTTTGATGAAATATTGACGAGATGCAATCAAAAGGAGACAAGAATGATGGAGAGAGATCATCCCTCTAATGGAAATGGAGGTGACCCTACTGCCTTCACCGCTCATTCAAAGCAGAGGAACAATGGAGGTCCGAGAAACCATGGAAGAGCGGGGCCCAAAGGAAGGAAGGGAAGATGTTACACTTGTAACAAGTTTGGTCACTATGCAAGAGAGTGCCCTAATAGAAGGGACTCTCCCAAGGATGATGACAACAAAAACTCCAGGGGGAATGGCAATCAAAGGAACGACAGGTTCAAAGCAAAAAGGAAGGCTCCCTCTAATTGTAGTGGAAATGGGCAATCTTTCAAGAGGTCAAGAAATTCCAGGTACGATGAGTCTAATGTTGTTGATAATAAGAGAAATGAATTTATTCTTGTATCTGCCCTCTCTGTTGCATCTCCTCCCAATACCCTGGATGTTTGGATGATTGATAGTGGTGCTTCAAGGCACCTCACTAGTTATAAAGAACCCCTCTCTGATTTTATTGAGAATGATACAAATATGGAAATTATCCTTGGAGATAATGCCACTTATCCCCTGATAGGGACATGGACTGTGACCCTTCATTTATCTCAAGGTCAAGTCCTCCGTTTACAAGATGTGTTATACGTACTTGATTTGAAGAAAAACCTTGTGTTTATTTCGGTAATGGAAGACAAAGAGTTCAATGTGGAATTCGTTGATGGAAAGGTACACATCTGGAAGAAGAACTTCAAGGAAGTCTTACTATTGGTTTTAGAGTTGATACACTCTACCAGGTTGGAGGAAGTCCCTTGGGGGCTTTGTCATGTGATACAACTCATCAAACAAAGTTATGGCACTGGAGGTTTGCACACCTTCATTATAAAGCCCTTCTCAAAGCGAGGAAGGTGGTGACAGGGATGCCCGAATTTAGAGATGATCATGAAGGTATATGTCAGGGTTGTGCCGAAGGGAAGCATACAAGGGGACCATTTGCCTCAAGTGTCACAAAGACAACTGATATCTTGCAGTTGATACATTCTGATTTATCTGGTATGCTGCTCATGATATCCTTGGGAGGATGTTCCTATTACATGACTTTTACAAATGACTTCTCCCGTAAGACCTGGATATATTTATTGAAGAAGGACGAAACATTCAAATGGTTTCGTACCTTCAAGACCTTGGTGGAGAATCAAGCCAAGAAGAGAATCAAAGTTTTGAGGACCGAGTACGAGTCAAATGAATTCAATGACTTTTGCAGAGAAGCTGGCATTAAGAGGGAGACCACTATTGCGTATACTCTTGAGCAAAATGGTGTTGCTGAAAGAAAGAACATGACCATTGTGGAAGCCGTCCACGCCATGCTATGTGACCAAGGTCTTCTGAAGTTTCTATGGGGGGTAGCTGCGAACACTGCTGTGTACGTTCAAAATAGATGGCCGCATTCTACTCTGGACTCCAAAACTCCCGAAGAAGTCTTCTCTGGTAAGAAACCTGATGTTTCTCATTTTAGAGTTTTTGGTTGTCCTGTTTACTTTCATGTGTCGAAAGAATAGAGAAGCAAGTTGGATGCTTCTGGAAAGAAGGGAATGTTTGTGGGCAACAGTGAAACTTCGAAGGCATATAGAATCCATGTGCTTGGTCAAAGAGAAGTGGAGATATGCCACGATGTCACCTTCGATGAAGATGTTGCCCTCAAGAAAGTGAGAAATCTTCCTATCTCCAAGGAAGACAAGGAACATGAAGAAGTAGGGAAGTAGGAAGAGCCGAAGGATGAACCAATGCCTGATGTTGAAGGACCTATGGATCCTATTGATCCACCTCCTTCAAATAAGAGAAGACCCTCATGGCTCAGTGATACTCTCGCAGATGCTGAGAGACATATTGCCCCAAGGGGGACATTCCATGAAAGAAAGAAGCTGAATATATACCAAGGGTATCTAGCAGCCATGAGTACAATTGTACAATCTAAACTTGGATCATTTGAAGAAGCCGTAAAGCATCAAGTTTGGAAGGATACTATGCACGAAGAATATGAGTCCATTATTAAAAATGATGTCTGGGAAGTGGTCCCGAGACCGGAGGACAATCTGTTGTCACCTCGAAATGGCTCTATAAGATCAAGCATGGATCTGGTGGTAGTGCTGAAAAGCACAAGCAAGATTTGTTGCCCGAGGCTTCTCTAAAAAAGAAGACAGATTATGATGATATATTTGCACCCGTGGCCTGCTATACCACCATCCGATCTATCATTGCCCTTGCTGCAACGCAAGGATGGAGTCTCCATCAAATGGATGTGAAAACCACTTTTTTGCATGGTTCTATAAAGGAAGAGGTGTATGTGGAGCAACCTCCGGGGTTCAAAGTCCAGGATAGAGAAACATATGTATGCAGGTTGAAGAAAGCCCTCTATGAGTTGAAGCAAGTCCCTAGCGCTTGGTATCAGAGGATAGATAGCTACTTGATGAAGCTAGGCTTCACTCGAAGTAACGCTGATCCAAACCTTTACTTCAAGGTTGATAGAGAAATGCCTCTCATTCTAGTTCTCTATGTGGACGATCTCTTCCTGACAGGTGTTGACCCTCTTATTCATCAGTGTAAGAGGGAGCTAGCTTCCGAATTTGAGATGAAAGACCTAGGACTGATGCATTACTTCCTAGGCTTGGAGGTCTGGCAGAGGTCAGGCGAGATTTTCCTTTCTCAAGGAAAATATGTTGTGAAGCTGCTTGAGAGATTTGGTATGGTGGACTATAAGTCTGTGTTGACATCGATGGAACTCAACTTTAAGAAGTTGTGTGGAAACGTTGTTGGGCTTGTGCTGGGAAATCCCACCGAGTATCAACAACTCGTGGGGGCCCTGATGTTCCTAGTGAACTCCTGTCCAGACATATGTTTTGCCGTGAACACTTTGAGTCAACATATGGTTGAGCCTTATCACATTCACTGGATTGATGCCAAGAATCTATTGAGATATCTTTGGGGCACAATCAACCATTGGCTGAGATACACTGTCGGGAGTTTGAGACTCCATGGATATTCTGATGCCGATTGGGCTGGTAGTGTGGTGGATCGCAAGAGCACATTTGGATGTTGCTTCACCTTGGGTTCTACTTCGATATCTTGGATGAGCAGGAAGTAGAAATCGGTGGCTTTGAGCACCACTGAGATTGAATACATTGCAGCAAGTATGGTGTTAGTCATCAGTATTTTTCACTTGTTAGTGATGACTAGATCCATAGCTGAGTTTTCTAGAAGCTGATCTCCATATGTCAATTTGTCATCTAGAAAACCCTCATAAAACTTTTTTTCGCCCTCCTACTTTTCAGTCCGCCCATGTCTAGGTTAAACCTCATTATCACTATCCTATCTAGCTTTAGCCCTACTGGTCTGCCCATCAGCTCTAAAAGGACAATCCAAGTCTGTTTCAAAAGCCTCCCTTAAGTTAGGAAGTGGCGCTTTAAGGCATTTTACCCTTGGCAACCATCAAAGGGCCAAAAAACCCCCATCTGCTACAGACCAATCATGACAAACCTCTCACTCTGCAAATGAAATTGATAACAGCCCTAAGTCTCACCACTTACACACCCCTAAGTCTCAGCAATGCATAGACCACAGTCTCAAGCTGATTTTAGGTGTTTTACAGTGTTTTATGGATTTGACAAAGACAGGAAACATGTCATCATCTCAGAAGAAATTTCTTGAATCTACATTTAGAAGAACAGCTGCTTCTCAAATGTAAACATGAGCCTGAGATATATCTGCAAGACAGAGAGTTTCTCATAAAAACCTGGCAGCTCCATTCAGCATGAAAACACAGTAGAAGAAAGACAACACTGTCAAACAGACTTGTAATTTGTCATGGCCAAGAACCTCCTTCATCTACAAGCAGAGGGTTAAGGCGCCTCCTTCATCTACAAGCAGAGGGCAATGGTCAATATTGACTTCAAGGATTGCAAAACTTACTATAAGCACATGTTTGTTTTTTACTAGACAATAAAACAGTGACTCTAGGTTTCTGAGTGAAAGTGATGATCAAAACAGGGCTAAGATCTGAAATGTGCAAGACAAAAGAAAACAGAGTTTTTGGTCTTGTGTCCTAAGAAAGAGAATCATTTGAAGTTTCAGTCATCATTAGGGCGCATCAAAAAAGGACTCCTTTAATCAAAGCTATCATAACAAATATCTCTGCAGGGGTGTTAATATGAATAGCTCCAATCAGTCTTGAGCAGGAAAATACTTCAGTAAAAAGACCCCTGTGTGTTCTTTTGTTTATGTTGAAATGTGAAATACAATCCATGGTTTCTGGATGAACATGAAGAAGAGGCAGGAAAGTAGTACACAGCCCCAGATATAAGACATCTTAATATCAGTCAAAGCGCCAGTGTAAGTCCAGCTGTTGCAAGCTACACTCCACCACAAAGACAGGTGTTTTCTTCAGATACAACAGGTTGGTGTTTTCAGATTTTCATTAGGAAGAAGATGGCTAATAAAAGCCTTGGTATCTGTGAAATATGCCAGCAGTTTTTCCACATCTTTTATACTTGCCTCCTCAACACAAAGACAGAAACTGGTTATGATCCGAGTTTTAAAAACCCTGGGACAACATGCCAAGCTAATCAGGCATGTCTTTCTTGAAAGCAGCTCCATTCATGAACAGGTGCCTTTTTCAAAAATGCTACAACAGCTGACACAGACAATCTAGGTTTATGTCATCAAGATACACGACCATTGAAACTATTGTTCATAATAGGCAAAGAGATGCTTTGACCTACTGTCAATATGTTGGAAAGTTTGAAACAAACATAGGTGTCATTATTCAAATGGACAAAAGACATCATGGTAACATTTTCTGAGCAGAGACAGTATATTGAAACGCAGCGCCCCTCTTGATCAATAAACCATGACAAAGTCCAAATAAATGCAGCAATTTTGGACACCTACAGTTGGAAAGGGTTGTTGAAGCGCTTGGAGACAGAAGTTGTCAAAACAAGTTAAAGGATAAGCCTCATCATTTCAAAAGACAAAGACAGGTATGACATTCAAGAATCAGGAATATAAAGATATTGGGGTAACATTTCAGTTTCTTTTTCAACAAAGAGCACTGAAAATGAATCTACAAGTTCATAAGATGCAAGAAAGACCTTGGCACTTTTCTCAGGTTCTGGAACTCATTAAGAGCAAAGTAGGCATGCCACTATCACAAAGGTATGGCACTTGCCTTATGAACACAAGTCAAGACACTCTGCGGTCACGTTTGGAAGAGAGGTAAAGCAGTACATTCTAAGTTAGTTTGCAGGAGTTTCATTACCTTGGAAGCACAAAGAAGAACATAATGGCGATCACGGTGGGACACTGAGTAATAAACAAACTTGGTTTCCCTAGACATTCTAGCAGCCTTAAGAATACTATCTGATTGACTTATCCCACTGCTCACTGACATAGTAACGATCACGGTGGGACCTTCCGAGTTAGTGACAATCTAAGTACCTCATTGAATACATAGTAACGATCACGGTGGGACCTTCCGAGTTAGTAACAATCTAAGCACGCATCCTACCCATGGAGTTTCAGACTCATGGGAAGTACCTCTCATTTGGCCAATGAGGTGGGAAATGCAGATAGAGACCAATAGCAAGACCGATGGACGCATCGGAGATTGCCGTACTCTCTATGTCTAGGATGACACGTGTCCAACACCTTGCCGTACTCTCTACGGTGGGACCTTCCGAGTTAGTGACACCTTGCCGTACTCTCTACGTACTCTCTATGTCTAGGATGACACGTGTCCAACACCTTGCCGTACTCTCTACGGTGGGACCTTCCGAGTTAGTGACAATCTAAGCACGCATCCTACCCATGGAGTTTCAGACTCATGGGAAGTACCTCTCATTTGGCCAATGAGGTGGGAAATACAGATAGAGACCAATAGCAAGACCGATGGACGCATCGGAGATTGCCGTACTCTCTATGTCTAGGATGACACGTGTCCAACACCTTGATCTGAGATCAAGTATGATGAGGTTCTTACCTCCAAATTGACTTCGAGTCAATAAACTAACTTTGGGTTAGTATGTGACTCCTTTTGAGTCTATTGAGGTTTTATGCGCTAAACTGACTTCGGGTCAGTGAAGTAACTTCAAGTTAGTATGAGACTCTTTTTGAGTCTAAGAGAGGTTTTAACCTCTAAGCTGGCTCCGGGTCACTGAGCGTGATGTCTTTGTGACTCACCCTTTGTTCTATTTGAGAAGAAGAGCCAGAAAAGCAAGTTACGACAAGATGACACACGATGCTAGATGATAGTACACGATGGTACTGATCTCTGGATGGCACATGTGGACAGATGGAGTTCTCCCTAGTTGAGAGGGAGTGTTAATTTTGGGCAACTAGGTCCAAACTCCATGTTGCATTGCTCATATGATGATGATCATATTTTTGTTGGATTCCTCTTTCGGAGAGGTGCAAGATTGATCTAAAGATCATCTTGTTTGGATGAGCAGAACATATATTTTGATTTTATTTTCCACACATGTGCAAGGTTCGCCAAATTTGTAATGTAGGCTCACAAGCCTAATAGATGTGTCACACACCCTCACTGATGGATATAAATTGGAGAGAATTGGAGGTCATTTGATTATCATCTCGTCGCACATTCTCTCATTATGATATGATTGGTTCGATAGCCTTTGGAGGCCTCTTTCCTTCACACGCGCGGAGCTGAAGTTGCTGAAAATCTGCAGATCTTGTAGGGTTGTTTTGCTGAGTGTTGACCGTGGTCAACGCTTGACTGTTTGACCTCCAAACTTGGCTGAAATTTCGATTTTTGAAGGCCATACAACTGGGCACATAAATCGAGGAAAAAGGAGCAGTTTGACCGAAGCCCTAATCTGCAGTGTTGAATTTCTGTTCACTGTCTTGCATTGACTTTTGGTTGACCAACATTGACTTTTGATGAGCTATCTTTGAGAGTTGTGTGTGTGACACTTAGAGGGTTGGTTGATCTAAGAAAGTCTTTGCTGGCTGAAGCATCCTATTGACTGCTGTAACGGACACTATCTTATATCTTTGTTGGACAAGAAGAATTGTAAAACTTGATCTATATTATTGGCTTGTCTTCTATTGATCTATTATTGTATTCTATCAGCATTTTACTTTAATGTTTATGTGATTGCTAAATTGAATCAGGCCTAAGAAAGATTGAAGTAAATTTGTATTAAGCAAATAACACTCCATGTCTTTCTAAATTTAACATAGAGTCTTTTCACCTAAGCCACCATTAAGATTTTGTACCTAGCCTGGTCCAATTGCTCCTACCTCAACAAATTTTTCATTTCCTAATGTTTTTATCGGAGCAAAGTCATTCCTCTACCCTTCTTTGATCTCTTCGTTATTTGTGTGTGACATGTGTCACTTTCGAGATCTTGACCAACTCATCCCTACCATTGAAGATTGACTTCAAGACAAGCTCCCCTCCTTTCTTCCAAAATTCAACTTATTCCTCCTCCATAATTCCCTAGGATATGAAGATATGGATGGACTAATGAGGAAATCCTAGAAAATTTCATGAGCCAAATGGGAACTTCCAATTCTTTCTAACCACTTTGAATCACCAGTAAACCTTGTCATGCTCATTTTAGGGGTAGAGGTGCTTTCCTATGTTATATAAGCCACCTACTAGTGCTCAAGGAAATCACGTTCTTCTCAGTTGGAAGGTATCCCCTAAGCACTAAAGGCTCGATGACACGTGTGTTTGTAATATGAGCCCAATGTTTGAGAGGGTCAAGAATGCTATAGTTTCGGGGATAACAATGCTTCAAGAATTATGTGGATCTCTTCATCCTGGTAACCATTTCTATTAGCCTTCCTAAAATTTAATGTGTATTGGGAGAAAAGAACATCGATGCTTAAGCTAGGGTGGAAATTACTCTATCAAAATTTTGGAATGAATCATGGGAAACCTACTTCCTCTTCTTCTTTGTATATCCATTTTTTCATGTCTCAAAGGTGTTCATTACACTTCAACTTCTTATTATTTTATGAATCCCATGCAGGAGTCGGAAAAAGGAAACATTGAATTGAATAAATACTTATAGCATGCCATATTTATTTTGTAGATACTAAATAATTTAATTAATTAATTAATTATTCTGAAAAAATCATATTTTTTAATTTATAAATCTTTGCACATGCTAGATATCAAATCTGTTTAAAAGGATAATTGAGTTCTACTATTGGATATGAATATATAGCCCACCCCCCCCCCTTTAATTCGACAAATATTAATTAATTCACTATTGCAATCTTCACAAATAAAATTCAAGAATTGAGAAAAAAATGCACACACAAAAATTTGGACACCAAGATTTTTGGACAATAGTCCTTGGGAAAACCCTAGCGTGGGGAAAACCAGTGCAACAGGTGATGGTTTATATTATTAATTCTTCAACAATTTAGGAGTACATCAATCTTCTTGCCTAATAATGGTAAAGCTTTGAAAAATCATAATCTCCACTGGAAAAAATAATTTGGAGACAAAGTATCCTCTAAAAATCAAAATGGCCTCTTCCAGCGAACTCACACCTTCCCTTGATACTCACACTGCTACCCAGAAATGCGCACTTCCTCCTATGGAAAATTCACACAACCTTTGGGAAAATGTCTGTGCAAGTAAAACTGCCTCCAACAATTTGCTAGACCCACTCGCTCTGCCTGTAGGTGATAGATCTAACACTAGCACACTGAATCGAGCTCTCCTCTGCAACTCACACTAGCTAATTGGCTATTTGCACTAGCTACATCGACCTACTCTTCTGCAGATAAAATCGACCTCCCTTCTTACCTATGGAAACTGGAAATCACTGTGGAAATCTCCTCCGGGATTCTTCTCCCAAATCTTTGCTGAAACCCTTGCTATTGGTGTCTCCCTTTGCTTCAGTTGTGCCCTTGCTAACTTTGCCACTGGGTAAGTTGAATTGCTCAAGTGTGTCTCTACAACCCCATTGACTTGATATTATAAGCTTTCGTTGAGCTATCAAAAGCCATGATCTAATCATAATCGATGGCTAAGATCATCTTGGCTCCATCAAATGACTTTTCCGGAAGTCTCTAGAGCTAAATTGATTTTCCTCAATTAATTTGGTTTAATTAACCAATTTTCCTAAGTTAGACTTAGGTAAATTTTAATAATTTGGTCAATTCATCTAATCGAGGTGCTTCCACATGAAACATTTTTTGGGTATTAGAGAAAATGTGTTCCCTAGCCTCACAGACACCATAGAGACTAGAACACTTGTCTACTACTACCAAAAACTAACACTCCCTATTAATGAGGAAGGTGTTCTCCACTACTCCCATCTTATCCCTGAAGAAGACAAACTTTGCCTTACCCAAGGCCTTTGTGAGAATGTCTGCAACCTGCTGATTTGTGGGAACTTGTTCTAGCCGAACTGACCCATGCTGCACACAATCTCTGATGAAGTAGCACCTTATGTTGATATGCCTCAACCTATCATGAAACACTGGATTCTCAGAGAGATTGATGCAACTGTGATTATCATAGAAGATATTGGTCGAATCCATCTGCTGACCAAACAAACCCACTAACAACTTTTCAGCCAAATAGCTTCGCATGTGGCCATGCTAGCTGCCATATATTTTTCCTCTGCAAAGCTCAGTGCCACAAACTTCTGCCGCATGCTACATCAAAAGACAACCCTTGATCCAATATTGAAGCAACACCCTAAGGTTCTTTTTCGATCCATTGAACTTCCTGCCTAGTCTGCATCTATATATCCACATAAACTAACATCATCACCTCGAGCATACCTCAAACCATACTCAACTTTGCCGCGCAAGTACCTAAAAACATGTTTCACTGTTGTCCAATTCACCCTCTTTGGTTCCACCATGAATTGACTAAGAGTGTTGACTACGAAACAAATGTCTGGCCTTGTGTTGACCAGATACATAAAAAATCCGATGAGCTGCCTATACAAGGTTGGGTCCACATCTACATCCTTTGAAGCCTCAATATTCCTCTAGTTGGTAATCATAGGCGTAGATATGGGTCTATAGTCCTACATTTTGAGCCTCTTTAGGATCTCCATAACATATCTCCATTACCCAAGGAAGATCTCCCCGTTCGTCTGCCATACCTCCAATCCTAGGAAGTAATGCATCAGTCCCAAGTCCTTCATCTCAAAGTCTACTGTCAAGTCCCTCTTGCAGTCCTCTATGAGCCCTGAATGACCTTTTCAAGAAGAGATCATGCACATACAAAACTGACTGTCAAGTCTGCTGTCAAGTCCCTCTTGTCAAGCCGACCACTGCCTTGTCCACTGGTCTAGGCACAACCTCCTATACATTGTTGATCATGATGGAGTTATATTATTCCACCATAACATCTTGCCACACCTGATTCTGTGCAGCCTCATCATAGCTGGAAGGTTCCTTGTCGACGATCTTTGTCACCGACACCTTGTACCTGTCTGGTTGTCTGTGCTCCCTCTTGCTCGTCCTAGGAGTCCCCACAAACTCCTGCGCATCCTTCAACATCTGTTGATCCTCTGTTCCTTCTCATGTTGGTGGTGGGTGGAGCTTCCTATTCCTCATCCTGCGCTAATACGTTCGCTATGAACTCGCTAGATCTTCTGCACTTGAGCCATTGCTTTTACTAGTAACTATACTCATGCTATGTTGTCCTTGCACCTATCCCTGCTGCTATTTCTCAACCCTTTGAGCTTATGCTAGCTCACTTTGATCACCTGTTGGCAAATCGCGATATTTCTTGAAGGCTTTCTCCCCCTGGAATTTTACGTCCTGTCTCACGATGATCCTCTTGTTGCTCAGAATATGGATCCTGTATGACTTGTACGTTTCGTTGTAGCCAATGAAATATCCCTTCTCCACAGTCTGATCAAGTTTGGTGCGTTTGTCATCTGACACATGATAGCATGCTATGTTGGCAAATATCTTGAAGTGGTCGACCTTTGGCTTCTTCCTTGTAAAGACCTCCTCTAGTGTTATCTTCCCCAACGCTCTATGAGGGACCCTATTTTGTATGTACACCACTGTGCTACAGGCCACTACCCATAAGAACTTGGGCATATCCTATTCATACAACATTGTCTTCGCTGCCCCAACAATAGTCCTGTTCTTCTGCTATGCTACTCCATTTTGCTGTGGATTGTATGGAGTTGTCCACTCCTTCCTGATGCCCTCCTTCGCACCAAATCCCATGACGTCCTTGTCTATATACTCACCTCCATTGTTTGTACGAAGCACCTTGATCCTTTTTCCTGTCATGTTCTCCATAAGAGCCTTAAACTCCTGAAAGCGACTGAAGACTTCATCCTGTGTCTTCAAAAAGTAGATATAGGTTTTCCTGGAGTAGCCATGCTAATTTTAGATAACAATGGTATGTTTAATGCTTGAGAGCAATTTATTTCAATCTTTCTTATTAGCCCAATATTAATTTCCAGATTAGCAATAACATTAACTTGATAGTAAATGCAGATAGAACATAAATAGTAAGCAGAAGAGAAGCCAAGACAAGAGGACATAGTGTTTGGTGGATGCCAAGGAAAAACCCCAATGCGGGGAAAACCCTTTGATCAAATCATCTTATTATTCTTCAAAAGTTCAATAGAGAGATTGCAATATACAGAATACACTTGCCCAATCATTGTCAAAATAGTCTAGTCAAACAACAGTCAACATGATGCCCTAACCAGAAAGTCAACGCTTGTCAAACCAATAGAAACACTCCTCCGAATCAGCTCGGTCAAACTCAGTCAATGCAGCCTCCAAAGATAGTCCAAGTCAGCCCAAAACAGATCCAAAAATCACTATCAAACACAGTCAACAGAAAGTCAACGTTGCGGTCAACACAGGTCAACTTGCTCCAAATGCCTCCGTATGTCTGCCAAAGAATGCAGCCTAAAAAGATCAAACTTCCTACCTGAAAACCGCAGTAAAAAAGGTTTAGTTGACCCTGGGTCAACGCTAGTCAACGCTATGCAATTAGCCCAAAAAAAAGATCTGCGATTTCAGAAATATCCAATGACCTTTGCCACACGTGTGAAGAAGAGAAGCTGATCCTTGTACGAACCAATGAGGAGAGAGAATGTGTTGAGTGATGATGTCCAAAATGAGGAAGAGGTCTCTCATATTTATATAATCCATTGAGAGTGGAGACACATCTGTTGGGGCTTGTGAGCCTACATTAGACTTCTAGCCGACCTTGACAATTTGCACGTGTGAGAGATTAAATTCAAAATCTCACTTCTGCTCATCCAAACAAGATGATCTTTAGATCAATCTTTCACCTCTTGGAAAGAGGAGTCCAATAAAAATATCATCTCCATCATATGAGCTGTCCAAGGTGGAGTTTGGCTCTAGTTGCCAATTTTAACACTCCCTCTCAATTAGGGAGAAATCCACTTGCCAATCCATCTGTCAACCTGTACCATCTCTATCATCCCTGCACTGCTCTTCTCTGCTAAACTATGAAGAAATAATGATGAATAATTTGATTGAGAGTGAGTCACAAGACCTTGCCACTCTCCACTGACCCAAAGATAGTATAGAGGTAAAAACCTCAACCAGATTTGATCCCAGATCAAGTTGTTGAACACCATGCATCCTAACATAGAGAGTACAACAATACACTATGCGTTCATCGGTAGTTCTATGGTCTCTATCCTCATTTCTCAACTCGTTGGCCAGATGAGAGGTACTTCGCATGAGTCCCAGACTACATGGGTAGGATGTATGCTGGGGCATCAACAAGAGAAGGTGAACCTGCTCATATATCAACCAACAAAGGGGGTATCACAGGGCAAGGTGAACCATTCACTTTGTACACAGCGCACCACAAGAGAAAGGTGAAACTCACCCTATGGTCGCTCATAGCTCCAAGAAGTACCCCCAAGCCCCTCGGAGCTCCCAGAGCTTAATGTCCAATTCAAGCGGGACCCTCATAGGAGGGTCTGTCCATGAATCCAAGTCTCTCACGGAAGGTTAATAATTTGACTTTCCCTAGGGGCTTAGTGAGAATATCTGCGACCTGCCCATCAATCCCAATGTGATGGAGCCTTATGGCACCCCGTTGTACCATATCCCAGATAAAGTGGTACTTGATATCAATACGCTGAGGGCGGTCGTGGAACACAAGATTCTCTGAAAGTCGAATCCCACTTTGGTTGTCGTAGTAGATCACAGTGGTATCCAACACATGCTCAAACAACTCACTAAAGAGCTTCCTCAACCAAACAAATTCATAACATGCCATACTTGTTGCAATGTATTCGACCTCGGCGGTGGTCAAAGTAACCGATTTTTGCTTCCTGGTCATCTAGGATATCGAAGCAGAACCTAGAGAGAAGCAACATCCAGATGTGCTCTTACGATCCATCACATTGCCAACCTAGTCAACATCAGTATATCCATGGAGCCTCAAATTCTCGGCAGTGTATCTCAATCCATAGTTAATTGTGCCCCGGATATATCTCAAAAGATTATTGGAAACAATCCAGTGTATGTGATGAGGCTCGACCATAAATTGACTCAACGTATTCACAACAAAGCATATGTCTGGACGAGAGTTAAACAAGAACATCAGGGCCCCCACGAGTTGACGATACTCAGAAGGATTTCCAAAATCGGGCCCAGCGACACTTCCGCATATTAGCTTCTTAAAGTTGAGTTCCAACGGAGTAGTCACAGACTTGCAGTCCACCATCGCAAATCTTTCAAGCAACTTCATAATATATTTTCCTTGAGAAAGGAAAATCTCACTTGGCTTTTGCCAAACGTCCAAGCCTAGGAAGTAGTGCATCAACCCTAGGTCTTTCATCTCAAATTCATAAGCCAACTCCCTCTTACATTGATTAATGAGAGGGTCTGCATCTGTCAAAAAAAGATTGTCCACATAGACCACCAAAATCAGAGGCTTGTCATTATCAACCTTGAAGTAAAGGTTCGGATCAACTTCACTTCTTGTAAATCCAAACTTCATCAAATAGCTATCGATCCTCTCATACCAAGCCCCGGGGGCTTGCTTCAACCCATAGAGGGCTTTCTTCAACCTTCATACATGTGACTCTTGGTCCAAAACTTCAAATCCTTCGAGTTGTTCTACATAAACTTCTTCCTTAAGCGAGCCATGTAAGAAAGAAGTTTTGACATCCATTTGATGTAGATTCCATCCTTGTGAGGAAACAAGGGCAATAATCGAACCTATGGTGGTATATCGAGCAATCGGGTCAAATATCTCATAATAGTCTATACCTTCCTTTTGCGAGAAGCCTCAAGCAACGAACCTGGACTTGAATTTTTCAACACTCCCATTAGCTCCATGTTTGATTTTGTAAAGCCATTTCGAGGTGACAATAGACTTGTCCTTTGGTCTAGGGACCACATCCCAGACATCATTCTTCGTTGCATCCTTCCAAACTTGGTGCTCCATGAATTCTTTGAACGTTCCAGGCTCAGATTGAAAAATGGCGCTCATGGCTACAAAGTACCCTTGGTACTTGTTCGAATTCTTACTTTCACGAAATGCCCCCCTCGGTGCAATATGTCTCTCTGCATCTTCGAGAGTATCTCTAAGCTATGAGGGTCTTCTTTTTGAAGAAGAGGGCTCACTAGGAGGTGGATCAATGGGATCCATCGGACCTTCAATATCGGGCATCGATTCATCCTTCGGTTCTTCCTGCTTTCCTGCATCTTCATCTTTGTCTTCCTTTGAAATAGGAAGATCTCTAACCTTCCCAAGGGAAACATCTTCATTGCAGGTGACATCATGACTTATCTCCACTTCCTTTTGACCAGACACATAGATTCTATATGCCTTTGAAGTTTCACTATAGCCCATGAATGTTCCCTTCTTTCGAGAAGCATCTAACTTGCTTCTCTTTTCTTTCGGCACATGATAATATACGAGACTTCCAAAAATTATAAAGTGAGAAACATCGGGTTACTTACTGGTGAAAAATTCTTTGGGAGTCTTGGAGTCCAATGCTTGATGTGGGCATCTATTTTGAACATACACGGCAGTGTTGGCAGCTTCTCCCCATAGGAACTTCGCTAGGCCTTGGTCATGATGCATGGCATGAGTAGCTTCAATGATGGTTCGATTCTTCCTTTCAGCGACTCCATTTTGTTTAGGAGTATAAGCAATACTGTAGTATCCCAAAATGGAATAATACATTGATACACAAACACAATATTTGAAACATAGAAAATGTACATGTAAGATTATGATCAACACAGATGTAGATAGAATAGATGAGCCATTTTATTCATAGGATATGATTCAGTTACACAAGTGTACAAAATATAAGGTACTCTAGCCAAAGAGATGGCCTAGAATGACCCTGAAAGCATGCTACAACAAGCACTGCGTAACTGGAGAGCTGCAGGAAGTAATACTGCATTGTCCCTTCAGCAGATGATGAACATGTAACTGCTGGCTGAAAGGGAAATGCAGATATATGAAGCTTAGGAGCTTTGATGATGCCAAGATTCTAGATCTAGGCACTATGATGGAAACCCAAGATAACCCAGAAAGGAAATTTCATATCTATAAGATTGGAAATTTACCCTCTTGGGGTTTGATCCCTGTTCTGTTGGGTTATGCAGATCGAAGCTAGATATGATCATATGATGGTTGCAATATGATTTACAACCATATTTAAACTTTGAGGGTTGATCCCTCCTTCAGATATCCAAGCTAAGAGCTTGAGATCTTGTCTCTTCTTCCTCCTCCTCAAAGGTGCAGCAACTGAAGATGTAGTTGCCGAAGACTCTACGTTGTACAAGAGGGAGATACTCAATGCCTACTGAAATTTGCTGCAATAAGCTCTTGGCTGATGGAAATAGTTATGGCAAGGTGAGGGTATGATCCCTCATAGGTTTCCTAGCTGAAATGCTAGAAATTTCCTTCCTCCTTTGGATCTACAATGATGGACTGCACAATCCTTGATGGGACTGCTGTAGGTAGGAGGTCAATAATATTTGGCCTGATGCCAGATTTTTAATGAAGCTCTGAGAATGATGATATTGAAGCCCAAGGTGACATGAATAATCCTTCACCGGTTCTCCAGCTGAAATACTGAAGACAACTTCCTCCTCCCAAAGTGATCTTAAAAAATAATGCAATTTCTGAATCTGGATATTCTGCAGAGAGTAGGAACACTATGGCACCAATGGTTGATGATGAAATAGTAGCCTAGAATACCTTCTCAGAGTAGGCACACAAGTCCCCCGTGGGTAAGGGTGGGATTCCCGCTCGGGAACACCCTGTGCTAAACAACACTGCAGACTTAGCTAAACAACATAAGAGTGCATGGAATGTCAAAATATAACTCTAGATCTAAACAGATCACAAATCATAAAACTAAATCCCCCTTCTATGTTTCCTTCATCTCCATTATATATTTTATGAGCCTTCCCATGCCTCTAATTGCGTTGTGCATGTAGACATAAGTCTTCATGTTTTACTGCGATGTCTCTCCAAGTCCTTCATCATGTCTACATGCAAGGTGCACCCTCTCGATCATGTGTGCATTAATTGCACTACTTCCTCCATCACTTCATCATGAATGATTTATGATCTTACCTTGGATTCCCTCCATGATCTCAATTGACTGCTTCAACCTCCATGATCTATCTCATTAATGAGACATGATCTCCACTCCTTTCACATTAGTAGCTTCTCCACTACTCCATTATGTAGATCTATGTTTAATTAATCTACATTCACACATCAAAAAGTGGATATTATTCATCTTTGAGGATTATGGGTCCCTCCACCCTTTTATTTCCTTAATTAATTAAGTTTATTAAGAAATTTAATATTCGAAATATCATGTGAAAATTTAGGAATATTACAGTCCTCCCTAGAAAAATGTTGCTTGTCCTCAAGCAACTGCAAAAGTAGATTCAAAAGCCATCTATCCCCCTCCAAATTGCATCCTCATAAGGAAGGCCTCCCCATCTGCTGCAATGTGTTATGCATGTTTGGTTCCAAAGTTGTCTCTCAAGAATGCATAGAGTGACTTCCAACTGTTTGGTTAAATGTCCCTTCTTCTCCAAGAAGTACCAAGTGACAACCATATGTTGTCCAACATCATCATCAATACATGAGATACATAAAATAAAGTGGTTCTTATCACAAAGGAAAAGTCCCATCTCACAAAGCATTTCCACATCCCATGTTTCATGAAGTACATTGAGCATTGATATGCCCTCATCCTTAGCCTTGTTGGATCCAAGCACCTTTCCAACATTGTGTAAAAGAAGAAATAGAAACATATGGGTAGACAAAGATGTCAAACCATATTCTCCCAATAGTAACCACCGAAGTAAGGCCTCTTGCTACCATCCTCCATCTCCATCATGCAAGGTGGAAAAGCCAAACTCCCCCAAAAGCAACCAAAGCAACAAGAGATCTTGCTGCCTTTTCACCTCCTCATGTGCATCATGGAGTAAAAACACACTGATATACATGTGGAATGTTACATCAGCCCAATACAAGCTAACGCCATCAATACACATCATGAGAGTTCCATGCCAAGTTCTACACAATACAAAACACATAGACATATGAGTTGTCATGTGATGGCCAAACTCTCTCAAGGACAACCAAAGTGAACATGCCTTCTTTTGCTTTATTCTATTAGTGATACACAAGGCATGAGTCAAAGAAGTATGAGCTATTGGGTGGTAACCATACTCACCCAAGAGCAGCCAATGCAACCATGCCTCCTTCTTCATTACATGAGTGTTATTCAAGGCATGGATCAAAGAAATAGGAGCCTTTGGGTAGTAACCAAACTCACCCAAGAGAAACCAACATAACCAAGCTTCTTGTTGCCCCATGTCATATATCTACAAGTGGTCATGCAACCCCTTGCTCATCATCCTCACCCACTCATCCCAATGTGGATGATGAATGATGTTCTGCATAAACATGGTATCCTCCCTTTGTAGAATACCATCCTCCTCAAATTGATGAAGAACCTTGCACTCCATGATATGTTTAAGTGCGCCTCTAATGAGACCTCTCCATGAGATCTTCTTCTCATCAATGGCCCTCCAAAACCAATAAGGTTCTAGATCTGCTGCAGGTAGAAGTTTCTCTTTGAGTTGTGAGATGCTCATTGAGAAAGAGTCATCTTGAAAGGGGAAAAGATTGCCCATCTCAAGATGTATACCATCTATCATCTTTTCCTCCATTGCTTCATGAATGAAGCTGCCATTTGATTTCTCCCATAAGGAACGGATCCTCTTCTTCTCATTGTTTCTCATTAACAACGTTGTAGATCTGCAAGGTGATGTATGTGCTGTCTCAAAGCAAGACATAATGCTGAACTCATAGCCAACCATTGTACATAGGACCATACTCATCTCATCCTCTGAAATTCTACATTTCAACTCAAAGGGCTGAATGTAGTTCAACAATGACAAACGGGGATAATTTTTCATCTCCTCCTTGATTATATCAAGGGTCCTCTACGCAATGATATGATGCTGCTCCAAATCAACATGTTTTTCTAACCCTTGGTCATGCATCAGCCCTAATGGCATGTCCCCATAAGTTTCAATAAGAGGTGCTGAAACAATATGAGATGGAAGTGGATTCATATCTTGGATCAACTGATACTCAGAAACATCTTGCAAGAACACAAGAGTTTCCTCTTCCAGTGCAATGATCTCTCCAACTGCTGGTAAGAGTGATGGCTGCACTTCTACAAGTGTACCAGCGTTGGTATCTGTCTTCTCCTCATCATGCATCTCATGAGAAATGCATGGGGTTCCAAATTTCAATAACTCAAGATCATCTTGCAAAGATGCAAATGATCCTCCTTTTGATGTAAGCACATATGCAGCTGGTGGTGGTAGAGGCTCCTCCTCCTTAGTGATAATGAGGACATCTTCTTTTAGATCTTCATGTACTATCTCCTTGATGATGGGAGATGTTACTATGTGACATGTCTCTGGCTTCTTTCTACCACACTTCTTCTTCAGTATTTGAATAAAATCTACATAAGTAGACACTTTCATATGGGACAAGTGACCGAACCACCAATATCTTGCTTCACCTTCTAGGTGCAGCGCTGAAAACTCCACAACCTCTCTTTCTGCTATAAATAATTCATCCCTCCAAGCCCTAAATGTGCTTGTGGAAGATCCATCAAATGTAGGCAAGAGGAATCTATGCCTCTTTCTTCTTTTGCTGCTTCTGGATCTCCTCTCTTCTTTGAGTTGCAGAAACTGTTGGAGAGAGAGATTCTCCTTCAATTCTCTAGGCTGTGACTTGGATTCAGACATATATTCACTTAGGGTCTCATGCCCCAATTCTTCATCATATTCAGACCAATCCTCTTTCTCATCAAAGAAAGTGGATCTAGTGGAATAATGTGAAGCTCTTTGCTTCTCCGGTCTTCTTTTCTGCTGATAAGAAGTACTAGGACCTTCTTGAGGTTTCTCTTTGCCTTTCTCTTCTTGTTTCATTGATCTCCTGGGAGAGATCCTTCATAGCTCTAAAGAAAGATGAGGCAAAACTTAATCCCTCCATTATAGTAGATCTCTACTATCTGCTTTTCTTATGTTGTCAATAATGTCCACAAGCTGAGCCAAATATCATGCTCTGATACCACTGTAATATCCAAAAATGAAATAATGAATTGATACAAAAACAAAATATTTGAAACACAGAAAATGTACATGTAAGATTATGAACAACACAGATGTAGATAGAGTAGCTGAGCCATTTTATTCATAGGAGATGATTCCGTTACAACAATGTACAAAATATAAGGTACTCTAGCCAAAGAGATGGCCTATAATGACCCTGAAAGCACGCTACAACAAGCACTGCGTAACTGGAGAGCTGCAGGAAGAAATACTGCACTGTCCCTTCAACAGGTGATGAACATGTGACTGCTGGCTAAAAGGGAAATGCAGATATATGGAGCTCAGGAGTTCTCATGATGTCAATATTCCATATCTAGGCACTATTATGGAAACCCAAGATAACCCAGAAAGGAAATTCCAGATCTATAAGATTGGAAATTTACCCTCTTGGGGTTTGATCACTGGGTATTCCTGGTCGAGAATCCTGTATCTTTCCTTGAGAGGCCTCTTGTAAGAGTTTTCACTACATTCCACTATCAGGAATTTGGCCAAAGCTTCAATCTTAATGTACAACGCAGTTCCTGTTGAGGATTTGTGTGTGTTGCAAGGTAGAAGTTGTGGAGGTTTGATTTGGGAGATTTGTGAGCTAGATTTCATTGGAGGGAGGTTCCTTTCTCTTTGGAGGCTAGTAAATAAGGCCCTGGAGATTTATTGACACATTTGGCATCAAGCCATAGTATATTTATCCCCTACAATGCAGTATCAGTCTGGATTTGTGATATTTTAGGGAGGAGTTGCAGGGGTTTCTGCAGTAGGTGATTTGGGAGGTGATTTCTCTAGTGAAAGGGCCAACCTTTCATCCGAGGAATTCATTTGAGGAGAGCACATTCATTCTTGTATCATCTTCAACCATCTACACTTCAGTCACTTGTTGCAACATACTTTCAGCGATAGGGTTGCATCTCATATTTTATTATTGGGTGTTTTTCCCAGAGACCCTTTTGGGTTCTTGTCTGGAGGTTGTATAGAGCCCATATCTTTATTTTTGCATCTATTGTGGCACATATTAGCCCCATAAATTTTGTGTACTCATTTCCTGTAGCAATGTTTCTAAAAATTCGTTGTAGTAGTGTCTCTGGCATTTTTATATAGTAGCAGCACCTCTTATGGAGGGATTTCTTATTTCGAGGCTTTTTCTATCTTGTTGTACATTTTGTGGTCCATTGTTTTGTACTATTTTTCTGTTGTTATAATGAATGGAAGGTCTCCATATTGGCCTCTTGATTTTATCTATGTTTACACTGCTATTTCCATGGTTTTTCACTATATTCCTGCTTTTCTCATTTAAGAATATTACAATGGAGTCATTAAGGAAGAAGTGTACATAGAGCAGCAAGAAGGTTTTGAGATCTTCAAAAGTGATTCGCATGTGTGTCGACTCAAGAGAGAATTATATGGGCTAAAGAAATCACTTTATTCTTGGTACACTCGAATTGACAACTATTTCACTAGACTAGGCTTCACCAAAAGTGAAGCTGATGCAAACCTGTACCATATTATGGTTGAGGGTAAGCTATTGATTATTGTACTTTATATTGATGATCTAATTTTGACTGGTGATGAGCAGCTGATACATTCATGCAAGGAGGATCTTGCAAGAGAGTTTGAAATGAAGGACATGAGACTCCTTCATTATTTCCTTGGTTTGGAAATATGGCAGCAGCATGGTGAAATTTTTGTTTCTCAAGGCAAGTACGCCAAAGAGATACTCGGTAATTTTCACATGGAGAGATGCAAACCCATGGACACTCCTCTTCCAAGAACTTGGAGGAAATAGGATGCTACTTCTGGAGAGTTAGTGGATGCTACTGTCTACAGGCAGTTAATTGGTTCATTGATGTATCTAGTGAACACCATACCATATCATTTTCTACGTCGTTAACCAGCTGAGTCAAGCTATGGTTAAGCCTACCAAGCTATTTCGGAAGGTGGGGAAGCATGTCTTGAGATACTTGAGGGGCACATCAAAGTATGGATTATGGTACAGATGGACAAAGGGAGTGAAGCTTCAAGGCTTCACAGATGCAGATTGGGCAGGCAGTCCATCAGACAAAAAGACCACATCAGGAGGGATCTTCAACATAGGATCGACAAGAGTTTCTTGGTATAGTAGGAAGAATCGATTTCTGGCACTCATTTCAACGGAAGTAGAGTACATGGAAGCAAGTCAAGCTGCATGTGAGGCTATTTGGACGAGAAAGATCTTCATTGGTTTTTTTGGTTCTCAGATGGATCCGACAGTGGTACATTGTGATAGTCAAAGTTGTGTTAAAATATCAATTAATCATGTGTTTCATCATAGGTCCAAGCACATAGATATATGGTACCACCATCTCAGAGATTGTGTGCAGAGGCGAATAATGTTACTTCAGTACATTCCCATGGAAGATCAGGATGCAGATATTCTGACGAAGGCACTCACCAAGAGAAAATTAGAATACAATAGAGTTAGGATCAGGGTGAATGATAATCCCTTTCTTGTTGAGAGAGACTGTTGAATTTAAACAAGAAATTTCAACACCCACGCTGGCGTGGGACCAGGAGGTCCAAGCAGCACCTACACTAGTGTGGGACAACAGGTCTTAGCAGCACCTACACTAGTGTGGGCTAGATTTGGTGCATGTCTATTTTAGTTATCCCTTAATTAAGATGGATAATAAAATGTAATCTAATCTCAAAATAACTTGTAATAGTTAACTGAGTGTGTTAAACTTAGTTAACTCTTGAATTTCGAGTTGAAGGTAGTTGGTGAGGCATGCAGAGTAATTCTAGTTGTAACAGAGTTCGAAGTGCAGTGGTGCATTAGTTAATGCAAGTTGTAATCATTTTAACTCAGTTGTGCTAGTTGTAACTATTTGATACACTAGTGAGAGATGAAGTGAATTAAATATTATTTAATTCACAATCAGTGATATCACATGCAACTGAGGATTTACTATTATTAGTTGCATGCATGTCAGTTCCAGTGGAGACCCACTTGAGATTTAGGTGAAAGGGAAGTTGACTATCAGTTGTAGGATTATTGGGTTGCACCCATGCAACCAAACACCTATTGGATTGCCCATGATCCTTTCACAATCAAGGAAGGCTAAAATTCCTAAATAATAGGGATTGAATTCATCGGGGATTACGCAATCAAGACAGGCTGTCGGGAGGCAGAAAATTGGCTAAGAATTGGTCAGTTTTATCTAGGACAGTGTGAGACAGTTAGTTGAGTACATGAGGGCTCTTGTGAGAATATTTTTGTGTAATTTTTTCATGTATCCATGTTGAATATATAATAGAAGATAGTGGGGTTTTGAGCAACAAGCTTTCCCCGAGAAATTATCTATGTTGTGGGTTGATTGATTCTTCTTTGCTTCATGTGATTGGTGATTGTGTTTTTAATTCCACAATTGATTTGTAGAAGTGATTCAGTATATATCTTTAGCACATTATTAGATCGGATTGAATCCATGATATACATTATTGTTGTATAATTTCTACACTCTTCAAACAGAGTTATGGAACCAGAGATTTGCACACCTTTATTACAAAGCCCTTCCCGAAGCAAGGAAGGTGGTGATAGGGATGCCCAAATTGGGAGATTATCATGAAGGTATATATCAAGGTTATGCCGAAGGGAAGAATATAAGGGGGCCATTCCCCTCAAGTGTCACAAAGACAACTGATATCTTGCAGTTGATACATTATGACTTATCTGGTATTTTGCCTGTGACATCATTGGGAGGATGTTCCTATTACATGACTTTTACAGATGAATTCTCACGCAAGACCTGGATATATTTTTTGAAGAAGAAGGAAGAAGCATTCAAATGGATTTTTACCCTCAAGGCCTTGGTGGACAATCAAACCGAGAAGAAAATCAAAGTTTTGAGGACCGACAATGGGATTGAGTATGAGTCAAATGAGTTTAATAATTTTTTTAGAGAAGCTGTCATTAAGAGGGAGACCACAACTACATACACTACTAAGAAAAATGGTGTTGTTGAAAGAAAGAACATGACCATTGTGGAAGCTACCCGCGCCATGCTATATGACCAAGGTCTTCTGAAGTTTCTGTGGGGAGAAGTTGCGAACACTGTTGTGTATGTTCAAAACATATGCCTGCATTCTGCTTTGGACTCCAAAACTCCCAAAGAAGTCTTTTCTGGTAAGAAACCTGATGTTTCTCATTTTAGAGTTTTTGGTTGTCTTGTTTAATTTCATGTGCTGAAAGAAAAGAGAAGCAAGCTGGATGCTTCTGGAAATAAGGGAATGTTTATGGGCTACAGTGAAACTTCGAAGGCATATAGAATCTATGTGCTTGGTTAAAGAGAAGTGGAGATATGCCACAATGTCACTTTCGATGAAGATGTTGCCCTCAAGAAAGTAAGCAATCTTCCTAGCTCCAAGGAAGACAAAGAAGATGAAGAAGCTGGGAAGTTAGAAGAGTCGGAAAAGGATGAGCTGATGCCCGATGTTGAAGGACCTATGGATCCCATTGATCCACCTCCTTCAAATAAGAGAATACCTTCATGGCTTAGGGATACTCTCAAATATGTCGAGTGACATATTTCCCACAAAAACAATGGTAACCCCTGATCATATAGCATGGCTTTGGCAGGCCCTCCGTTGGATCTGTTCTTCCTCTCCGCAAACCCATTTTGCTGGGAGTTTTAAGGAACTGTGAACTCCATCCTAATGTCTTCCTCCTCACAATAATCAAAAAAATCACCAAGGGTGTACTCCCCTCCATTGTCCGACCTCAGGGACTTGATCTTCTGACCTATTTGAATCTCCACATGAAGAGCTCTAAAATCCTGAAACCGCTTGAAGACCTCACTCTTGGTCTTCAAGAAATAAATCCAGGCCTTCCTGGAGTGATCATAAATGAATAAAACATAGTACTCATATCCACTCAAGAAAACATGAGACATTTGACTGCTCACATCGGTATGAATCAAATCAAGTATCCCAGTTGATATATTGTCACTGCTGGGAAAAGGGGATTTGGAAAACTTGTCCATCGCACATCCTCTACATGTGTCTAGGTGATTAGTACTGAAATCTGGCACACCTGTAGTGATCTCCCGCAATATCCTCAAGGCTTCATGATACATGTGCCCCATCCTGTGGTGCCAAATCTTGTAGAGTTCTGAACTTCTAGCTCTGCTTCCAGTACTACTTCTTAATGCCAAAAGGGGCTGAAATGCAAACTTGTAAAACTTTGCATGGCGTACACCAATCACTCTAGCTGACTCAGCTGGAGCACCCCTGGGATATATAAGCACCTGTCCTCTACTGAACAATACCTCATACCCTCTGTCCTCTAATGCTGAGACGTATATAATGTTCTTCCTCATCCTTGGCACATATAGAACATCTGACACCTTCAAGGGAGGTTTGGGATCCCTATCAAATGTCAATGTCCCCACACCGACTACTCTAACAATGCTTTCATCTCTGAGTACTACCTCTATATCAATGACACTCTCTGAAAGCTCTGAGAAGTACTCACGAACTCCTGTCATATGACGTGAAGCCCCACTATCAACACTAAATACCTGAAGATGCTCCGCCAGTGGAGGGAAATGCACACTCCCTCTCACCCTCCGTGGTAGGTGATCCTGCACTAGTGGACTCACAAGAAATGAACCAAAACTCCCGGTCAAAGCTCTCCGAAAATTCCTCTATCTCTACTGATGTTGCCATGGTCTTGTTCTTCCCCTTCTTCTTCTTCTCCGGTCACACAACTGCATACTGTCCCATCCTCTGACAATTCCAACACTTCACCTTGGAATAGTCCTTCTCCTTGTTCAGCTGCTTACCTTTACCTTTGCCTTTTCCCCCACCACCACTTGTAGAAGCTTGCTTCTTTCCCTTGCCTTTCTTGCCTCCTACTAACAATGATACTTCCTCATCCTGCTCAACTGGTTTGGCTACCTCAAGTTGGTTCTTTCTAATTTCATTCTGTATGCAATCATCCCAGAACCTCTCCCAAGTGGGAAGGGTCTCACGTGCACAAATCCCATCAGCAAAGTTCAGCCATGAACTAGGAAGGCGATTCACCGCAATCCACACCAACTCAGTGCGTGGAACGACCTATCCAACTACTTCCAACTCATCTCTTACATTTGTGATCTTTGTGAGGTATGCAGTAATACTCTCAGTCTTTTCCATCTTAATGGCCTTCAACTTCTCCCTTATGACCATTTTTCTGTTCTCATTGGTACTCAGGTAGATATTGGTCAAGGTTGTCCACATCTCATGAGCAAGTCTCTTTCCTCTCACATGAGGAATGCAATGGTCTTTAATACCATCCAGAATCAGTGTCTTGCCTTTGTTATTAATCTTATTAAAGTCTGCCAACTGAACAGGGTCAGTAGGCACATTAACAGGGCGTTGTTGGAACTCAATATTATACCCCATACTTATGCCTCCTCAAAGATGCTCTGCATTCTTTCCTTCCATACACTGTAGTTGTTATGCCCATCCAACCTATCCTCCACCCTCAAGCACAAAGACATGCTTGCTGTTCTAATAAACTGAAAATGACATTGTTGTAATAAAGGTTCTGATTTCTGTGTGTAAAATTAGTTTGTTGTAATTTTTCTTCTTGCTATACCAAACTGCACATTTCAACAATCTAGCTCTGATACCGTATAGAAATTTTAAGACCCACTTCGATTTTCAGTTTCTCCTTATTTCTCATATAAATTTAAATGCACATTCCCATAACCATACATTCAACAAGCTAGAAAAATAAATATTTTCTGAAAACACAAATTCTAGAAATTTCAGAGTGCTGAAAATGCAGAAATAAAAACTAAGAAAAATAAATCAGCCACACACAAAAAATAACATGTTGATTTTTGGTCAACTTGACCCTGGAAAAACCCCCTACAACTCTTGGGGAAAACCAGTTCGAAAGCTCTTCTTTATTTATGAATATAGATTTTACAGTGAGACATAAATTACAACAAAAATTCCAGTAACTTAACAAATGTACTTATCTCGATTTTCGTTCTTATACCCCACCTTGGAAAATGTGTTGAACAGTAAACAATCAAAACAGAAATTTCTACAGCATTTATTACAAGATTAAATGATGACTGTCTTTCTCGATATTTGTGCCTAGCAGTACTATTGTATGGCTGTACAGGATGTACAACAGAGCCTCCTCGATTTTCGTGCCTCCTTATGCCTTGAAAATTGTGCTGCCGCTATTATACGACTGTTGTACAGATTTTCTCGAAATATGTGCCACCAAACAAAAATACCTCTCCTCATTTTTTGTGCACAGAATCTACCCAGAAAACTATGCTGAAGCTTCTGTATGGATTCCTTGAAAACTATGCCTCCCTCGAAAAATGTGCCACTCCTGTTGTACAAATTTCTACCTTGGGAATCGTGCCTCTTTGCTACTGTACGGATTTGCTGAAGTCTCTAGTTGTTGTCCTCCTTCTCCTCACTGCTCAAAAATTTCTCCCTTTCTCTCTCTTCTCTTCTCTCAATCTGTTCATGAAATAATGAATGATCTTTTCTCTCTTTTTCCTCCTTTAACCTAAACCTAAGTGACTTTTAGGGAATCCCTAAATCTAATGGCTGAGATAGCTTTAGATCTAGGGCTGAGATTAAATGCTCATTTAAATCTCACTTTCTATTTTTTAATTCGCTCCACTTTAATAAAGACCCTCTTAGTCATTTATTTTCAAAGTCACTTCTCACTTTCTAATTTCACATTTATTTCCAAAAGTCACTTTTTTTGGACACTTTTCCCTAGGCAAAAGATCAAATCCTTAGGGAACCACCTATCCTCTGGTAACCAAATTTCAACACTCCCTCTTACCGAGGAAGGTGTTCCTCACCACACCCATCTTGTCTCTAAAGTAGACATGCTTGCCCCGTGGTAAGGCTTTGGTAAGAATATCTGCAACTTGCTCATCAGTGGGAATATACTCAAGCTTCACAGCTCCTTTCTGAACATAGTCTCCGATGAAATGATATTTGATCCCGATATGCTTTGACCTGTCATGAAATACTGGATTCTCCGTGAGTCTAATGCAACTCTGATTATTACAGTAAATCACTGAAGGTCTCAACGGCTGACCAAATAAGCCAAACAACATCTTGCAAAGCCATATGGCCTCACAACTAGCTAGGCGGCTACCATGTACTGCGCCTGTGCTGAAATCAATGCCAACGACCTTTGGTGACAGTCACACAAGCTGCCAGGCACTGACCCAAAATAATACCACAGAAATTACTCTTCCTATCGGAAGCACAGCCTGCCCAATGCTAATCATAATTAGTGTACCACCTTAATCTCACTCCATCTCTCTGCCTATAATCGAACATACTCCTTTGTCCACCACAAGTACATAAAATGTGTTTTGCGGCAACTTGATGCACCCTCTTGGGCTCACAAATGGGCGGCTCATCGTGCTCTGAAAACAAATATCCGGTCTAGTGTTGACCAAATACATCAAGGAACCAATCAGCTGTCTGTACAATGTGGGATCCACCAACTCGGAATCCGAAGCATGAAGCTTCTTCCAGTTGGTGATCATCGGTGTCGACATGGGTCTACAATCCTCCATGTGGAATCTACCAAGGATGTCCACAATATACTTCCCCTGTCCCAGGAAGAAATGCCCCTCCTCTTGCCACACCTCCAAACCCAAAAAGTAATGCATCAAGCCAATGTCCTTCATCTCGAACTCCGACGCAAGATCTCTCTTGCAGCTCTCTATGAGTCTCTCTGCACCCGTAATGACCAAGTCATCCACATACAGCACCAGAATGAGAGGCTCCTCACCTATCACAATAAAGTATAGGTTTGGATCTGCATCACTCTTTGTGAAACCCATCTCCTGCAAGTACGTATCAATCCTGGAGTACCAAGCTCTAGGAGCTTGCTTCAGGCCATAAAGGGCCTTCTTCAGTCTGCACACATGGGACTCCTTCCCATGCACCTCAAAGCCTTGTGGCTGCTCAATGTACACCTCCTCCTATATGAAGCCATTGAGAAATGCGGTCTTCACATCCATCTGGTGGATCTTCCAACCCATCTCTGTTGCTATCGATATGATGGAGTGAATCGAAGTATATCAAGCCATGGGAGTGAAGGTCTCCTCATAATCTACTCCCTCTACCTAGGAGAACCATCTAGCCACAAACCTTGCTTTGAATTTCTCAATGCTGCCATTTGCAACATGCTTTACCTTGTAAAGACATCTGGAAGTAACCATGGATTTTCCCTCAGGCCTCCACACCACCTCCCAAACATCATTCTTCATGATAGAAGAATACTCCTGCTGCATGGCCTCTCTCCAGACCTGCTGGCTAGCTGCCTCCTCATAGATAGAAGGCTCAAAGTCAACGATGTTGGCAACCATTTCCATATAGCTACAGAACCTCTCAGGTGGTCTGCTCTCTCTGACTGGTCTCTTCGGCATAGCAATAGATGCGGCCTCTCTCAAGGTATCCTAAAGCCACTTTGGCTTCCTCTTCCCTAAGCACTCTTCTACCACCAAAGAATGAAACTCCTCCTCCTCATCAGGAGCTTGAACTCTTGACTGTCTGTCTGTTGTCCTCCTGCCAGAACCTGAACCTGTAGATGCTGAAGTACCATGTCAACTGTCCATCAGTGGAATACCTAGTGAACTGCTCTGCGGACTGCTCTGCATGCTGCCCGAAGCACCACCCCTATGACTCTGCGAGCCACTACTAAATAATGGATCTGAAACCATACCTCCTGATCCCTTCCCACTGGATCCTTGTGCTTGACTCAACTACTCCTGAGGGTCTGGCTGATCCAGATACTCTAACTCTCGTGACCTCCTGAAAGCCCGGTCCTCCTCAAACTTCACATCCCGCTTGACAACAACTCTCCTCTGTGTAGGAATATAAATTCGAAAGGCTTTCAAGGTCTCACTATAGCCCATAAATATACCCTTCTCTGCAGTGGGCTCTAGCGTGGCCCTCTTCTCCTTGGGTACGTAGGAGTATGCAATACACCCAAAGATACAAAAATGACCAATATCAGGATTCTTCCCAGAAAAAGCCTCCTCCAGAGTCACATGCCCCAAGGAATGATGCAGACTCCTGTTTTGAAAATAAACAACAGTGTTGGAGGCCTCTACGCACAAAAACAATGGTAACCCCTGATCATGTAGCATGGCTTTGGAAGGCCCTCCGATGGATCTGTTCTTCCTCTCCACAATCCCTTTCTGCTTGGGGTTGTAAGGAACTGTGAACTCCCTCCTAATGCCTGCCTCCACACAATAATCAAAAAACTCACCAAGGGTGTACTCCCCTCCATTGTTCGACCTCAGGGAATTGATCTTCCAACCTGTCTGAGTCTTCACAAGAGCTCTGAACTCCTGAAACCGCTTGAAGACCTCACTCCTGGTCTTCAAGAAATAAATCTAGGTCTTCCTAGAGTGATCATCAATGGATAAAACATAGTACTCATATCCACTCAAGAAAACATGAGACATCTGACCGCTCACATCGGTATGAATCAATCAAGTATCCCAGTCGATCTGCTGTCACTGCTAGGAAAAGGGGATTTGGAAAACTTGCCCATCACACATCCTCTAGATGTATCTAGGTGATCAATACTAAAATCTGGCACACCTATAGTGATCTCCCGCAATATCCTCAAGGCTCCATGATACATGTGCCCCATCCTGCGGTGCCAAATCTCGCACAGCTCTGAAATGCTAGTTCTGGTGCTGGTACTACTGCTCAATACCAAAGGGGCTGAAATGCAAACTTGTACACCTTTGCATGGCGTACACCAATCACTAGCTGACTCAGCTGGAGTGCCCCTAGGATATATAAGCACCTGTCCTCTACTTAACAATACCTCATACCCTCTGTCCTCCAATGCTGAGACGAATAAAAGGTTCTTCCTCATCCCTAGAACATACAGAACATCTGAAACCTTAAAGGGAGGTTTGGGTTCCCTATCAAATGTTAATGTCCCCACACCGACTGCTCTAAAAACGCTATCATCTTCGAGTACTACCTACATATCAGTGCCACTCTCTGAAAGCTATGAGAAGTACTCACAGACTCCTGTCATATGACGTGAAGCCCCACTATCAACATACCAGATACCTGAAAATGATATGCTATTGGAGGGAAATGCACACTCCCTCTCACCCTTCGTGGTAGGTGATACTGCACTAGTGGACTCACAAGCAATGAACCCAAACTCCGGGTCAAAGCTCTCTGAAAAGTCCTCTATCTCTGCTGATGCTCCCATGGTTTTGTTCTTCCCCTTCTTCTTCTTCTCTAGACACACAACTGCATACTGTCTCATCCTCTGACAATTCCAACACTTCACCTTGGAATAGTCCTTCTCCTTGTTCAGCTGCTTAAATTTACCTTTGTCTTTGCCCCCACCACCACTTGTAGAAGCTTGCTTCTTTCCCTTGCCTTTCTTGCCTCCTACTAACTGTTCTACATCCTTATCCTGCTCAACTGGTTTGGCTGCCCCAAGCTGGTTCTTTATGATTTCATTATGTATGCAATCATCCCAGAGCCTCTCCCAAGTGGGAAGTGTCCCATGTGCACAAATCCCATCAGCAAAGTTCAACCATGAACTGGGAAGGCCATTCACCGCAATCCGCACCAACTGAGTGGGTGGAACGGCCTCTCCAACTGCTGCCAACTCATCTCTCACATTTGTGATCTTTTTGAGATATGCAGTAGCACTATTAGTCTTTTCCATCTTAATGGCCTTCAGCTTATCCCTTAGGACCATTTTTCTATTCTCATTAGTACTCTGGTAAAGATTGGTCAAGGTTGTCCACATCTCATTAGGAAGTCTCTTTCCTCTCACATGAGGAATGCAATGGTATTTAATACCATCCAGAATCAGTGTCTTTCCCTTGCTATTCTTCTTATTAAAGTCTTCCAACTGAACAGGGTCAGTAGGCACATTAACAGGGCGCTGTTGAGTACTCACCATAATACCCCAGACTTCTGCCTCCTCAAAGATTCTCTTCATTATTTCACTACAAGGAAAAGACCCTCTAGCAGAGGTTATAAAGGAGGTTTTTAGTGTTATAAAATTGGCCAAAATTGTCGAAAAAACATATGCTACCACATCCGTTTCTGGTAACAGAGTTTTTGGTGGAGCTTTTAACGGAAATTCAACACAACTAAAAAAAAATGGGCGGCCGAAGGTTATTACGGATGTTTTTTCGTCGGTTCTCTTATCAGGTTTTAACACACTGGTGCATATTGATAGACAGCACACCGGGGTGGTCGAACAAGAATGCACCAGGCCGTTAAGGAAAATAACAGCACTGGGCCTGGTGTTGGTGATACAATGCACGGGGTCGTTCTAATTGGTCTTGGGATTTGAGCGGTGCCCATAGGTCGTATAAACACACCGGTGCATATTCTTATATAAACACCCCGATGCATCGTATCACACAAATGCACCGAGGTTTAAAATTGGTATCGGTATTCGTGCGGTGCAAATATGTCATACAAATGCACCGGCACTTATCGACACATAAATGCCCCAGTGTGTACTATCACACAAATGAACCAAGCTTTGTAAATGGTATCAGTATTCGTGCGGTGCTTATTGATCATCCAAATGCACCGGTGCATACAGACAGAAAAAATGCCTCGGTGCGTAGTATCACATAGACACACCGCAATTTATAATTGGTATCGATATTCATGCAATGCTCATAGGTGGTAAAACATCACCGGTGCGTATAGATACATAAACGCACCGGAGCGCCGTACTGCACAAACGTCTTGATATTTTTAACTGGTTTTGGTATTTGTGTGGTCCCAATAGGTAGTATAAATTCACCGGTGCGCTTAATAATACAATCGCACCAGTTTTCATTTTTTATTTTTTAGAAACATCGACCTATGGCAGTGCAATTATTGTGATTGTTTTAAATTCATTATTCATCAAAAGTCGACACATATTATAACAATATTCATATTAATTAAATTTTTATTAATGGATTTGAATGTGATGTTTAGATTAATTTGTTATATCATATCATAATTATTGTGGTTTTTTAAAATTCATTATTCATCAAAATTAAACGCATATATATGTTATAACAATATTCATATGAATTAAATTTTTATTACTGCATTTGAGAATGACAATGGAGAATGCAATAGCGACAATAGAGAATGCAATAGAATAAATTAAAACATTTTTTATTATATATATATATATATATGAATAAAACATTCTTTTTCATACAAAATGGGATAGTTATTGGTATCCCTTTATCTTTCAATTGGGACACTATGTCCATTACATTAAAGAAAATGTCTGATTTCACAGACATTTTTCCAAAAATAGTACAATGCCTTTCTTTTATGTCCAAACATAGTGATCACCATTCTTCGCTTGAATTTCTATCGCTACTAGAGCTACTTCCATGACTTGGGTTATTTTCAAAAATGTTTTGTTCACGACGTTGATTGTTTTCTTCTTCTTCACCTTCTTCCATCAAAAAACATAAAAATAAACTGTAATGAGTGTATATACATTGGTGAGAATAATGAAAATTGCAATATTAAATAATATACATCAATGTAAATCGAAAAGAAATGACGTACCAATGCAACAATTGACTCATAAACTATACACATTCTTTCAAAACCATGTAACATGCCATATTTCAAGATTTGATCTGTTGGCGCAGTGCCATACTTTGTTTCCTGCAAGTTTTATACCCCATAACAAATCATATATTTAATATAAAATATTTATTTTTTCTATTAATTATAGACAGAGCTAAGTAAAACAAGATCGATAGATGCTTACAAATTCCACAATTAAGTTCTGATATGCCAACATATACGCACAACCCATATTTAAACCAATTTCAATCAATTCCTCTGATGGTTCTTCTTTGTATGTTAGCACTTGTTTGGAGACATTCAATGATGATTTTTGTAAAACAACTTAAAAATACAAAATGAAATCTAGTTAAGTTGTTATAAGGAAGTAACAATTACTCACAAACTTAGATATCAATCATTTTCTTCCTTGTCGTCCTGTTTTATGTGCTGAATGGGTTCCATTTTCTTTTCTTTTTTGCAAGAAAATACTTGAAAATTAATATTTAATACTAAATTGTTTATTTATTTTACCTAATGATCAAAAAATTCAATGATTACATATTACATTTGAAGCACGTTGTTGTTGAGATGACTCCTCCCGTGATGCAATTTTGTCCATTTCTTTGACCATCTCCTTGTACACCTTTTTTGAAATTCCTACTGGCATATTTCTGATATCAGCTCGTTCATCTTTTGATATTTTCATAATCTTCCTGAAAATGTAACATGACAATAAACTATTTAATTTTTATATTGATATATGAAAAGTAAGTATAAAAAAAGTGATATTTATAAATAATTCTAGACAAACATCTAAAGGAATATTACTTTTTCATTCCTTCTTTTTTATTGTTGTACGTTTTTGCTATTAAAAGTCTGACATGTCTCATTGACCAATTCTCTAGAAACTCTTCCTATAGTTTACATAAAATCTGGTTCTTGGAATCATTGGTTTGGTTTTTGTATTGTAAGTGGAAATAACGTCTATACATTCGTTCCACTAGATCCCTCAAACATTTGTAAAAGTTTTTTCCCCTTTCGTTAACCTCCAACACCACTCCAGATGAGCTAAGGAGAAATTCATTTTCATTTGCATGTTCTATTGTTTTTCTTTTCTTAGAACAACATTCATTTTCTGAGTTGTTGGTCCTTGTAGAACATTAAACAGAGGTGAATTAATAGATTTTTTCACACATGTTATCTAATAATTTTAATTATATTATTAATGAAAACTAAAAAAAGAAACTCATATTGGATCGATAGTATTTTTTCATTCCAGTACTTGATTCATTCTTTTTCAATTTTTCCATCAAGCTTATACGTTCTTTTGGTCCTAGATCAGAAATAATCTTATTGAGCTTCGTCATTTTGTGGCTCTGCATGATACACATTAAACAATACATATTATTTAAACTTACATATAGTTCAAAAATATTTTTTTTGTAAAAAATTTACAAAAAACTTGCATTTGTTGCTTTTATTGATGTGTTATCAGTATTTTTGTTACTTGATCTCTTGTCAGAAATTTCTTTAACAATATCAACCCTGTATCATATCAGTCAATAATATATTTTTAAATAAATTGTCAACTTCTGAATTAAAAAAAAAAAATCTCACAAAACCGGTGCACAATTCATGGTTAACGCACCGACTTCGGTGCGTTCAAGACTTTCCAACGCACCGAAAAAATAGTATAAAACACCGTACGGTGCTCTATGTCAACAAGAAGCCCCGGTGCATTACAAGTCAATAACTGCACCAGTTAACCATCATAAAAATAATAAAAATCGTCTAGTGTTAGTTTTTTTAGCATAAATCGGTGCTATATTTTACATATGGCACACCGTTAAAAAAATATTATTTTTTCACATAACTTATCCGATGCTCTTGTAAACAACAGAGCACCGGTGCGCTACCTTACATAGGGCGCATCGTAAAAAATCTTTTTTTTTTTTAAATCATTCCAAGGCCAACATGGATTAGGATACGACTATGCTAATCGTCCCGTCAGTTGCATGTCTTAGGTCTATATTTAGCAATACAAACCCCATAAATCTAAATTGAAAAGTCTTAATTCTGAATTACAGAAAGAAGAAGAGGAAAGGGGAGAAACAAAAAGAAAATAAGGTTTGTATTTTTTGAAAGTTTTTTTTCGAAACTGAACGTTTGCGGTGCATCATAATGAAATAGTGCACCAGCTGCATATTTTTTTAATTTTTTATGACAGTACTTGCGCGGTGCGCTGTGATAACTAACTGCCTCGGTGCATTCTGTCAGAAAGGGTGCACCGATGTTTTTTATTTTTATTTTTTATGCAAGGGCTGACATGGAATGAGATCTGACTATGCAGATCCTCCCGTTGGTTACATGTCTTAGGCTTATATTTAGCAATACAAACCCTATAAATATAAATTGAAAAACCTTAATTCTGAAATCACAGCAAGTGGGAGAAGAAAGGGCAGAAACAAAAACAATGTAGGGTATGTTTGTAAAATAGTTTTTTCTAAAAAAACACGTTGTGCAGTGCACCATAATGTAATAATGCATCGGTGCTATATGTTACAGATGGCGCACTGATAAAAACATATTTTGTTTTTTTTTTTTTTTTTAATTTTTTATCAGTGTACTTCAGCGGTGCGCTTGTATAATGAAGCGCACCAGTGCACAAAGTTACGCAGGGTGCACCGACGCAAAAAAAACTGTATTTTTTTAAGATTGACGCAAGGGCCAACATGGCTTGGGATCTGACTATGCAAGTCGTCCCGTGGGTTGGATTTCTTATGAGTACAGAAACCCTATAAATATAAATTGAAAAGAAAGAGGGAGAAAAAATGGAAGAAACAAAACGAATCTAGGGTTTTGTTTGTAAAAATTGATTTCTTTTTTTATTTTTGTTTCTGAAAACTGCAGAAAAGGTAAAAAACTGCAGAAACAAAAAGTTGAAAAAACAATAAGATTTGATTTTTTATTTTACTTCATAAAAAACTAGAGAAAAAATAAAATAAAACAACAGACTTTGATTTCTTATTTCACTACATAAAAAAAACTGCAGAAAAAAGTACAAAAAAACAATAAACTTTTCTCATGTCGTTTAAAATTCTATGGTACAGGGTTTGAATTACCAAAGGTTTGGCATTTGGATTGTCTGAATACTTCTGTTAAAACGTATTTCCCTGCTCTACAGTGCTCTTGTGCTCTGTTTGCTCCAAGTATGTATCTTGCAAATCTCTGGCTGATTTTTTTTGCAAAAGTAGTGAAATAATGAAAAGTGTTTAGTATTTAAAAAATGTTTTATGAAATTAGATTTTCGAAAATATTTTTCCACCCGATTTTCAATTTACCGCTTTTTCTTTCACTTAAAGAAAATAGGGTTGCACTTTTTTTTATTGCGGTTATTTGTTTACCGGTGTGTTTTTTAATTCAACCGCACCGGTGCTACTTGTTACAAAAGTGCACCGGTGTGCAAAATAAAGAACTCGCCAGTGCGGTTATCTGAACAGTACGCACCAGAATTACATTTAGGTGTGTGCACCTAAGTTTATTGTTGTTTTGCTCAAATGCAGGGAGAAAATATCATATATTATATGAAATGGAAAATTCTTCAAAAATACAACATTATAAGCACACTCAAGTCCATCACGAGGTTCTCCTTTATATGGAGACGTAATATTTTATGCAGATTTGTTTCTTTTTCACTATCTAATTGAATTTATGTGTTTGTTTTTTATCCATGTGATATTCTTTTCTAGTCAATTAATTTATGAAATATACAAATTTTGAGTTCATCTAAACTCATCATAAAGTTGAATAAAATTACATCAAAGTACTTATCCAAAACATCTAGAAAAGTTCTTATAAGAATTTCCATATCGCAAGACGCATTTGGTAGATGAAAATGGACAGCCACTTTATCTTGCCAATTGTAACAATATTGCATCTTCTAGCCACAATCCCGGGACAATGATGATAATTATAATTATAATTGTTTGGTATATATATTGATTAATATGTAATTATTTCAACGTCAAACCAATTTATAATCATGCAATATTGTAAACGTGGTTACTAATTTATATCATAATATTTTTGTACTAATCATGTCCATTTTTTTTTTTAAAATTATTAGGATTCTAGTGATGATGAATGACCTACCTACCATCTTCCGTTGCACCCCACGACAATGTCAAATCGAGAGAAGACTGAATTAAGAGAAAAAATTGAACAGGAACAATACCAAGAATGGTTGAATCAACCACCGATTCAATTCCCGCTACGCCTAGATTCACCAATTAGGAATGACTACAACAATAATAGTTCTTCACAATCTAGCAATGGAGAAAATCAAATAGAGGTTGGTATGGATGATTACTTAAGGGATACGATTTCCATGGAGACAATGTTGTTAGATGCATTCCAAAATGATGATTAGCTAGGGGATGATGCTCATATCACTGACACCTTTTTCGAAAGCCTTAAATTTGCTTCCACCACCCCTCTCTTTGGACCCAACGGTCAATCAAAGTCTACTCAGTTTGGGACAATGATGTTACTGTACAACTTGAAAGCAAAGTTTATTTATCAAATATATTTTCTGAACTTTTTTTTTTTGAGGTAAATTCTGAAGAGTACTTAGACCTTATACAAATTTAAAATATAGTGAATTTTAGGTAGACACATTAATGTGAAAGTTGCTATGAACGTTAATAATTATATCGACATTAATGTACATTTTATTAATATAGTTCCATGATCACCAACTACGGGTTATTCAAAGAAGATGAGTTCTTCGAGTGACAATGTCTTGCCAGTTCACATGAGGAGGCAAAATTAACAAATGTTGAGTGTTGTTTTACTGTATCATATCATGCTGTCAGGCAGACTGTATTCTATATGAGAGAAATGTCTGAGACAAAGAATCTGAGACAAAGATATGTGTCGAAATGTGGGCATGAAGAAGCCATGGTAAATCAAGAAGGGTAAATCCGTCTTGGTCCTCCTTTTAAGATATTGAGGCACATGCCTATAATCCCAAGGATTCAAAGGCTATTTCGTTGCAAAGAATTAGCTATGTTGCAGGGATGGCATGCCTCACACAGAAGTGAGTTGGGAGTTATGCGAATACCAACTGACTCAATAGCCATGAAGCATATAGAGGATATATGGCCCGAAAAATTCAAGAATGAAGTACGAAGTCTATGACTCAGCATAGCCATGGATGGCGTCAACCCATATTCCCTCCAAAACACCAAATATTCTATTTGGCATGTAGTAGTGATCAATAACAATATCCCCCCATGGTTTTCCGTGAAGAATGAACATATTATGTTGGCTCTCATAGTCCTTGGTAGAAGACAAGTGAAGAATATGGATGTCTACTTACAACCACTGGTAGATGAATTGAAGGAATTATGGGATGTAATAATCTTATCTGATCATATCCAAAGACCACTCTGTGACGAGAGAGAGGTTTACATTGTATAGCATATGTGCCTGAGCATGATTATGGGCAGGTTTGTAGTAAATTTCATGTTAATTTATTGATTTGTTTATATATTATGGCTGCAATATTCTTTTACTGCTATTAGTTATTTGAATTCGTTGTAATATTATTTGTTGATCTTCATGACATTGGTCTTTTAGCAGTAACATGCATCATTAATGTATACAAATATAATCGCAGGTCTTGTAACAAAAGATTCTTCTGGATATAATGTTAGGGACCATATTTGAAATCTAGTAAATGGTCCAAGGACCTGAAAACCAGGTGTATGATTGCTCAAGGTATTCCTACCAACATTTACCTTTATAGAAGGCGGAAGCATCAAGCGCTTTCCGTGGTAAGCGAAAGAACGATACTCCAATAATGGCCTTTTGTTGAATGGCTTAGAGCATATGAGAGAGAGAAGGAGAAGGAGTTCACAGAGATGTTTGATTCAAATGGGGAGCCTAAGTTCGATGATCCATATTTCTTCAACACCTATGTTGAGAAATTGCCCATTGGGATGAAAAGGAAATATACCTTTTATGAACTCCCATATTGGGAGCATCTTAAGATTGCCCACTTATTAGATCCCATGCATATATTTAAAAATGTTTCATCCTCTTTATGGAGGCACATATCATCAAAACAAAGTGACACATTGGCGGTTAGGAAAGATCTTATTACTTCAAAAACTAAAAAGAAATATTGGCCAAGATGATTAGAAAGTACAAGATCAGAGGCAGGTGCTGGTCCCTCTAATTCATGGTTTTTCAAATAAGGTGATGTCCCATGGATTTAAAAAAAAAATGATATATCTTTGGTAAAGGAAGTTATAATTGATGTGAGGGTGCCAACTTCATATGGGTCTTCACTATGGCACTGCTTCACCATGGATGGCCATTTGTCGGGGTTGAAATCGCATGACTAGTTGAATATTCTAAGAGTACGAATAATGTCAAAATCATGATTTTATTATTTTTTATATTAATAAATTTTATCCCATATATTAATAAATTTTATCCCATGCACCAGTGATTATAAAACATAACTAATTTTGTATATTATTGCACGTTTTTATAACTTTGCAGTGTCATTATCCTTTGTTTGTGCGTGGGTGTGTGAAACATGAATTCCCTCAAGACCTAGGACGTGCCATATCTAAATTATCTACATTTGTACGTTGGATCACGTCAAAGGAGATTCACGTGGCTAGCATTCCACGGTGGCATCAAGGGATAGTTGAGATTGTTTGTATGTTTGAGAAGGAACTACCGAAGAGTTTCATGGACTTACAAGTTCATCTTCTAATCCACCTGGTAGATGAGGTTGAATTAGTTGGGGTTGTTTCTTGTCATTGGATGTTCTTCTTAAAGAGGTCCATGAAAAAATTGAAAGGTTTTGTTCGACAAAGGGAAAAATCCGAGGGGTCTATGGCAGAGGGGTACATATCATATGAGTCTTTCTAGTATGCCAGTGAGTACATCAAGCAGATCGACAACAGACCAGGTGCGGTGATTTGGAGCGATGAATTGGATGAAGACAAAAGAGAATGAGAGTTGCTCCAAACAAGTGGAAAAAAGTGCTTGATAAAGAGTAAGCGACTTATAATTTTTCAAATTTACAAAAAATTATTAATTATATTCATGTTGAACTTCGATATAATGTATATTTTGATCTCTAAGTACTATATAATGTTGGTTTTATTTCATCAGCGAATGCAGAAATTGAAGCAATCAATAAATTCATTCTTTACAATTCTGAAGCGACACAACCGTGGGTCGCATTGTACGAACAAAAAAAAAATGAAATTGGATAGTGACAGGAAACAATTCAAATGGTTGAATGGTAGAAGCGTGCCTTATCTCGATCATTTAAAGGATAACATGCCAAAAATATGCCCCAACAGTTGGGTTGCTGACCAAGTCAGAGAGAAATACGGTGCTACCGGTCGTTACCCACGTGCTGAAGAGGATGCGCTAAACATAGGGATTGGGTGCAGCAACTCGGTAATAATTTATATGTAAATCTGAAACTTATATTAAGACATCTACATTTTGTATTTTAACTATTGGATTATTATTTATAAGACATATGACACTTATATGATTTTTTGAACTTTTTTATAATAGGTGCATTTTCTCCCATCTATGTGGGCATATGGACTCCATTTTCGCACAGAAAATGCTGATGCTGAAAACATCACACAAGACTATGGAGTGGAAGTCGAGTTCGATCAATCTAGTCGATCTAGCCACCGTGATCAAAAACTAGTAAGAGGGACGTTAGGTTACGTTGGAAAGATACAAGAGATCATTGAAGTGGATTTTTCTTCTTTCCAATGTGTTATTTTTAGGTGCAAGTGGTGGGACACCTTTGATCAGAACAATGTAAAGGAAGATCACAATAGTAGGCTGATATGTATCAACTCTAGAAAGATGTGGGATGAAGCTAAGGAGCCCTATTTTTTCCCTAAACACTGCAACCAGGTATTTTTCTACCCAGATGTGTTGGATAGGGATTGGTGGTTCGTATTGACACATGACCCTAGAACAAAACACATTTTTGAGAACAATAGTGTTATCATGCCATGCGAGCTAGAAGATAATGAGGGTGATCATGATGAGAATCGAGAGTGATATGGTACAATATGTGTTATTTCATCAATATTTATACTTTTTAAGATGAGTTTTTCGAAATATTAATGTAATATGTATTAATTTGAATTAATTGGTAATTTGCATTGTGTTAATGTTAAAATCAATAATTCACTTGATAATTTGGTATTATGTACTTGATCTAAAAAACAATGGTGTACTTTATAAATTAATTATTTTTTTGTATCTAAGATCATAATAAAATAATGATAATTCTAATTAAGTATGGGAATTTATTTGCATTATTTTCTAAATTTCCTTATGTTACAATAAATCATATTATTCTATATTTATTATTTTAAAATTATTTAAAATTTACAAATTTAAAAATTTTAATAAATTCATTTCACATTAATACAATTAAAATTTTACAAATATTTTACATACAATTACAATTACAATTAGAATTAGAATTGGAATTAGAATTGGAATTAGAATTATTAGAATTACAATTACAATTTTACAATTTCACGTACAATAACAATTTTAGAATTTTACATATATACAATTACAATTACAATTTTAGAAATTTACATATATATCATTACAATTACAATTTTAAAATTTTAAATACAATTACAAATACAAATATTACAAATTTACAGTATCATGATCATTTGGTATTTATAAATTAATTAATAAACATCACGTTCATGATAAGCATCATACAAACATCATATTTGACTAAAAAACACATTCAAGATCGCTTACTGCATCATCGTGATCATGATCATCTAACAAAACACAATTAAAAGTATATATTAACATCATCAGTATAACACAAACATCAAATATACATATATCTACAATTTTCACATTAAATGAACATATCTAACATGACCTAACAACATACACATAATGATGATCACCAACATGTAAATTAAGTACAACTAAAAAATGAACATAAAATACATGGACCATATAATATAGATATACATATATATATATATATACATATATATATATATATATATATTATATATATATATATATATAACGAAAAATAATGCATATTTGTAATATAAATGTCATGGATCAGTCGATGATCGAGCCTCATCTCCATGATGACTACTGGTAGATGCTACTAGAGGCTCTGCATGCAAATCTGGCTCGACGCGAGGTTGTGAACGATCATGAGATGTCGATGGTACGCTGTGGCTCGCAAACTGTCCATCATGTGTTGCGGCTCACTCGTAACGTGCGACAGTCCTCGTCAGTCACATAAAAGCTGTCGTAACTCCTACGACATGCCGCATCAGGCTATACATGTCACGCGGCATGCCTCTCCACATCTGCAAGAGCCTATCATCGGCCTCTATATCTGTGAAATCAGCAGGGCGGATGCCCGCCTCAAAAAGAAATGCAATGAGTTGGTCGCCCAACTCCATCCTATATCTAGCATCGCTCATACGTCAACCGCGGGCCGGTGCACCAGCAAGAGCAAGTCTCTGATCATCTGCACCGGCCTCCTACTGATCCTCGGCATCAAGATCATCAAGATCATCCACAATTGGATCAGGTGGTGGTGGTGGCATCTTCTCGCCATCATAAGAGCCAATGTCTGCAAAATATATACAAGTACACAACAATAATTAGACAATTTCATTACACAATTTAATAAAAACAAGTTAAAGAAAATGTTATAATAAATTTAAATAAAACAGTAATATTACCTCTATCATCTGGCGGCTCATCATCTATGAAGAGGATGTTGGCACACCCTCACCAATCCAACCCCGCATAAGGACAGGGGACCATAATGAAGGGATGCTCAAAAACACTGGCTAGCAACCCTAGTACATCATTTGATATCCTCATTGGAAATAGAGTCTCCTCCCTCTTGGGCATCATCTGCCCCCACATATGCATACGTGCCTCAGTCATCGGCCTACGAGGCTACCAAAGAAAAGAAGGTCTCGTCTCTGGAAACCTCTCAAAAAATAAACAAAAAATCTCTGAAGCAAAAGGGAAGTTGACCCTCCCTTGTGCACGAGCATGACATCTATCTAATGTTGTACATAACTGCCATAAAAAAATGGCAGACCACCTAACAAGTCGTGGCTACTGTAGTAAAGAATCAACATAATATAAAAGTTGGCAACTAATGCATTTCCCGTCACTGGTGTTGTGCGAAATGGTGGAAATGATAAGTGAGACACTGGACCTCCTCACGACCAAATGCACCAATACGTAACTGTCCTCCAGAGACCTGAAAATCTGAAGGAGACAATATGTCCACTCTAATGTATCTCTGGGAGTAAGCTAACTGACTCCCTACCACACAGCCATTTATAACCTTTGGGAATGAGGGAAAATCCACCCCTCTCCTCGAAAGCTCTGTAATAAAATAAACATCCTCCTCAGTGGGAGTGTACCACTGGTCGATACCAACTCGGAAAGCCTGTCGCTGGGCATTCCACCTTCGGATAAGATGTCTCAAAAGACCAATATGGGACTTTAGGGAAGTAGCCTCCTCATAGAACTTGAGGAGGGCTACCTACCTTAGGAGCCCCTGTGTCGCTGCTGTAATAGGGTGAGGGTACGCATCTCTCTCCCTATCTCTTGCCTCCCACAGGCGAACCATGTTATATTGTTCCATCTGTTGCTGTTGTTGTTGCTCCTCTTCTCTCCTTTCACGTCTCTGAATGATTGACATTTTTTTTTTTTTTTTTCAGGCGTGTAGTTCATGGTCAGCGAGTGGCCGCTACATCCACGGAGTAATATCCGTAGATCCACCCGAAGGGATCAGCCGTCAGCTTTAATTTCGAGTCCTAACCCTAAGGGCGTTGAGGAGATTTGGCCCCGTGACCTTCCATATGGCAAGGTACTTTAGCAACGGGAACTCGACCATTTGAGCTATCCCTTGGGGCTTTCTGAATGATTGACATATTAAACACAATTTTTTAATTAAATGACACATGTATTTACAAATATACGTATATAAATATTTTCTGAAAAATAAATAAAACAAGAGACGGTGCGCAAAAAACATAGTCATGCACCGGTAACGATGCGTCCCTACACAGATACACACCATCTACGGTGCACATAATGATATAAAAAGCACCGGGAGTGGTGCTCCAGAAAATATTTTTAGCACACCGTTCACTAAATGCGGTGTCAGGAGACCGGTGCTCTGACTTCACTATACGCCCCGAGGCTTATATCTAAGTCAGCACACCGCCCTCTTGCCACTATACATAGTCGTACCGTGCGGCCAAGTATCCAAGCACACCGCTCTTTGTCATAAAATTTACAATTACACGATGCGCCTTTGGAATCCGCCCCAGAACTGATGCGAATAGACTTAGCACCAGTTCACCAACCTATACCATTGACAATGTCGATTGGCAGTTCCGGTGCGCCGAAAAACTTGCATGCACCGGGGCGGATAAGTTCATCAATGCACTGGGTGGCCACGATTCAAAATTGTCAATGGTACGGCCTGGTAAATGATCGCACCACAATTTTTAAAAATTTTAAAATTACACTGTGCGCCTCGCGGTATTGCCTCGGAACCGGTGTGGACGCCTTCAGCACCAGGTGCAGTGCGGCCTGTAAATTTACAGGAAGCACCGCAAACCGGTGCGGCCTGTAAATTTACAGAAAGCATCGCAAACTGGTGTGGCCTATAAATTTACAGGCATCACCGCAACCGGTGTGAGCCGAATGGCTCGAGAGCACTGCGCGACAATATTTTTTTTTTTAATGGTTAATTTTAAGGTTTTTTCAAATTCTAATCCACTAAAAGGTTTAATTATGGAAAAACTAGAAAAATACCTGTACATTTACCCATTGAGGAGGAATATTGGCTATACAATTTAAAAAAGAAAAATTTTCCCCTATTTTATAAAATTCAAGCTGGAGATTGGTGGCAATGTACAACAGTAGTGCGTTCAATAAGTGAAATGGGAGAACGAATGTCAGTGCGGCTCAAGCAAGGATAACTTGCACCAGTGCTTGAGAGCTCTGTAGCACTGACAAAAGTGAAAAATGCGGGTTTTTTTTTTTATTTAACCATGTTCCGGTGCGTCGAGTTTTTACTGGAGTACCAGTGCATTGTATTAATGTCGCACCGGGCTCCAATTTGTTTTCCCACACTTTTAGGAAGCATTGGGGCATCGTAACTACCACGCACCAGTGCACTATAGTAACAAGATGCACTGGTAACGACATCTGGTGAACTAATCATTTTTGCGGTTTTTTTGCTGTAATTTTTTTATTTAACCCTATTCCCATGCGCGAGATTTTTACTGCAGTACCAGTGCGTTTCCTGTATGCTGCCCTGGGCTCTTTCTGTTTCGCATGCTTTTGGGAGGCACCGGGGCAGCATATTTTTAAAGCACCAGTGCCCTACAGTAATATGACACACCGGTGACAGTGTCCGGTGAACCAATGTTTTATGCGGTTTTATGGCCATAATTTTTTTTTATTTAACCCTATTCCGGTGCGCGGGATGTTTTCTAGAGTATCGGTGTGTTGTATGTATGATGCATCGGGCTCTTTATGTTTTCGCGTGCTTTTAGGAGGCACCGGGGCGGAGTATTTGTAAAGCACCAGTGCTCTATGTTTTCATGACGCACCGGTGACAGTGTCCGGTGAACCAATGATTTCTGCAGTTTTTTAACCGCAATTTTTTTTTATTTAACCCTATTCCGGTGCGCGGAATTTATGGGGCCCCGTTGCGTTTCCATCATTCCGCCCTAGGACGTTTATGTTCCGCTCGCTTTTATGACGCGCCGGGGCGTGGCTATGTGATGCACCGGGACTGTACAGTATCCAGACGCACCGAAAACGGTGCTCGGTGAACCAATGATTTTTGTGGTTTTTTGGCCATCATTTTGTTTTTTTTAAACCGTTTTCCAGTGCGCAGCATTTACGGGGAGCCCGATGCATTTCAGTCATTCGGCATCGGGTTGTTTATGTTCCGGGTGATTTTTATGAGGCACCGAGGCTAACGATATGACACGCATCGGCGCGGTTGCTGAATTAAAAGCACAGGGAGGGTGTGTACGGAGCACACTGTTTCCGATGTGCCAATGTTTTATGCAATTTTTTTTCCGTAATTTTTTTATTTAACCATCCACCGGTGGGCGTGTTTTGTGGGCGTCCTGGTGCATTTCATTTATTCCACACTGGGCGGTATCTATGCAGTCGACATGTAAAGCACTGGTGCTCTACAAAAATAAAATGCACCGAGCCTGTGTGTATGGAGCGCACGGTGTTCGGTGTGCCAATTTTTATAATGCGCCGGTGCTTTGTCATATGGAATGCACTGGTGCGTTTTAGGTTGATAAGAGAACCAGATGAAATACATCCGCAAAAGCCTTCGCCCGCCAACCTCCTCTAGGATCCTCCGCTAGAAACAGACGTCTAGAGTATTTTTCTATGGGGTTCCTCAAAAACATCCGCTAGAGGGTCTTTTCCTTGTAGTGTTTCCTTCTATACACTATAGTTGTTATGCCCATCCAACCTATCCTCCACCCTCAAGCCCAAAGACATGCTTGCTGTCCTAAGAAACTGAATATGGAACTGCTGTAGTAAAGGTTCTGATATCTATGTGTAAAATTAGCTTACTGTAATTTTTCTTCTTGCTATACCAAACTGCACTTTTCAGCAATCTAGCTTTGATACCAGGTAAAAATTTTAAGACCCACTTCGGTTTTCAGTTTCTCCTTATTTATCCCATAAATTTAAATGGCTATTCCCATAACCATACATTCAAAAAGCTAGAAAAATAAATATTTTCTGAAAACAAAAATTCTGGAAATTTCAGTGCTGAAAATGTAGAAATAAAAACTCAGAAAAATAAATTAGCCACACACACAGAAAATAACACATTGATTTTTTGTCAACATCACCCTAGAAAAACCCCCTACAAATCTTGGGGAAAACCATTTCGAAAGCTCTTCTTTATTTCTGAATATAGCTTTTACAGTTAGACAGAAATTACAGCAAAAATTCTAGCAACTTAACAAATGTACTTATCTCGATTTCTGTGCTTATACCCCACCTTGGAAAACGTGTTGAACAGTAAACAATCAAAACAAGAATTTTTGTAGCATTTATTATAACATTAAATGGTGAATTTCTTTCTCGATATTTGTGCCCAATAGTATGGTCATATGGATGTACGGAATGTACAACAAAGCCTCCTCTTCGATTTTCGTGCCTCCTTCTGCCTCAAAAACTGTGCTGAAACTATTGTACGGTTGCTGTACAGATTTTCTCAAAACTTGTGCCACCAAAAAATAGTACCTCTCCTTGACTTTTGTGCCCAGAATTTGCACAGAAAACTGTGTTGAAGCTGCTGTATGGATTCCTTGAAAACTATGCCTCCTTCCTTGAAAAATGTACCACACTTTTGCTATACAGATTTCTGCCTTGGGAACTATGCCTCTTTGCTGCTATACGGATTTGCTGAAGCCTCTAGCTATTGCCCTCCTTCTCCTCACTACTCAGAAATTTCTCCCTTGCTCTCTCTTCTCTTCTCTCAATCTACTCATGAAAGAAGGAATGATCTTTTCTCTCCTTTTTCTCCTTTAAACTAACCCTAAGTGACTTTTGGGAAATTCCTAAATCTAATCGCTGAGATAGCTTTAGATCTAGGGCTGAGATTAAATACTCATTTAAATCTCATTTTCTATTTTTTAATTCACCCCACTTTAATAAAGACCCTCTTAGTCATTTATTTCCAAAGTCACTTTTCACTTTCTAATTTCACATTGACTTTATTAAAGTCATTGTAAATTTGAATTGGTAACTTTGTCATTTAAAGTCACTTTTAAATTATATTTGAATTTATAACTTTATAAAGTCATTTTAGGAGAAAAATTAAATTCTTTTTGACACTTTTCCCTAGGCCAAAAATCAAAGCCTTAGGGAACCACCTGTCCTCTGGTAACCAAATTTCAACACTCTCTCTTACCGAGGAAGGTGCTCACCACACCCATCTTGTCTCTGAAGTAGACATGCTTGCCCCATGGTAAGGTTTTGGTAAGAATATCTGTAACCTGCTCATTAGTGAGAATATACTCAAGCTTCACAACTCCCTTTGAACATAGTCTCTGATGAAATGATATTTGATCCCGATATGCTTTTACCTATCATGAAATATTGGATTCTCCATGAGTTTAATGCAACTCTAATTATCACAGTAAATCACTGAAGGTCTCAACAACTGACCAAATAAGCCAAAAAACATATTGCGAAGCCATATGGCCTCACAAATAGCTAGACTTGCTGCCATGTACTCTGCTTCCGCTGAACTCAATGCTACTGACTGTTGCTTTTGGCTGAACCATGACACCACTGCTGAACCCAACCCAAAAAAACACCCTGAAGTGCTCTTCCTATCAGAAGCACAACCTGCCCAATCAAAATCAGTGTATCCTGCCAATCTCAATCCATCTCTCTACCTATAATCCAGTTAATACTCCACTATCCCCTGTAAGTACCACAAAATGTGTTTTGCAGCAACACAGTGCACCCTCTTGGGATCACACATGAACTAGCTCATCGTGTTGACTGCAAAACATATATCTGGTCTAGTGTCGACCAAACACATCAAGGAACCAATCAGCTGTCTATACAATGTGGGATCCACCAACTCGGAATCTGAAGTGTGAAGATTCTTCTAGTTAGTGGTCATAGGTGTCGACATGGGTCTATAATCCTCCATGTGGAATCTGCTAAGGATGTTCACAATATACTTCTCCTATCCCAAGAAGAAATGCCCCTCCTCCTGCCATGCCTCCAAACCCAAAAAGTAATGCATCAAGCCAATGTCCTTCATCTCGAACTTCGACGCAAGATCTCTCTTGCAGCTCTCTATGAGTCTCTGCACCCGTAATGACCAAGTCATCAAAATAAAACACCAGAATGAGAGGCTCCTCACCTATCACAATAAAGTATAGGTTCAGATCTGCATCACTTTTTGTGAAACCCATCTTCTGCAAGTAAGTATCAATCCTGGAGTACCAAGCTCTAGGAGCTTGCTTCAGGATATAAAGGGCCTTCTTCAGTCTGCACACATGGGACTCCTTCCCATGCACCTAAAATCCCTATGGCTTCTCAATGTACACCTCCTCCTGTATGAAGCCATTGAGAAATGCGGTCTTCACATCCATCTGGTGGATCTTCCAACCCATCTTTTCTATTATCGATATGATGGAGTGAATCTAAGTATATCGAGCCACGGGAGCGAAGGTCTCCTCATAATCAAATCTCTCTACTTGGAAGAACCCTCTAGCCACAAACCTTGCCTTGAATTTCTCAATGCTACCATTTGCAGCATGCTTTACCTTGTAAATCCATCTGGAAGTAACCACAGATTTTCTCTCAGGCCTCGGTACCACCTCCCAAACATCATTCTTCATGATAGAAGAATACTCCTCCTACATGGCCTCTCCAAACCTGCTGGCTAGCTGCCTCCTCATAGCTAGAAGGCTCAGAGTCAACGATGTTGGTAACCATTTCCATATAGCTACAGAACCTCTCAGGTGGTATGCTCTCTCTGATCGGTCTCTTTGGCCTAGCAATAGATGTGGCCTCTCTCAAGGTATCCTGAAGCCACTTAGGCTTCCTCTTCCCTGAGCACTCTTCTTCCACTAGAGAATGAAACTCCTCCTCCTCATCAGGAGCCTGAACTCCTGACTATCTGTCTGTTGTCCTCCTATCGGAACTTGAACCTGTAGATGTTGAAGTACCGTGTGAACTTTCCATCAGTGGAATACTTAGTGAACTTCTTTTCGGACTACTCTGCATGCTGCTCGAGGCACCACCCCTCCGACTCTGCAAGCCACTATTCACTGATGGACCTGAGACTGTAATCGATGTACCTCCTGATCCCTTCCCACTGGATCCCTATGCCTGACTCAACTGCTCCTGAGGGTCTGGCTGATCCAGATACTCTAACTCCCGTGACCTCCTGAAAGCCCGGTCCTCCTCGAACTTCACATCCCGCTTAACAACAACACTCCTATGTGCACGAATATAAATTCAAAAGTCTTTCGAGGTCTCACTGTAGCCCCAAAGATACCATTCTCTGCAATGGGCTCTAGCTTGGTCATCTTCTCCTTGGGTACGTAAGAGTATGCAATACACCCAAAGATACAAAAATGACCAATATCAGGCTTCTTCCCAGAAAAAGCCTCCTTTGGAGTCACATGCCCCAAGGCACGATGCAGACTCCTGTTCTACAAATAAACAGCAATGTTGCAGACCTCTGCCCATAAAAACAATGGTAACCCATGATCATGTAGCATGGCTTTGGAAGCCCCTCTGATGGATCTGTTCTTCCTCTCCGCAACCCTGTTCTGCTGGGGTTTGTAAGGAACTGTGAACTCCCTCCTAATGCCTACCTCCACACAATAATCAACAAAATCACCAAGGGTGTAATCCCCTCCATTGTTCGACCTCAGGGACTTGATCTTCCGACCTGTCTGAGTCTCCACAAGAGCTCTGAACTCCTGAAACCACTTGAAAACCTCACTCTTGGTCTTCAAGAAATAAATACAGGTCTTCCTGGAGTGGTCATCATTGACTAAAACATAGTACTCATATCCACTCAAGGAAACATGAGACATCCGACCATTCACATTGGTATGAATCAAATCAAGTATCCCAGACGATTTGTCGTCACTGCTGGGAAAAGGGGATTTGGCAAACTTTCCCATCGCACATCCTCTGCATGTATCTAGGTGATCAGTACTGAAATATGGCACACTTGTAGTGATCTTCCGCAATATCGTCAAGGCTCCATGATACATGTGCCCCATCCTGCAGTGCCAAATCTCGCACAACTCTTAACTATTAGCTCTGCTACTGGTACTACTGCTCAATGCCAAAAGGGGCTGAAATACATACTCGTAGACCTTTGCATGGCATACACCAATCACTCTAGCTGACTCAGTTGGAGCACCCGTAGGATATATACGCACCTATCCTCTACTGAAAAATACCTCATACCCTCTTTCCTCTAATGCTAAGATGGATAGAAGGTTCTTCCTCATCCCTGGCACATATAGAACATTTGATACCTTAAAAGGGAGGTTTGGGTTCCCTATCAAATGTCAATGTCCCCACACCGACTGCTCTAACAATGCTTTCATCTCCGAATACTACCTCTATATCAGTGCCACTCTCTGAAAGCTCTTTGAAGTACTCATGGACTCCTGTCATATGATATGAGGCCCCACAGTCAACATACCTGATACCTGAAGATGCTCCGCTAGTGGAGGTAAATGCACACTCCCTCTCACCCTCCATGGTAGGTGATCCTGCACTAATGGACTCACAAGTAATGAACCCAAACTCCCAGTCAATGCTCTCCGAAAATTCCTCTATCTCTGCTAATGCTGCATTGTAGAAATTTTAAGACCCACTCCGGTTTTCAGTTCCTCCTTATCTATCCCATAAAGTTAAATGCCCATTCCCATAACCATACATTCAACAAGCTGGAAAAATAAATATTTTTTGAAAACACAAATTCTGGAAATTTCACAGTGCTGAAAATGGAGAAATAAAAACTCAAAAAAATAAATCAACCACACACACAAAAAATAACATGTTTATTTTTGGTCAGCATGACCTTGGAAAAACCCCCTACAACTTTTGGGGAAAACGAGTTCGAAAGCTCTTCTTTATTTCTAAATATATATTTTACAGTGAAACAAAAATTACAGCAAAAATTCCAACAACTTAACAAATGTACTTATCTCGATTTGTGTGCTTATACCCCACCTTGAAAAACGTGCCGAACAGTAAACAATCAAAACAATTTTTTTTATAGAATTAAATTTTGATTGTCTTTCTCGATATTTGTGCCCAACAGTACGACCGTACGGCTGTACAAAATGTACAGCAGAGCCTCCTCCTCGATTTTTGTGCCTCCTCCTGCCTCGAAAACTTTGCTGAAGTTGTTGTATGACTACTATACAGATTTCCTCGAAATTTGTGCCACCAAACAGTAGTACCTCTCCTCTATTTTCATGCCTAGAATCTGCCCAGAAAACTATACTGAAGCTACTGTATGGATTCCTTGAAAACTATGCCTCCTTCCTCGAAAAATATGCCACACTCCTGCTGTACGGATTTCTGCCTTGGGAACCGTGCCTCTTTGCTGTTGTACGGATTTGCTGAAGTCTCTAGCTACTGCCCTCCTTCTCCTCACTACTTAGAAATTTCTCCTTTTCTCTCTCTTCTCTTCTCTCAATCTGCTCATGAAAGAACGAATGATCTTTTCTCCCTTTTTCCTCCTTTAACCTAACCCTAAGTGACTTTTAGGGAATCCCTAAATATAATGGTTGAGATAGCTTTAGATCTAGGGCTAGGATTAAATGCTCATTTAAATCTCACTTTCTATTTTTTAATTCACCCCACTTTAATAAATACCCTCTTAGTCATTTATTTCCAAAGTCATTTTTCACTTTCTAATTTCACATTGATTTTATTAAAGTCACTTTAAAATTAGACTTAGTAACTTTATCACTTAAAGTCACTTTTAAATTAGATTTGACTTTATAACTTTATAAAGTCACTTTATGAGAAAAAATAAATTCTTTTGGACAGTTTTCACTAAGCCAAAGATCAAAGCCTTAGGGAACCAACTGTCCTCTAGTAACCAAATTTCAACAGGGTAGAAGCCATGAGTATGATAGTACAATATGAGCCTAGAACATTTGAAGAAGTCGTAAAGAATCAAGTTTGGAAGGATGCTATGCATGAATAATATGAGTCCATTATGAAGAATGATTTCTAAGAAGTGGTCCCAAGACTGGAGGACAGATCTGTTGTCACCTCGAACTGGCTCTATAAGATCAAGCATGGATATGATGGAAGTGCTGAAAATTACAAGGAAATATTCTTTACCCGAGGCTTCTCTCAAAAAGAATGCATAGATTATGATGATATATTTGCACCTGTGGCCTGCTATACCACCATCTGATCTATTATTGCCCTTGCTACTACGCAAGGATGGATTCTACATCAGATGGATGTGAACACCGCTTTTCTGCATGGATCTATAAAGGAAGAGGTGTATGTGGAGCAACCTATGGGGTTCGAAGTCCGAGATAGAGACACCCATGTATGAAGAAAGCCCTCTATGGGTTGAAGCAAGCCCCCAAGCCTTGGTACGAGAGGAGAGATAGCTACTTGTTGAAGTTGGGCTTCACTCGAAGTAATGCTGATCTAAACCTTTATTTTAAGGTTGATAGAGAAAGGCCTCTCATTTTGGTTCTCTATGTGGATGATCTCTTCTTGAGAGGTGTTGAACCTCTCATTCATCATTGTAAGAGGGAGATAGCTTCCATTTTTGAGATGAAATACCTAGGACTGATACACTACTTCATAGGCATGGAGGTCTAGCAGAGGCTAGGCCATATATTCCTTTCTCAAGGAAAATATGTCGTGAAGCTGTTGGAGAGGTTTTGTATGGTAGACTGTAAGTCTGTGTCGACACTGATGGAACTCAACTTTCAAAAATTGAGTGGAAATGCTGTTGGGCCCATGCTAGCAAATCCTACCGAGTATTGACAACACGTAGGGGCCTTGATTTTCTTAGTGAACTCCCATCCGGATGTATGTTTTGCAATGAACACTTTGAGTCAACATATGTTTAAACCTCATCACATTCACTAGATTGGTGCCAAGAATATGTTGAGATATCTTCGAGGCACAATCAACCATGGGCTAAGATACACTGTCAGGAGTTTGAGACTCCATGGATATACTGATGCCTATTGGGTTGGTAGTGTGGTGGATTGCAAGAGCACATATTGATGTTGCTTCACCTTGGGTTCTGCTTTGATATCTTGGATGAGCAAGAAGAAAAAGTCGGTGGCTTTGAGCACCACCGAGGCCGAATACATTGCAGCAAGTGTTAGGGTCCTATAAATTATAGGATCTCAAGGTCATTGGGTATTTCTTAAGTTGCAATTTCATATTGTGTATGATTTTCAATATTCAAATGATTTAAAAAAATATATATTAGAAATAAAAGAAAAGAGGGTATATTGAAAAGAGGAAAAAGAAATAGAAAAGAAAAAACCCCAAAAAGAATAATATTAAAAGTGCTACAAATTTAAATGCCACTGCTGATTAGATTTATTTGTTTAATCATACAGTCTAAGCATGATTGAACAATTTTAAATTTATGTTGGATAGGTTAGAAAATAAGGATTTTCCAAACAGTTTAATCTTGGTAGATCAATAGTTAGGAAGAAATAAAATTGACTCAACAGTTTAATCTGAGTCAATAGAAGGAATAAGGGATAGAGTAGGTTAGAGTTTTGTAAAAAATAAATAGATTTGGGTCTGCAAGCCTAAATGAACTGTGCAAAATAAATGATGAAAAAATGTTATAATTATTGTAAGGGTAGGTAGAAATGAAAGAAGAAAAATAAAGCTGAAGATACATGAAATTTGTCCCAGGACATTATTCATAGGATTTCATGTATTTCTTGATTAAAGAGGAACAATAAAAAAACAAAGGTGTTTTATCCTAATTTTTGGGATTAATGCTTTATCAAATATATTTGACATATTCCATGTCCTATCCTAATATCCTGAGTCCTGAAACTATACCCCTGCTCGACATTTATTCACCTGACCCCACCATTCACTCACCTATCCCATCATCGTTAAACCCCTATTGTCTTCCACCTCATCTCCGCCCCCTCCATCTCATCCAAAAATCCACAATATTTTCCGTCCCCGCCTCATCCTCCGAAAGTTAAAGTCGGAAGAGGGGGGGAAGGTCCGAAATGGGCGATTTCCCAAACTGTCTCATCTGCTACGTGTCAATCCATCATATTTTTGCACCCCCCCCCCACTCCAATCCGCTTACCATTGACAACCCCCTACGAAAAGTGGTTTCTACCATCATAAAACCATGCCATTGATCATTAGTTCCTCGCCATTCTCGTTGTGCCATGATGACCACTCTTGTCACGCCTACCCTATCACCTCTGCTCCCACCTAAAGACCCGTTAAAAAATTAATTTTTAAGTTTGTTACCCAACTTGCCCACGCCATGTCAACGGAAATTCCCACCACTCTACAAAACTAACTTTACCCACATGTTTCAAAGTTTACATTGCTTCCATGTTTCTTTTGTAACAGGTGATCACAATTAAAGCTTTACCGAACTCAAGGCGCAGAAAAATATTTCAATTGTCTACAGATCAACAGAACTCCATTTTCTTTCTTCCCTCTTCTTCTAATCCACTTCTGTGCACCTGCAAAAAAAACATTGTCAGTTTCTTTTCGGAGAGTAGTAATGCCTCCAAAGAATAAATAACAGGAAACATTTAATCCAATGGTTCACCCTCATGTGGACCTTGACCATGTGGCCCTGGATGACAGAGATTTCAAGATACATGAAACTCTTTCAGAGTTTGATTTGTTTGATGTTTAATATTGGTTGAAGGATAATCTCATCGATGAGGTCGATGATATAGGGTTGTGGGACACTAAAATACCTTATTATATATTGCCAAAAACCCACAGTTGCCCTGATTTTGATAGAAAATGTCATGCCTGCTATGATATAAATCAGAGAGTTGTTGTATCCCTCACAGGAGAAGTTCTTTTTACCAGTAGTGCCTAGTCCATCATGCAAATGATGCAAGCTCCTATTGTTGAAGAAACCATACCTTTTTCCTATGAAGCTCTCAGAGAATTATACCAAAATTTTGATTTTTCCAGCAGCGCCAAAACACTTGAGTTACTCATGGTTACAGGCACTCCATTGCCCAAGAATAATCCTCCATATCTCTCTTCTACTTTCCCTGATAGGACTCAACATATAGTCACTATCCTTTCATACTTGTTAGGATATCATTTAGATCAGTGGATAGATGAAGCAATGAAAATATTCTTGTCCATACTTTCATCAGAGTCTAAACCCTCCATTATGTTTAATTTTAGTCAATTCTTGGCAGACGCCATTTACAACCAGTTTTTCAAATTTCATACAGAGAAGTGTTTAAATACACTTCAGTCCTAGTTTACATTTTTGTAAATTTTCAAGCAGGCAGGTTCCAGTTTACAATGAGGAAAGTTAATGAAGACTCCAAACCTCAGTCAGCCATCTTTTGGAAAATAATGCTGATGAAGGAAAATAAGGATTACACCTACAAAATATTTGTTGAAATGTTTTTCCATCTAGCTATGAGCATCCTCAACAACACAATGGAACCAAGGATCAATGAAGAGATTAGGAAGATCATGCAGTTGTCAGACCAAGTCAGAACTGGAGACTGGTACTTATACCAGAACTCCACTGAACTTAGAATTTATGGGTGTGAATTTCCCCCTTAAAAGATGCCAAAGTTCCTCCCCATGAGGATATTTTCCCTGGAGTACATTAGGCATATGATCAATGCAAATGAGGTACATTTTGTATCAGCCAAAAAGAAGTCTCAGTTTAGGGTCAAATCTCAAATTGGTTATTTCATTTGCAATAGTAGAGCAGCAGGAGAGGAGGCTGACAGGATGTTGAAAGAGATTAAATTCACACACAGTTTCACTTGGTCTTATGACCCATTGGGCATCATCTCTAAGAAAAGGGTGGAAAATAAGTCAAATCCATATATCCACACCCATAGGCCTGAAATTGAGCAATTCATGAACCAAACAGAGTGGGAAGAAAACACATTGCAGGAGGCTGAATAGCAGGTGATTTCATCCTCAATAATAAAGACCCCTACTCCACAAGAAAAGAAGAATACAAAGGACAAGGAAGACTGAGGAAAAGAAAAAGAGAAAGAGGCAACAGGAAAGAGGCCAAGAGATGATCATTCTACTTTGGAAACTAACACATCTAGCAGCGAGTTCAAAATGAAATATAGAAAGAGAGAAAGAATTTATATGGAAATAGATTAAAGCAAGGAAACAAAGCAGAAAACAGTCATAACTATCAGAGATTCTCCTATTTCATCTCCAGTAGGTGGCCAAACTGTATTTTCTACAACTTCAGCTACTATTCCATTTCATCATCAAAGCCTTCAAACACCTACATCTATTGCTTCTACAGGGGAAAAGGAGGAAACCATATATGACACCTTCAAGGAGATTAAGAGAAAAAACGAGATATTGAAAACTAGCACCTACAACCAGTTTTGGAAGCAGACCTCCAGTTCACAAAGCAAGATTCTATCAGCCTTTGATTCAGAGAAAGGAAAGATGTGCATGGATTTCTTAGAAGCCCATATTTCTCAGCCAAAATCACCTACAGTTTTCAAGCATAATTTTTTTGAATTTAATGTCAAGGACATCCACCCAATAGATCATATGGATATGCACAAGAAGAATGGAGAAATCATCTCATTCACACTAACAAGCACTTGAATGAGCCTGTCTAAATTTCAGGTATCACTGGATAATATTCAATCACAACTCAAGATGGAGAATATTTCTTCTCTGGCAAAGGATACCAGAATTAAATCCTTGAAGGATTTAGTTGTGAATATTGGGTATGATCCAACAAATGTAGAGGCAGTAGAGGAAATTTTGAAAAATAAAAATGAAGACATAGCAGCCCTGAGAAAGTAGCTTAAAATTTTAGCTACTAAAGACCCTCTAACAAAGGACAAAGAGGATAATGAAGCACAAAAAGCATAGATGATGAAGTTGATAATGCAGCAGTCAGCACAACTGAAGCAAATGGAGACAAAGATGGATAAATTGGTCAAGGAAAAGGAAAAAGCAGCAGATATGGCCATTATTCCTTTAGATTTTGTTCCTATTGCAGTCATCCCTACAACTACATCAACGAATATAGGTACATCAGGTGGTACAGAATAACTGGCCAAAGCCATAGAGAATATTTCCATCGAAACAGAGGAGATTAAAAAGATGGAAGCACAGATCAATACCTTGAAGGATCTGAAGGTAAGGTCTGACAATGCACATGAAATAGAAATTCAAAGATCCCAAAAGCAGATTGAAAGATTGGTAAAGGCAGAGAGTGAAGTTTCCATTGGTCAGACCATTGGCCAGGAAAAGGAGATCATTTGGACAAGCATAATTGATTCTATGAATGAAATATGGCCTTCTATTCAAATCATATTTGAACAGAAAGAACTAATTGAATAGGTAAATGATGCCATAGCGAAAGAAACCATGGAACTTGGAGACATGCCTCACACAACGAATAAAATCATCAGATTTCAAAATTCCAAGAACAGGTTTGAATTGGAGGCACTTGGAGTTGAGGACAGAGCAACAACAATTATATAAGTCAAGAATGTGCTCAATAAGAAAATCTTGGTCACACAGTTAGAGAAAAAGTGCCACAATTTAGAAATTGGTGTTAGTAGATTCTTTAAGAGAATCGAGCCACTGACCAAAATAGGGTTACCCTCATTGTTTGTAATAAATGATAATATTATGGCCATACAAGACTATGTGAAGAAGCTAAAATACATTGCTAAGGACACAACCAAGTTTGCAGGCTTAAAAGATTAATGACTGGAAGAGGTTTCCTAGAAGCCATGGACAACGATATATTCATCCAGCATGAAATTAAACACATTTTTCTTTTGAAGCCTACTTTTTTGAAATTCTCCGAGATATATGAGATATATCAAAAATTGATCAAGATCAAGATTCCAAATGAGCAAAAATGGGAAAAATTATGTGACTACCAAGAAGGGTGAAGGCCAGTGCATCAACCAAATCAACATATCAGTGTATCAGCCAGAATCAACACAACGTCAGATCATCCAAATCTGCCAACACAACGACATATCAAATCAAGCTGCAATGGCCTTTTGAAGAATAGGGTCAGATGTCAAATTATTTCATCATGCCCACTTCATGGTCACACTAGTCAAATTTTTATTATTTAAGTAATAACATATTTCCTATGTAGATACGACAATTGTTGTAGATTTTAGTTAAATACTGCATTCCTTCTGAGTATCAGGGGTTGGACCCTATATTGTAAACTTTTCTAATGGAGCATTGTATTTTTGGAGCTGGAGCATCAATAATGTTAGGGTCCTACAAGTGTAGGATTCATAATTTTTGAATTGACTTATGATACTCTTGTAAAAATATCTACATACCTTGCTTTTTGCAAGTTGTTTTCCCATATTTTGTAAAAAAATAAAAAAAAATAGAAAATCAAAAAGAGGGTAAAAGTCCTAAAAGAAAGATCAAAGGACTTAGAAAAAAATAATATACCCCAAAGAAAAAGAAATAAAACATGAAAGTGTGCAAGTCCAAATGCCATACTTTTTACTTTGTTACTAATGATTATGGCAGAGTGTCAATAAATGCCATAATCAATGATGAGTTGAATTTCTTAATCTTGACTTGTCATGTTTCAATTTTATTGTTGTAGATTAGTTTATAAACATTAGTCATAAATTTTAATCATGAATAATTAGTAGATAGGTAGAGAATAAAGAGGAGCTCATCAGTTTAATCTGAGCCCTCAGATGATATAAGGTAGACTTAGATAGTTCTTATTCTTTTCAAAAGAATAAAATGTTCAAGGTTGCTAGCTCAAATGCACCTGCAAAATGGAAGAAATATGTTCGATTAAAGGTTGGGTAAGTAGAAAGAAGTGGGAGAATCATGTAAATACTTTTCACCAGGAAAAAATCACTAATTTCCCTTCCCTATAGTTATTTTACATTCTACAATTTCAGTCAAAGAGGCTCAGAGCATTTCTCTGACTTCTGTTGGGACTGGACCCAAGGCTCAATGACTGCTAAGTTAAAAGTGTTGAATTTCTATGTTAATCCCTAATTGTCATCATTTACCCTACATTCATCCATTTACATTTCAAAATTCATAAGTAAAGACCTTTTACTTAACAAAAAAGAAAATCCTCTTTTGATTAGCTTCCTCCATTTCATAAAGCATACAAACCCTCAAAAAACATCTTATCCTAAGTCAAAGTGGTGAAATCATCAAATGATAAACTTGGCTTTAAGGTTTTCACTTTACTTAGTCATATAAGTGTATTTCTTGAGTATTTCATTTTCCTTGTCATATAAATTGCTAACTTATTTTATTAACTCCGTAAAAGAAACCTTATCCTATTAATATAACTCATTTTATTTTAATATCCCCTAAAAACCCACTATTATAAGATTTTATGCCGAAGTAATTATCCACATGCTGAAATAAAAGTCTAAAATATACCCCCTTTAGCATAAAACTAACAATATATAAATACCCTGCCCCCCTATAGTTATTAAACCACCCATGGTTTAATAAACTATATAATAAAACTAAAAATGCAAAAATTGGCCTTTTTTATACATACCTTATGTATTTATAAAAGTGCAAAATCATTTCCACGTTCATCCCATTTTACCCTAAGCTTTTATAAAGATAACAACTCTCGCGCCTTTATAATCTACTTACCAGCCTTCCACAATACATAACTAAACCCGAGGTTAAAGTTTGACCTTGTTTCCCTTTACCCATTATGTAAAACCTCACGTTTTATATAATAGTTAACCCATATCAAACCCCACTTAACCTTAGCCCCAGTCCCACCATCTTTTTTCCCACACCTTCCTAATTGATCTCGACCCTTCGCTCCTGATCGCAAGATCCAACGGCCCAAGAGCAATATCGCACACAAAAGACAAACGACCGCCCAACCTCCAATCGAACGCGAAATGGGAAATATTTCCCATTTCTCCCTCCATGACGTGTCAAAAAATGATTTGATCGCATTCATTTGAGGTAAAACCATTTACTGCCTAAATTACACATGATAACCGCTCTTTGGCTTCATTTCAAATCATGAAACCGCCTCCCACCATTAACTAGACCTGCAGTTAATAAAGATCAAATCAAAAGGTTAAAACCTTGGGTAAACCTATTTTGCAGTTTATCTACACGTTTGAACTTTGAATAGCCACTCTCGACTGTGTTAAGCCTTTCCAGCCCTAATTTCCATTTTATGCCCGAAGCCACTGAATTTGACCAGGATTCACCTTTAAAGACTATGAGGAGCTGTACATCGCTCCAGAAAACTGACGAAGCCAGCATTGCAACAAATAAACCTATAAAACGCTTTTTACAGTCAAGTACCTACATTCAAAGGTATTTTTCAAAGAATTGAAACCTGCAATCAAATTTTTAATCATCTTAAGAGAAACAAACCTTTTAAAATTGAGAAATTCACTAAAGAAGAGTGCCCAAAAATCACCAAAAATAGGCTAAACCCTGGCAAAAATTTTCCAGGAAGCCTGTTTATCCTTTGCGCCCCTTTTTCAAGCAATTTGCTCAAATTTCACAGTCTAAAGATCAAATTCAAGGATCTAAAAGGCTAAAACCTCTGAATATGCCTTGAAACCCTATTTCTCAGTCAAACAAACTCAGAAAACCCCTATTTTCTATTTTATTCCAGTTTTCACACCCTCAAAATTTCTTTGATAAACCTAATTGAGTAGAAAACCCAAAAGAGTTTATCCTTAACCAAATTTTCTCAATTATCCCTCTGTTAAAGTAAATTACTCCTGCAAACAGTCTAAACTTGCAGAAGTAAGCCTAAAAATGCTTAAAAAACAGAGTTAAAACCTCCACAAGAAGATATCATTCCACAGGTCTTTCCAAAAGCCTTCAATCACCTCCCTACAGACCTGTATTTCATTAAAAAAAATTGTATTTTTGTAGGTTATTATCAGAATATGGATTTGGACCAAAAGTTTCAATACTAGTTGACAAAATTGTTTGCTCCAAATTCTTAGATTTTAATTCAAAGGCTTCATTCAACAAATAGTTTATATACAAAGAAAAAATAAAATCAAGTCAGAGAGAGATCAGAATGATGAAATGTGCACATTGAATGGTAAAATAAAAGTAAGAATTCATAGTGACAGTGAAAACAAAATAGTGAAAGAGCATCAAAGTTAAAGTGTATCAGGTAAAAGTCAGAGTGAAAGTTAAAACAAAGTTACAAAGAAGTCAAGGTAAAAAACTAAAAGTAAAAATAGAGTCAGTAATGGTAAAAAGATATGAAAATACCTTCACCAACAATGAATTTTATCCAAAGTGAAAGTAAAACAGTTAAAAGAACAAAAAAGGTGAAAAGATGAAAACATAACAAGAAGGAACATTTTTGCAGAAATTTCATGTTTAAGCCATCGTTTTGCAGACACTATTGTGACCAATACAAGATGAATTTTTCAAAACTGAAGGAGGTTTATGTTCCTAAGGTTTCCAAATACAAAAACCTCTCTCACTTTTCTAACATACATTATGGATTGGGAAATATTAAACAATATTGGAAAGCACGTTTTGCAGAAAATTCCTGTTAAGTCATCATTTTGCAGAGAATATTGTGGCCCATCAGAAATACATATTATAAAACTGAATGAGGTTTTTGTTCTTAAGAGAGACATATACAAAAATATATTTTACTTTGTGCACAACTATTACAGAATAAAATATACATGCACATATTTACGACCTATTTTTCAGACTCTGTAAAACTCTGTTTTACACATCTTTTTGCAGAGCCTATTGTGAACATCTAGAGCATAATTTTAGGGAACTGAGAGAGGTTTATCTCAAAAACATATGTATCTACAATAAAATATTTCACTTTTTACATATATATTTCTGATTGAGAAATAAAAAGGTATCATTGGACCCCAAGTTTGCATAATTGCTGGAGCAGAATGCACAAAGAAAGGAAACAGTTAGTGACTTGGATGCCTCATCATCAACTAAGAGTTGAGATCAAATTTGAATTCTCTTCGTAGTCATCATATATCCATGAGTATAGTTCCAAATAGGTTCATTAGTTTTGAGTGTCCTTTTATTAAGTTATATTTATGTAAAACAGTTTGAGATATTTTGTAAACCAATCTTGACATTTTTCAAGATATTTTAGTTTAGAATTTGTATAAATACTTCATTCTTTGAAGTATTTTGTGTGGAATAAAATTGCTAAGAACATTATATACATTTTTCTGGTACGTTGGAGGCTCACGTGTGTTGATTTCAAAGCAGCAGTCTAGACAATAGCCAATTGGACTTCATAATTTAGGATCCATGCGATAATTTGAAGAGTAAAGTGCATCTATCTTGTCATTGTTTCCTTTCTAAGTTACATACAATTTCATATATTTTGTTCAATATTAATGATTAATTATGAGAATTACTTCAGGACTAGTGTGATAACTCCCTATCTTAATTACTTAATCATTTAAATGTTTTTTGCTGATTTCCGAACTTAGGAATTTTTAATTGCTCCTAGTCCCGTTTGACCCTTGCCTCCTTCCTCTTTTTCCGGATCAAAGGATTCTTCATTGCCCTTCATCCCGAAGCAAGCCATCTCATCAAAACAATCTATCCAAATCTCTGAAGGTTATCTACCTTTCCCTAAATACATTAGTATCCTTTTGGCCTTCCCTTCTAGTTCTGCTTACTAGACTTTGACTCCATAGCCCAATGGACTAGTAGATCCCTCTTTAATTTGTCTTTAAGTAATATTATTTTCCACCAAACATTTAAAAACCAAAACCAAATTGAACTATAATAACTAGCCTAAAACATTAAACAAAAACAAAGTTAAATCATAAAGAGAGAGCCCTCTCCGAATTCTAGGAAGGCTAGATCCTAGGATTTGAAGTAGGTTTGTGGTTACCTCGGAATATTTCTCTTGAACCTGGAGAAATTACTGAGTGATAACATAATGGCAACTCCACTGGGGAAGACTAACATTTTCTTCAGATATTTTATAGGTTCAAATATAATCTATGATGGTGGACAGTGATCAGACATATAAAGGTTAAAATCATCCACTTGGCGACTCCATTGTCCAAGATCCAAAGCTTCAAAGTTCAGAAGAAACTCCATAACCAAAGAATCCATATTAAAAATCATTAATGGTGATACACTATGACAGGGTCTATGGCAAACCTTTCATCTCATGAGATTTTCAATGAACTCAAGGATGTGTTATTATAATTTCAGCTTGATGAGAATTTTCCAAGAGCTTTCTTTCTTTTTTGAAATCAAGAAAATATTCTCCTAAACTTAAAATATGTGTTCTTGAGTTAGTTTCTGAAAAATATGAAAATGACATAAAACTTTTTCATTCTCAAATTCAATCCTATAATTTCCAAGATCCTAAAGAATTCTTGGAAAATCTTCCTTCTCCTAAGCAAGAGGAAATTGTACTACCTTTTGACTTGCAGATTGAGGATGATTATTCTTTCAAGCACAAGACTGAAGAAATAGTTTCAGGATTTAATATTAAGAATACAACTAATCAATTGGTCATTGAAAGCCTTGAAGCACAAATCATACATTATGCTTTTGATGATCCTATAGAAAATTATATGGAGACTATTTTTAGCTCAAGTCTGCAAACATGTTTTATCTATGAGGATCAAATAGATCAGAAATTTCCATTACACATCATATCTTTGATTATGAAGACACATGATCAAGTTATGCTTCCAATTTTGATGAAAAGCAGCCAAGTTATCCATTCATTACTTGATTGGCTTCATTGGAATTTTTGTATTACCTGATTAAACAAAATTAACAATAGATTAGAGTAGGTAGATGAATGCAAATAAGCTTAAAGCTCTAAGCTTTTTTTTTTTTTTCAGTATTCAGTTTTCAGCTAGTTTTGAAATAATTCATTAATATTTAAAGCCAAGGAGAAGGTCCTAAAGATATTTAAGATCTATCAGTTTGGTTTGAGAATTGTAGTATGTTCTTTTAGTTTCAGATCAGATTTCAATTTGCAGAAAAATGACTAAATTCAATTCAAAGGTTTCAGTCACAGAGATTTTATAACAAATCAAATGCATGTTTGGGATTGGCTCAAAGGATCAGGCTACTAGTCGACGATGTTCTTGACATCTCACAAGGAGATGCCATCCCCATGTGAAGCCGATGTTAGGGTCCTATAAGTATAGGATTCATAATTTTTGAATTGAATTGATACTCTTGTAAAAATATGTACATACCTTTCTTTCTGCAATTTGTTTTCCCATATTTTGTAAAAAAAATAAAAAAAAAATAGAAAATCAAAAAGAGGGTAAAAGTCCTAAAAGAAAGATCAAAGGACTTAGAAAAAAATAATATAACCCAAAGAAAAAGAAATAAAACATGAAAGTGTGCAAGTCCAAATGCCACTACTTTTTACTTTGTTACTGATTATTATGGCAGAGTGTCAATCAATGCCATAATCCATGATGAGTTGAACTGCTTAATCTTGACTTGTCATGTTTCAATTTTATTGTTGTAGAGTAGTGTATAAAGATTAGTCAGACAGTTTAATCATGACTAATTAGTAGATAGGTAGAGAATAAAGAGGAGCTCATTAGTTTAATCTAAGCCCTCGGATGATATAAGGTAGACTTAGATAGTTCTTATGATTTTCAAAAGAATAAAATGTTCAAGGTTGCTAGCTCAAATGCACCTGCAAAATGGAAGAAAAACATTAGATTAAAGGTTGGGTAAGTAGAAAGAAGTGGGAGAATCATGTAAATACTTTTCACCAGGAAAAAATCACTAATTTCCCTTCCCTATAGTTATTTTACATTTTAGACTTTCAGTCAAAGAGGCTCAGAGAATTTCTCTAATTTCTGTTGGGACCGGACCCAAGGCTCAATGATTGTTAAGTTAAAAGTATTGAATTTCTATGTTAATCCCTAATTGTCATCATTTACCCTACATTCATCCATTTACATTTCAAAATTCATAAGTAAAGACCTTTTACTTAATAAAAAATAAAATCCTCTTTTGATTAACTTCCTCCATTTCATAAAGCATACAAACCCTCAAAAAACATCTTATCCTAAGTAAAAGTGGTGAAATCATCAAATGATAAACTTGGCTTTAAGATTTTCACTTTACTTAGTCATATAAGTGTATTTCTTGAGTATTTCATTTTCCTTGTCATATTAATTGCTAACTTATTTTATTAACTCCCTAAAAGAGACCTTATCCTATTAATATAACTCATTTTATTTTAATATCCCCTAAAAACCCACTATTATAAGATTTTATGCCGAAGTAATTATCCACATGCTGAAATAAAATCCTAAGATATACCCCCTTTGGCATAAAACTAACAATATATAAATACCCCGCCCCCCTATAGTTATTAAACCCCCCATGGTTTAATAAACTATATAATAAAACTAAAAATGCAGAAATTGGCCTTTTTTATACACACCTTATGTATTTATAAAAGCGCAAAATCATTTCCACGTTCATCCCATTTTACCCTAAGTTTTTATAAAGATAACAACTCTCGCACCTTTATAATCTACTTACCAGCCTTCCACAATACATAACTGAACCTGAGGTTAAAGTTTGACCTTGTTTCCCTTTTACGATTATGTAAAACCCCACGTTTTATATAATAGTTAACCCATATCAAACCCCGCTTAACCTTAGCCCTGATCCCACCATATTTTTTCCCGCACCTTCCCAATTGATCTCGACCCTTTGCTCCTGATTGCAAGATCCAACGGCCCAAGAGCAATATCGCGCGAAAAAAACAAACGACTGCCCAACCTCCAATCTGACGCGAAATGGGCAGTATTTCCCATTTCTCCCTCCATGACGTGTTAAAAAATGATTTGATCGCGTTCATTTGAGGTAAAACCATTTACTGCCTAAATTACACGTGATAACCTTTCTCTGGCTTCATTTCAAATCATGAAACTGCCTCCCGCCATTGACTAGACCTGCAATTAATAAAGATCAAATCAAAAGGTTAAAACCTTGGGTAAACCTATTTTGCAGTTTATCTACACGTTTGAACTTTGAATAGCTTCTCCCGACTGTGTTAAGCCTTTCAAGCCCTGATTGTCATTTTATGCCCGAAACCATTGAATTTGACCAGGATTCACCTTTAAAGACTATGAGGAGCTGTACATCGCTCCAGAAAACTGACGAAGCTAGCATTGCAACCAATAAACTTGTAGAACCATTTTTACAGTCAAGTACCTACATTCAAAGGTATTTTTCGAAGAATTGAAACCTACAATCAAAGTTTTAATCATCTTTAAGAGAAACAAACCTTTTAAAATTGAGAAATTCACTAAAGAAGAGTGCCCAAAAATCACCAAAAATAGGCTAAACCTTGGCAAAAATTTTCCAGGAACCTGTTTATCCTTTGCGCCCCTTTTTCAAGAAATTTTCTCAAATTTCACAGTCTAAAGATCAAATTCAAGGATCTAAAAGGCTAAAACCTTTGAATATGCCTTGAAACCCTATTTCTCAGTCAAAAAAACTCAGAAAACCCCTGTTTTTTGTTTTATTCCAGTTTTCACACCCTCAAAATTTCTTTGATAAACCTAATTGAGTAGAAAACCCAAAAGAGATTATCCTTAACCAAATTTTCTCAATTATCCCTCTGTTAAAGTAAATTACTCCTGCAAACAGTCTAAACTTGCAGAAGTAAGCCTAAAAATGCCTAAAAAATAGAGTTAAAACCTCCACAAGCATATCTCATTCCACAGGTCTTTCCAAAAGCCTTCAATCACCACCCTGCAGACACCCTGCAGACCTGTATTTCATTAACAAATTTTGGATTTTTGCAGGTTATTATCAGAATATGGATTTGGACCAACAATTTCAATACTAGTTGACAAAATTGTTTGCTCCAAATTCTTAGATTTTAATTCAAAGGCTTCATTCAACAAACAGTTTGTATACAAAGAAAAAATAAAATCAAGTCAGAGAGAGATTAGAATGATGAAATTTTCACATTTGATGGTAAAATCAAAGTAAGAATTCAAAGTGACAGTGAAAACAAAACAGTAAAAGAGCATCAGAGTTAAAGTGTATCAGGTAAAAGTCAGAGTGAAAGTTAAAACAAAGTTACAGAGCAGTCAGGGTAAAAAAGTAAAAGTAAAAATAGAGTCAGTAATGGTAAAAAGAGATGAAAATACTTTTACCAACAATGAATTTTATCCAAAGTGAAAGTAAAATAGTTAAAATAACAAAAAAGGTGAAAAGATGAAAACATAACAGCAAGGAACATTTTTGCAGAAATTTCATGTTTAAGTCATTGTTTTGCAGAAACTATTGTGACCAATCCAAGATGAATTTTTCAAAACTGAAGGAGGTTTATGTTCTTAAGGTGTCCAACTACAAAATAATTTCTCACTTTTCTAACATCCATTATTAATTTGGAAATATTAAACAATATTGGAAAGCACTTTTTGCAAAAAATTCCTGTTAATTCATCATTTTGCAGAAAATATTGTGGCCAATCAGAAATAAATCTTATAAAAATAAAGGAGGTTTTTGTTCCTAAGAGAGCCATCTAAAAAACCTATCTCACTTTTTTCACAAATAGTACATAATGAAAGATACATGCGCATCTTTACATCATATTTTTCAGACTCTGTAAAACGCTGTTTTACACATCTTTTTGCAGAGCCTATTGTGAACAGCTGGGGCATCATTTTATGGAATTGAGAGAGTTTTATATCAAAAAAATATTTATCTACAATAATTTATTTCACTTTTTACATATCTATTTAGGATTGAGAAATAAAAAGGTATCATTGGACCCCAAGTTTGCATAATTGCTCGAGCAGAATGCACAAAGAAAGGAAACAGTTAGTGACTTGGATGCCTCATCATCAACTAAGAGTTGAGATCAAATTCAAATTCTCTTATTAGTCATCATATATCCATGAGTATAGTTCCAAATAGGTTCATTAGTTTTGAGTGTCCTTTTATTAAGTTCTATTTATGTAAAACAATTTGAGATATTTTGTAAACCAATCTTGATATTTTTCAAGATATTTTAGTTTAGAATTTGTATAAATACTTCACTCTTTGAAGTATTTTGTGTGGAATAAAATTTCTAAGAACATTATAGACATTCTTTTGGTACGTTGGAGGCTCACTTGTGTTGATTTCAAAGTAGCAGTCTAGACAATAGCCAATTGGACTTCATAATTCAGGATTCATGCGATAATTTGAAGAGTAAAGTTCATCTATCTTGTCATTGTTTCCTTTCTAAGTTACATACATTTTCATATATCTTGTTTAATCTTAATGATTAATTAGGAGAATTACTTCAGAACTAGTGTAAGAACTCCTTGTCTTAACTACTTAATCATTTAAATGTTTTCTTCTGATTTCCGGACTTAGGAATTCTTAATTGCTCCTGGTCCTGTTTGACCTCTACCTCCTTCCTCTTTTTCTGGATCAAAGGATTCTTCATTGCCCTTTATCCCGAAGCAAGCCATCTCATCAAAACAATCTATTCAAATCTCTGAGGGTTATCTACCTTGCCCTGAATACATTAGTATCCTTTTGGCCTTGCCTTCTAATTCTTCTTGCTAGACTTTGACTCCATAGCCCAATGGACTAGTAGATCCCTCTTTATTTTTTCTTTAAGTAATCTTATTTTCCACCAAACATTTCAAAACAAAAACCAAATTGAACTATAATAACTAGCCTAAAACATTAAACAAAAACAAAGTTAAATCATAAAGAGAGAGCCCTCTCTGAATTCTAGGAAGGCTAGATCCTAGGATTTGAAGTAGGTTTGTGGTTACCTCAGACTATTTCTCTTGAACCTGGAGAAATTACTGAGTGATAAAAAATAATAAAAAACCTTTTGCAAGATACTTGAGCTATGTTTATCTAGTGATGTCTTTTATTTTATGTTGTAATGTTTTCCATTGTTTTTCTATAAGTGCATCTTTTAAATCTAATTGTAAAGCAGAAATCTGAAGATTAAGATTTGTTGTAAGAGCACCTTATTTCTAGATGTATTTACAATATAAATGTTTTTCTTCTGAAGCCTGGTTAAGAAATTCTTAATTTCTTTTTAACCACTACTGAATTCACTCTTTCTTTCATCTCATAATTCATTATGTGCTAAATATCCAGTAAGTGTAGTTCACTAGCCTTGTAAATGCTCTTGAAAAATTGATGCAACAACCCAGCCTGTTATGACTCCACAACCCAATGGACTTAGTCTAAATAGATCTACTAATCCAACCAAACAATCAATCAAAAATAAATCGTCACTATCATTATAACTAACCTATATCAGATTCATAAAACAAATCTAAATCTAAAAGAGAGATCCATCTCTAAGTCTAGGAGGGCTAGATCCTGGGCTCCAAAGTGGTTTTGATGTTTTCCTATATAATTATTCTTGCCAATCTTAAAATTATAGAACAAAAACATAGTGGTGACCATACTGGGGAGTTAAACTGAAAAACTTGTCATTTCATTTGAATTCAGAAACCCCAGTTAAAAGCATTTTATGATATAAGTATTTTCTAAGATTGGTTTCTTTCGGATTTTTAAAATAATAATTTTTTTCTGTGCTTATGATCTGAATTCTGGCTCTAAAATAATCTCTACTAGATCCCATCTTGATCCAAATCCTCATACTATAGTGGATAATCCTAAAAAAATTTTAAGAAAAACTCTTAGAACTAAGAGCCAAACAAGTAGAAAATTTCTTCACAGAGAAAATTCCCTCCCTGAAAATTTTGTCACCTTACAGGACATTCAGTTTGATTTACAATTTGAAAAAGGTTTATTTAGGACTAAATCTGAGAATAGGATAGACCAGAAAGTATTTGATCCATCTATTTTGTAACAAAGTCCTGTAAGGGAAGCTTATTCACAAATTCATTCTGATCTTCAGCTTCTACATGATTTTGATATTCTCCAAGATTTGGTAACATAATTTACTTCAACTGTCGATGATGCTTACCTTCAACTGTAATATCCCAAAGGGGAGAATGCAGTAATACTTAAACACAATATAAGAACTGCAACAAAGTAAACAATATATCTCAAGACAACATCAAAATACACAGAGAATTTGAGCCATTTTATTATATGGAGATGAATCAACTACACAATGTATAGAAAATGAGTAGATCTAACCCAAGAGAAGGCCTAGAATCACCCTACAATGGTGCTGCAACTAGCACTGTGTAACTGGTGAGCTTACAGAAGCAATACTACGCTGTCCCTACTACTGCTGATATACATGTAAATTCTGCAAAGGAAAATTCAGACCTAGAGAGCTCAAGAGCTCTGATGATACCAAGATTCAAGATCTGGCTAATGTGATGGATTCCCAAGATAACCCAGAAAGGATTTTCCAAATCTACAACTTTGGAAAATCGCCCTCCTAGGGCTTGATCCTTTATCTGTTGGGATTACAGATCTGAAGCTAGATCTAACGAATAGATGGCTGAAATATGTCACAATATCATATCTAAGCTTGAAGGGTTGATCCCTCTTTCATATCTACAAGCTAGAAGCTCTAGATCTAGCTTCTCAATCCTCCAATAATGATTACAGTTGTTGCAACACAACTGCTCATAGAAACTTTGTTTTAAAGGAAAGAGAGGCCTTCTTCCTATTGAAAAATTCTGCAATAAACTCCAGGCTGATGGAAATACTGAAGGCAAGGTGAGGGGATGATCCCTCACAGGATTACTAGCTGAAATTCTAACAACTTCCTTCCTCCTCTTGGATCTGCAAAATGAACAACATAATTCCTGAAGGTATTAATGCTAGTAGGAGGTCAATAAATTTTTTCCTGATGCCATATCTATTATGAAGTTCTGGGAATGTTGATCTTTAAGCCCAAGGTGATAGGAATAAACCTTCACCAGTTCTCCAGCTGAAATATTGAAGACAATCTCCACCTTCCAAACTGATCTTCAGTAATCTGCAATTTATGAATATGAATGTTTTGTAGAAAGTAGGAAAAGATATGTGGCACCAATGCCTAATGTAGAATGAAGTACAATACTCTTTCTAGAGCTACTCAAAGAAAGAGGTGGGATTCCCGACCAGGAACACCCTGTGCTAAACAACACTTGCAATCACTCCTAAACAGCCCAAGAAAGCAATGGAATGTCACATAACAATTCCAGATCTAAACAGATCCTCAACATCAATAATCTCAAGCATGTCTTCATTCTTGCCTTCATCTTCATTATATAGAGTTTGAGCCTTCCCATGCCTTGGCCCTCATCTAAACTGCATTGTGCATGTGGATAAGATCCTCCATGTTTGACTGCATTGTTTAGTCAAGTCATCCATCATTTCTACGTGCAATGTACACCCTCTCCATCATGTGTGCATTAATTGCACAACTTCCTCCATCATCTCAGCATGAATGATTCATGATCTTCTGTTTGATCTCTTCAAGATCTTAGTTGACTATGTCAACCTCCATGATCTATCTCATTAATGAGACATGATCTCCAATTCCAGTCACATTAGTAGTTGCTCAACTACCTCATTATGTATATCTAGGCTTAATTAATCCACATTCACACAAAAAAATTGGATATTTATTCATATTGATGAATATGGGTCCCTCCACCCTTTTATTTACTTATTTCATTAAGAAAGTTAAGAACTCTAATATTCCAAACATCAGGTGAAAATTTTGGAATATTACAGTCCTCCCCGGCAAAATGTTTCTTGCCCTCAAGCAACTACAAAAGTGGATGCTACAAAAAACATCCTCCCTTAAAATGGCATCCTCATGTGGAAGGCCTTCCCATCTGTCACAATGTGTCATGCATGTTCAACTCCAAAGCTGCCTCTCTAGAATGTCTAGAATGGCTTCCAACTGAAAAGTTAGATACCCATCCCTATCAATGAATCTCCAAGTGGAAACCATATGATGAACACAGTTCTCCTCTATACATGAGATACATAAGATAAAGTGGTTCATTCCCAAATCGGAAAGTCCCAACTCATGAACTATCTCTCCAACCCATGATACATAGAGTAGATTACACATATCAATGCCCTCATCATTAGCCATGTTGGCCATGTAAGAATCTAACATCACATCATCATAGTGAAAAACAAGAAGTAGAGTCATATGGGAAAACATGAACAATGTTAAACCATATTCTCCTAATAACAACCAATGTAGCAAAGCCTTCTGCTTCCATGCTAGATCATCATGAAAACAAGTAAGAGAGCCATACTCTCTCAAAAGAAGCCACCACAACAATGCTTCTTGTTGCCATGCCAAATCAACATCAATGAGAATATGAGAGCCATACTCTCTCAAAAGAAGCCAATGCAGCAATGCCTCTTACTGCCATACCACATCATCATTGTACCAAATGTAGTGGCCATATTCTCTCAATAGAAGCCACCTCAATAAGGCATCTTTCTACCCCATCACATCTTCATCATACCATGTACAATGACCATAATCTCCCAACAGAAGCCAATGCTGTAAGGCCTCTTGTTGCCATCCTCCAACAATGTCATTCAATCTATGGGAAGAATTCAGCCCATTTTCTCCCAATAGTAACCAAAGCAACAAGGATTCTTGTTGCCTCCTTGCATTATCATGATGCAATTCATGGAGCAACAATATAGTAATGGACATGTGAGATGTCTCATCAACATAATACAAACAAGCTCCATTATGCCACATCATGTGAGAGTTATAATTTCTCCCAACCCCAAGTACATACATGAACATGAGATACATCCCAAACAAAAATACATGTAAATACATGAGACATGTCCCAAAAAAGAGTAAATATAAGGACATAAGATATAACATGTGATGTCCAAACTCTCTTCTCAACAACCAAAGTAACCATGCCTTTTTCTTATGCATTCTATCATTGAGGCATAAAGCATGAGACAATAAAATATTGTAATGTTCCCAATTTTTAGCCTCAAGATAAAAGGAACATTATAGTTTGCATATTATCATTTTGTTGAATAAAATGGGTAAGAAGACACCTTAACCCCTTTAGATGGAGGAATAACACTCCTTGTGTGAAAGGAGGAATAATAATGCAGCTGAATTGAGCACCACATGGTCTGAACAGGATTGGATCATGCTTGATCTAGTCATTTTGACCAAGTCAACTAAAATTGTTTAGATACATTGCACCTTCTTGGACAGCGCAGTTTTAGTGGAGGATCCACTTGCTTGAGCTAGGTGGCAAGTGTGAATGGTACCCATGGTGAGAGGATTTCATTTTCTTTATAAGGAGGAGATGGCAGCCCATTTTCATTATGCATTAGCTTATTATATTCAGAGGGTCTGCAAAGACTTGCATCCCCGGGATGTTTAGCAGGGTTGTAGTGTTATTGAACCCAAGGGTGTTCCCGGTCGGGAATCCCTTCCTCATCCTCAAGAAGGAGATAGTTTGAGCTTCATTTCCTCATTCTGGCATTTGGCCAAGCTTATCCCTTCAACTATAGCGTTATTTTGTTGGGCAGAAAACGTTGTGTTGCTGGGAGCAGCAACAGAGGAACTCATAGAGTTATTATTTGGCTTGTTCTTCAGTGGAGATCTTGTATATTCTTTGGAGGAGTAGTAGAGGAGGCTCCCGGGCATAATTTCATATCTTTGGCACCATGCCAACCACTCACCATCTCTCACAGCGCAGTCTAGGGCAGAAACTGCGTTATTTTGTGTAGGTAGTGTTGGAGAGTTCATTAGAGCTCATCAGGAGGAGTTGTTTCTAAGCAAAGGGATCAGCCTTTTGCTTACATTCACTATCAGAGGAGGGAATTATCATATCATATCTGCTACAACCTCATTTCCCATTTTGGTTCAGTTGCAGTGACAAGTTATTTGTCACATTTTGTACTTTCTCCGGCATTTCTAGCAATCTATCCTAAATTGGCTAGAAATATTGTATTAGAGCCCATTCTTCTATTCCTGGGAATTTATTTGCATGTATCAGCCATATTCCATGTATTGACATCTACAACAGAAACTACTCTCATAGATACTGCGCAGTTACTGCTTTCCGACATTTTGTGTAGTTGTTGCATCTCATGTATTTCATGTGTTAATCTTTGGAGATTGATTCCCAATGCATGCAGGGTTTATTCCTCATGATATTTCTGTGTATTTATGCTGAGATATTAATGTACATGATGGTTTTAATATATTTCATCTTATGTTTCATTCATATTTGCAGAGTTTAATGATTGTGTTCATATATTGATGTAAGCTCTCTCTTTGAGCATTCTTTAAGGGATCTAGTTTGGGGAGATCTGAATAACCCATCTAGAGTCATTTCTTTGGGCTCAAATTCTAGAAGAGAAGTGTTTTATGATTTAACAAGGGGATCCAAGCCCCCTTCTTGCTTATTTTTGCATCAGTTTCCTTATACAGCGTCCTTGAGGACCATATAGCAGAAATTCCTGAAAAAAGAACATTACAAATATGAACCTTTGGGTAGTAACCATACTCACCCAAGAGCAACCAGCATAGCCATGCTTCTTCCTGGCCTGTGTCATAGATTTGAAAGTGGTTTTGCAACCCCTTTCTTTATACTATCATCCATTCATCCCAATGTGGATGATGGATCTCATTCTGCAAATACTTGGTATCCTCCCATTATAGGACACCAACCTCCTCAAACTGATGAAGAAATTTGCACTCCATGAAAAGGTGAAGTGCACCTCCAATTAGATCTCTTAATGTGACCTTCTTCTTATCCATGACCTTCCAAAACCAATGAGGTTCTATATTTGCTATAGGTAGAAGTCTCTCTTTAAGATGTGAGATACTCATTGAGAAAGTGTCATCAAGAAAGGAGAAAAAACATCTCATATCAAGATGTCTACCATTCATCATCTTAAGCTCCATTGCTTCATGAGTGAAGTTTCCTTTATAATGCTCGAAGAATAATGGGGCCTCTTTATCACTGCTACTAAGTGACAGCGTTGTAGATCTGCAAGGTATGCATATGTTGTCTCAAAGCAAGGTACAATACTGATCTCATAACCAATCATTGTACATAGGATCATGCTTATCCCATTTTCTAAAAATCAACACTTCAACTCAAAGGGTTGAATGTAGTCCATCCATGACAAACTAGGATAGTTTTTCATCTCCTCCCTAATCAAATCAAGGGTCCTCCGAGCTGTGATATGTTGTTGCTTCAAATCAGAATTTTGATCTAACCCTTGGTTATGCATTAGCCCTGATGGCATGTCCCCATAAGTTTCAATAATATCTACTGAAACAATAGGTGATGAATGTGTATGCATACCTTGGATCAACTGATATGTGGGAACCTCTTGACAGAACACAAGAGTTCCTCCAATTGGGAAAATGATGTGTCCAACTGCTAGTAAGAGAGATGGTTGCTCTTCTATCAATGTACCAATGCTGGAATATTACTCCTCTTCCTCATGCATCTACTAAATCATGCATGGAACTGTATGTGTCAAGAGCTCAAGACCATCTTGCAAGGTTGCAAGTGTCTCTTCTCTAGGTGAAATTACTTATGCAGCTGGTGGTGAATGTAGTGACTTCTTGTCCAGAGTGACAACAATGACATCCTCCTTTGTTTCCTTAGGAAATGTCTCTTTGTGTCCCATCTCTGTCTTCTTTACATAAAACTTATTCCTCAAATTGTGAAAGGAATCTGAATATTTAGTCACCTTTGCATGATCCATGTGACTAAACCACCAATCCTTGGCTTCACCTAAGAGATGAAGTGTTGCAATTTGAACAACATCATTTTCAGCCACAGGATGTAGCATGAAAAATGCATCTAACTCTTTCCTCCAATCCTTAACATTGCTTGAGGAAGATCCATCAAATGCAAGCAAATAGAATATATTGTGCCTCTTCCTTCTATTTTTGCTATATGATCTTCTTTCTTCCTTGAGTTCAAATAATTCTTAGAGAGTTAGACTTTCTTTGAAAGCTTTAGACTGTTCCTTGTACTCTTCAAGATACAAGCTGAGAGTCTCATCAGTCTTAGGTTCTCTTCTTTCTTCATTTCTATACCTCTCACCTTATCCAAAGAAATTGGGCATATTGGATCTATGAGGAGATCTATGATTCTCCGATCTTCTTTTCTGCTGATAGGAAGTGCTTGGACCTTCCTCTCCAAATCTTCTTCTTGGATCTTTCCTTTTCCTTTCTCCCTTCGTTTGATAGACCTCCTTGGTGAGATCTTGCTTGGATATAAAGAGAGGAGTGGAAAAAATATCCTCCTTCATGATAGATCTCATCTATCTTCTTCTTCTTTTGATGCAAAAGATGAAGTGTCCACAAGTTGAGCCAAATATCATGCTCTGATACCACTGTAATATCCCAAAGGGGAGAATGCAGTAATACTTAAACACAATATAAGAACTGCAACTAGGTAAACAATAGATCTCAAGACAACATCAAAATATACAGAGAATTTTATCCATTTTATTAAATGGAGATGAATTGGTTACACAATGTACAGAAAATGAGTAGATCTAGCCCAAGAGAAGGCCTAGAATCACCCTACAATGGTGCTACAACTAGCACTGCGTAACTTGTGAGCTTACAGAAGCAATATTGCTTTGTCCCTGCTGCTGCTGATATACATGTAAATTCTGCAAAGGAAAATGCAGATATAGGGAGTTCAAGAGCTCTGATGATACCAAGATTCAAGATCTGGCCAATGTGATGGATTCCCAAGATAACCTAGAAAGGATTTTTGAGATCTACAACTTTGGAAAATCACTCTCCTAGGGCTTGATCCTTGATCTGCAGGGATTACATATATGTAGCTAGATCTGAAAAATATATGGCTGAAATATGTCACAAGATCAGATCTAAGCTTGAAGGGTTGATCCCTCCTTCAGATCTACAAGCTAGAAGCTCTAGATCTAGCTTCTCAATCCTCTAATAATGATTATAACTGCTGCAACACAACTGCTCATAGAAACTGCAATGTAAAGGAAAGAGATTCCTTCTGCCTGCTAAAAAATGCTGCAATAAACTCCAGGCTGATGGAAATACTGATGGCAAGGTGAGGGGATGATCCCTCAAAGGATTACTAGCTGAAATGCTAGCAACTTCCTTCCTCCTCTTAGATCTGCAATATGAAAAACGTAATTCCTGAAGGTATTACTATTGCTATGAGGTAAATAACTTGTGGCCTAATGCCAGATCTAATATGAAGCTCTGGGAATGTTGATATTTAAGCCCAAGGTGATAGGAATAAACCTTCACCAGTTCTCCAGCTGAAATACTGAAGACAACCTCCACCTTCCAAACTGATCTTCAGAAATCTGTAATTTTTTAATATGAATGTTCTGCAGAAAGTAGGAAAAGATATGTGGCACGAATGCCTAATGTAGAATGAATTACAATACTATTTCCAGAGCTACTCAAATAAAGAGGTGGGATTCCCGACCAGGAATACCCTGTGCTAAAAAACACTTTCAATCTCTGTTAAATAGCCCAAGAAAGCAATGGAATGTCACATGACAATTCCAGATCTAAACAGATCCTCAACATCAATAATCTCAAGCATGTCTTCATTCTTGACTTCATCTTCATTATATAGAGTTTGAGCCTTCCCATGCCTTGGCCCTCATCTAAACTACACTGTGCATGTGGACAAGATCCTCCATGTTTGACTGCGTCGTCTAGTCAAGTCATCCATTATGTCTAGGTGCAATGGACACCCTCTCCATCATGTGTGAATTAATTGCACAACTTCCTCCATCATCTCATAATGAATGCTTCATGATCTTCTGTTTGATCTCTTCAAGATCTTAGTTGACTTTATCAACCTCCATGATCTATCTCATTAATGAGACATGATATCCAATTCCATTCACATTAGTATTTTCTCAACTACCTCATTATGTAGATATAGGCTTAATTAATCCACATTCACACACAAAAATTGGATATTTATTCATATTGAGGATTGTGGGTCCCTCCACCCTTTTATTTACTTAATTCATTAAGAAAATTAAGAAATGTAATATTCCAAACATTAGGTAAAAATTTGGGAATATTACATCAAAAATCTGTGGAATTAACTGTATTAACCATAGCAGCTTCTTCTATTACCTCTCATACTACCCATCTTAAGTCAGCCAGTCCTAATACTTCCATAATCCCCACTTCTTTTATCCTCCCTCATAAGGGTACTCAAACCTCCACACATACATCTCCTCCCATCATCCATCCTACTTCATCCTCTGTCCACCTTCCTCCACCACCTCCACCAATCATGGCAACCAGGTAGTCCCCATTAGTGTTTCCAACACCTTTGGCAGCTATGCCACAGGATTACCAGTCTAAAATTACATTATATGATGGAACTGGTCCTGTAACTACCCAACAACATGTTCACAAAATGAATGACTATTTTGACCTTCAAGAGGTAGATGAAGAAAGTCTTAAGGATTTTTGCTCAGAGTCTTAGTGGAGAAGTTGGAAAATGGTTCAAATATTTACCTTCAAATAGTATTAATGACATTCCTGTATTTCATCAAACATTCCTAAATAGGTGGGAAGTAAAAAATAACACTCTTCAAATTTTCTCTGAATATGAAAACATTGGAAGAGCCCCAACTTAAAGTGTTCAGGATTATTGCACCAGATTCAACAATTTATATAATGCAATGCCTACTCATATAAAACCACCACAAGGTTTAGCCTTGGTCAAATTCCTAGATGTTTTTGAACTATAAATGTATTATCAGCTAAGGGAAAGAAACTCGGCCACATTAGAGGAAATGCAGAGGGATGCAGTGAGCGTAGAAGCAACCTGTTATCAAAGAGAGATAGAATGAGAACTAAGAGAAGAGTTACCATAAGAGAAGAACCTTCAACTTCAACATCTGATGCTAAAATTGAATCATTGGTTAGGACTATGGAGAGAATGATGGAGAGGATCAATCTAAATGAGAGAACTATTCCTAGAGAAAATAAACCAGCTCCTCAAAACATAAATCAAAATCCTAGAATAAACCCTCCTTAGATAAGACAGAGGGAGAAAAGAGGTCTTGATCAGAAAATTAGGCCTCCATTCCAAGAGAATTACACTGAAGAGGATGAAGGAGTAGTTGAAGAATTAGAAGAGAATCAGATAAATTTTATGGGAATTAATGAAGATGACTCCGTTTTTCTCACTCAAGAAGAACAAGAATTATTTTCATTAACTCAGACAGAGTTAGAATCTGAAGAACCTGATGATTATAAACAAGGATTTGAGAATGCTATCATGGAATTTCACAGACAATATAACCTTGTAATCAAGAAAAACTTTGATAATTCCAACAAAAAGAATTCAGAAAATTCTGCAAAAAAAATTCTCTCAACCTGATCTCAACAAAATAGCAGAAAGTTCAAAGAAAAGTGTAAACAATTCAGAAAATAAGAACACAAAAAATATTACTAGGAGAATAGTAGATACCTCTGCCAAAAGTGCCCAAATTGATATCCCTAGTACAAGTCAACAAACTGAATTTACCCAAAAAGTAATGGCTGAAAGAAATAATTTTTAAAAGCTGCTCAAAGTTCAAACACCATTCAGTATTGAGAATGAACTTGCTAAAATAAAAATATATATTCCTCTCAATGAATTGATAAACAAGAATGTGTATAGGTATCAGGTCCTAAAGGTACTAAATATAGGGGAGATTACTGATATGTTAATTTAAATGATGATCAGCCTGAACTTTTTTTGGGCCAGAAGTTGATGGTAAACCCTAAGAAGGAGGTATTCCTCCATTTTATGTCAGTCACAATGTTAATGACAAAATTCTCCATAATGCCATGTTGGATTTAGGTGCATCACATAATCTTACAACGAAGGCTGTTATGGAGAAGCCTGGCCTTGAAATTACTAGACCTTATACAGATTTGTACTCATTTGATTCTAGCAAAGTTGGATGTCTAGGTCTTATCAAAGATATTTGTGTCACTTTAGCTCAGATACCAGAAAAATGTCTAGTTATGGACATAGTAGTAGCTAACATCCCTCCTAAGTATGCCATTATTTTTTCACGCTCGTGGGGAGAAAATTTACAAGGGACCCTTCAAATGGATATGAATTATGCTACAATATCTGTGTTTGGTCAACAAAGAAGACTGTATAGGGAAACCTTAATGAAGTACATGGTGAGTAGTCAAGAAAAACCACACAAATATCATATGTACTTTGTCCATACCAACCTTGACTCCTTCATTATTTATAATGTTGGAGACATTGATTCACAAGTTACCCATGCAGAAAATGATCTTAAAAAAAAACATGAAAATCAAATACAAATTGTACAACAAGAACCTAAAAATGAACCTCTTTAGAATATGAGTTTTGATGGCTCATGTGGAAAAGCAGGCTCAGGAGCAGGTATTTGGGTATATAACGCAAAGAGTAATTGTGCAGAAGGTCACTCCTGAAAAATCAATTTTCAGTGCACCAACAATATAGCATAATATGAAACCCTACTCTTAGGATTTCAATTGCTGAAAATATTAGGAGCTAAGAGGATTTATGTCCATGGTGATTCTAAATTAGTCATAAAACAAATAAAAGGAAAATATGCTACAAAACATCCTAGGTTAAGAGCATACAGAAACGTTGTACTTGATTTCTTAAGAACATTTGAAGAGTATGATCTAGCAGTTATCCCCAGAAATCAAAATTTCCTAGCAAACGATTTAACCTTTTCAGCAAGCACATGTCAGTTGCCTCACCCAAATATACAATACACAGTAGAAGTTAAACATCGTCCATTTGTCCCTGATAACATGAGATACTGGAAAGTATTCAGTAGTGACAAACAAATTGAGAGTCTCTTACAATCGAAAGATGAATTTGAGGATAGCAATATAGACTTAGATTGTGAAGAAGATAGTCACTCTCATGTAAAAATTAGTGTAGAAAAACAATCTATTGTTTCTGATGTAAATATTTCAGCAAATAAAACTGTACATAAAACTAAAATACATAAAGACCCACAAAAAGAGGAATTCGAAGTAACTCAAGGATAATATCCTGCCTAGAGAGCTTGTCCCCTTATAAGAACTATTTGACTTTAATGATGTGGCCAAGAAACCCAAAATGGAACCAACAGGGGCAAACATTGAAGATTGTAACATAGGCACTGAATAAAACCCCAAAATTATAAAACTATCAAAATCACTGCCTATAGTTACGAAACAAAGGTATATAGCTCTATTTAATAAATTCATAGATGTATTTTCTTCGAGCTATGAGGACCAAAAAGCTTATGATACTAGAATCATACAACACAAAATTCCAATCAAAGAGGATCAAAAACCTTTTAAAAAAAAGCTGCGTAGGATAAATCTCGTCTTAATGCCTTTGGTTGAGAAAGAAATCAAGAAAATGTATGAATCCAAAATTATAGTTCCACTTAGATATTCTAAATGGGTATCTAACAATGTGGCTACAAGAAATAAGACAGGTGAAACCAGACTTTGCATTGACTTTAGGAATCTGAACAAAGTATCCCTTAAGGACAATTACCCCTTACCAAAAATGGATCATATATTGCAGAGAGTAGTAGGCTCCAGTAGGATCTCTTTGTTAGATGGATTTTCCGGTTGTAATCAAGTTTCAGTGCATCATGATGATCAAGACAAAACAACTTTTACTACTCCTTGGGGGACTTTTATGTATGTGAAAATGCCCTTTGGATTAATGAATGTTGGTGCTACTTTCCAAAGAGCCATGGACATTGCTTTTGTAGATGGAATTGGTCATTTCATTGTGATATATCTTGATGACATTACTGTATATTAAAAAATTGATGAAGAGCACTTGGCACATCTAAGAAGAGTTTTTGAGAAATGTAGAAGGTTTGGAATTTCCCTAAATCCCAAGAAAACATTGTTTGGCTTTGAAGAAGGAAAATTTCTTGGTCACATTATTTCTAAAGATGGAATCAGAATTGATCTAAGCAGGATTGAAGGCATACTCAAAATCATTCATCCTAGCAATCTCAAAGAACTTTAATCTTTTATTGGTAAAATATTTTTTTTAAGGAGATTTATACCCAATCTTGCAGAACTTTTGAGAAATATAACCTACATGCTTAAAAAAGATTCAGAAATTAAATGGAACATTGAAGCTAAAAAATCCTTTGATCTAGTCGAGCAAGCATTTACAAAAGCCCCAATCCTAATCAGCCCTAATTTTACCAAAGACTTCATAGTTTTTTCTTTTGCATCTGAACATACTATTTCTGATGTATTATTGCAGAAAAATAGTGAAGGACATGAAAAACCAATAGCATTATTTAGCAAAGCCTTGAGAGATGCATCTTTAAAATACAACATCATGGAGAAACAGGCTTTTTCTTTGGTTAAAGCATTAAAGGATTTCAGAGTTTACATTATACATTCACATATTATTGCTTATGTGCCCAATGTTGTAGTCAAAGACATTTTAACGCAGAATGGTCCTGATGGAAAGAGAGGCAAATGGATTGTTGTTATTTTGGAATATGATGTGGAAATCAAACCTACCAAATTGATTAGAGGGCAAGGATTAGCCAAATTTATGGTTGAATCAAATTTTCATGTACTAGACATCAACATGGTTTATTCATTGGATGATCAAGAGGAATTGGCGACTCCACAAATTGATGAAGCATTCCTAAATTCTCCCTGGTATGAAAATATCTTATATGTTTTATTTAATTTGAATGCTCCTCCTAGTTTGTACAAAAATAAAGCAATATTTATAAAGTTGAAAGTTTTCAAATTCTGCATTCTAGAAAATGTCTTATACTGGAAAGATGTTGGAGGTGTTTTACTAAATTGTTTGCTAAAAGATTATGTAGATAAATTCATGCAGGAATTCCATGAACGTGATTGTGGTGGCCATATTTATTGGAAAAACACTAATAATAAGATCCTTAGAGATGGTTTCTAATGGCCTACCATTTTTCCTGACATCCACAAAATGGTAACTGCCTGTCACAAATGCCAAATTTTTTAAGGAAAGAGAAAATTGTTGCCCTTGCCCTTAAAGCTCATTTTTGTTGAGAGCCCTTTCCAACAATGGGGTTTAGATTTCATTGGAGAAATTCATCCCCCATCCTCTGCTCAGCATAAGTGGATCTTTATTGCCACAAACTACTTTACCAAACATTCGATAGAAGCCAGTCCTTCAAGAAATGTCATTGATTCTATCATTATTAAATTCCTTGAAACAAACATTCTTTCTAGATTTGGTTGTCCTAGAAAACTCATCATTGATAATGTTGCAACCTTCAAGTCCAAGAAAATGGTTGATTTTTGTCATAGGTACCACATAACTTTGGGACATTCAACAGCCTATTGCTCTCAGGGTAATGGATTGGTTGAATATTCAAACAAAATTTTGGTGAATATCATCAAAAATCTCTTAGAAGACAACAAGAAATCATGGCATAAAAATTTGGTCAATTCACTTTGGGCTGATAGACTTACTACCAAAAAATCAATTGGCATGTCTCCATACCAATTGGTCTACAGCATAGATGCAGTTTTTCCTTCATTTTTAGGAGTTCTAGTCATGAAGATCATTCAGGAAATTCAAGCTGAACCAGCATGGATACTTGAAACAATTACATACAACTCTTCTCACAAGAGCCCTCTTGTACTTGTTGGTCAATAATTGTCATTGATGGAATATAAGCTCTCTTGATGAGCTCTCTTAATGGAATATTGATAGATGTTGCACTATGACATATGATGACATGGAAGATACACCATGATGAAGAAGCTCTAATGATCTCTTACTGTCCTAATCACCTTCTGCACAAAAATTTTATGAACAATCACAAAGAACAATAAATTTAGACACCTTGGAGGCATCCTTTCACAATGAATCCTAGACCATATTAAAGAGGGATTTTCCCTCTTTCCAACAAGCTCTTACTTGCCCCAAAACTCCCATTAGTTTGTGAAAAATTGAATTTTTAAGATTAAAAAATATATATTTGCAGTCAAGCCGACCTATGCATTCATATAATGTCGGCCTTTCTTCCAATGGATGTGTCCCTTCATAGGACAAACAACTATATATATAAATTTTTGTTCATTCATGATTTGAACTTCACTTTTGGACAATCACTGCGGTCATCATCATAGAAAATAAAAAGGTATTGTTCACAGCTCGTGAACAGAGAAGAAAAGGAGTATGTGGATATTCTGTTGGGCTTATAGTTTAAACGCAAAAGCTGTGGTAAATAGGAGACTCAGACCTGTGGATAAAACAAAAGTTTTTGGAAGCTCTGACATCTCAGATTTCTTTTGAAGAACAGAACTGCGAATCTGTGGAACAACAGATGCCTCAACTACTCAAAGCTTATCACAGTGATCAGATTTTAGTGACAAGGCTCTTGAATAATAACATCTTGACAACAGTCCTCAGATTCTATGTCATATGCCTTGGATCAATGTATTTTTGGTTGAACTAAAGCTCATAACTCAGAAAGAAGTTGAGGCAGTGATGTACACACCTAACTTGGATTATTATTTCACACAGTGCATTTATTGACTATGATAAATGCAGTACAGTGGCTTGAAGCTTGCTAACCTTGGTGTCACTTCAGCCAGGGCTATGAACTAAGATTGCAGCACTAAACTTTTTTGACTCCTTAATACATTTGGTGAAGTGCTGGTGTGGTACAGAATAATAAGTACAGTGTGTTGCAAAAATAGTGAGACAAAATTAATGGAGAAGTGTGGTGCTAAATAAATGGTGTAGTATGGTGCAGAATTGGTGATGTAGACTGGTAAAACATCTTTGAACTGACAGTCCAATGAAGAAGCAAAGAAAGGATTGGTGTCCTTGGAGTAGGAGCTCCTAAACTCAAGGTTGGTGCCTTGGTGAAGATAGGGTCGAAGCCCTAGAGGTCGGAGCCTCATTAAGTCCAAGTTGGTGCTTGGAAATCATTGTACTCATTCATTTAAAAAAGGATCATTATCCTTCCTTCTATAATAAAATTATTCACTTCTCTGATTTTTGTGTAGAATCTAACTGGTTATAATAAAAATTGAAAAGAAATATTGATTCAACCCCCTCTCAGTATTTCCAACAATTGGTATCAGAGCAAGCTTCTTCAATATCAGCCTAACAGCTGGAAGAAGGATTCTTAGGCACAATGAAGAACATGAAAGCAACAGGGAAACTACCTATCTTTGATGGAATGAATTTTGGTTTTTGGAAAAAGAGGATGTCCTACTATCTAATGTCTCTTAGTCTTGAAGTATGGCACTTTGTTTTGGATGGGTACAAAGCTCCTGCCAATATTCCAACTGATCAATATGAAAGAAGAGCCCACATTGCTAATGCCAAAGCTTTAAATTCCATCACTAGTGGAATTACTGATTCTGAATTTACGAAAGTCATGAACTATGACTCAACCAAAGAAGTATGGGATAATTTGGTTTCTCTATATGATGGCGACTCCAAAGTCAAGAAGGCAAAGCTTAAAACCTATAGAAGACAATTTGAGAGTCTGAAAATGGATAATGAAGAAGATGTTGCATCATATTTCCTCCAAGTAGCTGAAGTGGTTAACTCTCTTAGAGGACTAGGAGAAAATATTGAAGAAAGCACCATAGTTCAAAAAATCCTGAGATCGCTTCCTGACAGATTTGAATCCAAAGTAAGTGCCATAGAAGAAATGAAGGATCTAGATACTCTCAAGATGGATGAACTCCATGGAATTCTCATTGCCTATGAGATGAGGAATGGGAGTCCAAATTTCAAAGTAGTAGCCTTCAAAGCCTCAAGATCTACAAAAGAAGGAAAAGGATGGAATAACAACAGCGATGAATCTGATACTGAAAACTAATTAGCTCAATTTGTATGAAGACTAAAAAGGGGATCCAAGCTAAAAGGTAAGTACCCTCTTATTTGTTTCAATTGCAGAAGAATAGGTCATTACGCTGCAAAATGTCCCCATAAACATGATAGTAATGATGAAAAGGACTCTAAAAGGATGATGTACAAAATGAAAGGGTTTAATAAAAAGAAATTCTTCTCCAAACAAGATGAGTCCGATGAAGATGAATTTGTAGTCATCAAATCAACCAAAAATATGTGTCATCACAAAGAAAGAGATGATGAATCAGATGAGGAAAGTGATTATGTTGGAAGCAAAGAAACGTTATTCATGGCATTTACAAATGATGATGACTTAGAACTGGAAGATGAAAGAAACATGGATAGTTTGCTGATGAATGCCATTGAAGAAAATGAGAATCTACAAAATAAGATAATTTCTCTCAAAATAGAAAGAGAGGAAGCAAAAACAAGGGAATACTTCTTGAATATTAAGCTAAAAGAGAAGGATGATATCTGTGAAAAACGTGAAGCTGAAATAGTATCTCTAAGAAATGAATTAGAACAAATCAAAAGGAGTTGGCAAAGCTCTCTAGCTCTTGACAACATTCTTAACACTCAAAGACCTCAACATGACAAGTTTGGAATTGGTTTCAAAGGAGAATCATCAAGTATGAAGAATAATGCTAGAAGTTATGCTGATGTACTCTCTTGCCATCCAAAAGAAGAAAAATCATCTCAGGAAAAAGGTCACATCTCAAAACCAAGATTTGAAAGAGCAACTCCAAGGAAGAATGTTGATTCAAGCTATGGATACTACAACAGGTATCAAATTATTTTTCTTGGGCATTGTTACAATTGTAAAAACTTTGGGCATCAAGCTAAGCATTGCAAGGCTCATAAGAATGAAGCACCAAGATTAAATAATCAACCAAACCAACTGCGTGGGCCTAAAGAGCAAGAAAAAATCATAACTTACAATTCCTTTGACCCTTTCGCTAAGTTTGATCCGTCTTGCTCATTATGTGATGATTATGATCATAATGAACAAAACTACCCTCTCAAAAGGGAAAAAGCTAAAAACGTAAATCTAAAAACTAATAAATGTGGCCTAGCTCTATGTGCTCATATTGAAGAAAATCATTGGTTTTTGGATAGTGGATGCTCGAGACATATGACAGGTGACCAAAAGAATTTTATCTCATTGAACAAGAAAAATGGAAATGTATCCTTTGGAAGTGGATCTGCTAAAATCACTGGAAAGGGGACTTCTACCCTTGTCAATGGACTAGGAAAGGCTCAAAATACCTTGCTGGTAGAAGGGCTCTAACACAATCTCTTAAGTGTTAGCCAAATTTGTGATCAAGGACATAATGTTGTCTTTAGTACCAAAAACTGTGAAATAAGAGACTCATCCTTGGGAGAAATTGTGGCGAAAGGAGTAAGAACACCAGATAATGTTTATATACTCAGTAAAATCTAAGAAGATAAATGTTACTTAAGTCAAACCGATGAAAGTTGGTTATGGCACAAGCAATTGGGGCATACAAGTTTTGATAACCTAGCCAACATCAGAAAAATTAATGCAGTAAGGGATATTCCAAAAATGTGCAAACCAAGTCAAGTTGTATGTGGCCCATGCCAACATGGAAAGCAAACCAGAACTAGCCACAAAACTAAGGAATTCTCAACAACAAAACCTTTGGAAATCATTCATGCAGATTTGTGTGGGCCAACTAGAACTCCAGCTCTTCAGGGTGAAAGGTACTTTTCTCTATTTTTTGATGACTATACTAGAATTATGTGGATATATTTCATAAAATATAAATCCGAAGCATTTGAATTTTTTAAAAATATTAAGGCTCTCATTGAGAATGAGAAAGATTCTAAGATTAAATGTCTTAGAACGGATAGAGTAGGAGAATTCACCTCAAAAGAGTTCGATAAATTCTGTAAAGAGCATGAAATCGAAAGAGAACTCTCTACTGCTAGGACACCCCAACAAAATGGAGTAGTTGAAAGAAGGAACCGAACCATTCAAGAAATGGCAAGGACAATGCTACTAGCAGCCGATTTGCAAACAAAATTTTGGAGAGAAGAAGTTGGCACCACAGTTTACACTTTAAATCGAACTCAACTAAGACCAAATAATGAAAATACTCCTTATGAATTATGGAAAGGAAGACATGCTTCAGTAAAATATTTCAGGGTTTTTGGAAGCAAATGTTTCATAAAAATAAATGATGACTCACCAGGTAAATTTGATTCAAGAGTTGACAAAGGAATATTTCTTGGATACTCCACTAGGAGCAAAGCTTACAAATGTTACAACTATCGTCTATGAAGAATAGTGGAAAGCATTGATGTAAAGATTGATGAAGACCTTCCAGAAAAATGAATTGAAGATCATGAAGTTGAGCCTTTCTTTGAACAAAGTGAAGAACAAGAACCTGAAAAAGAAGAGGAGAATGAAGAACCTCAAAGATAACCTCAAAAAGAATCTTCACAAACTCCCTCCAAGATCAATTTTGTTCAAAGACATCATCCAGAAGAACAGGTCATCGGAAATATAGATGAAGGAATCCAAACTCGAAGAAGGATGATAAGCACCCCTAGAAAAGATGATGTGGCTCTATTATCTTTAATAGAACCTGAAAATTTTTCTCAAGCAAGCAAAGATCCTCATTGGCTAAAGGCCATGGAAGAAGAAATGTCTCAAATCGAAAAAATGAGACTTGGGAACTGGTACCTCGCCCAAAAGATAAAAATATAATTGGAACAAAATGGGTATTCAAAAACAAGATGAATGAAGATGGACAAATCATCATAAATAAATCCAGACTTGTTTGCAAAGGATACTCGCAAATCGAAGGAATTGACTTCGAAGAAACCTTTGCACTAGTAGGTCGAATGGAAGCCATAAGAATGTTTCTAGCGTTTACTTGCTCAAAAGGATTCAAGGTTTATCAAATGGATGTAAAATCAACATTCCTGAATGGAGATCTCAAGGAATAATTTTACATGGAGCAACCAAAAGGATTTGATCTTGTTGAAGGAAAAGACCTTGTATGCAAACTAAAAAAGGCCTTGTATGGATTAAAACAAGCCCTAGAGCATGGTATGAAAAGTTGGATCACTATCTACAACAAGAAGGTTTCAAAAAGGGAGTGGCAGGCAGCAATCTCTACATGAATATGGATAAGGAAAAACTTCTGATCACTCTTGTTTACATCGATGATCTAATCTTTGCTAGCAATGATGAAGAAATGAGCCCTGAATTTGCTCTAAATATGTCCAAAAAATTTGAGATGTTAATGATTGGTGAGTTGTCTTACTTTCTTGGGCTACAAATATCTCAAACCTCACAGGCATGCTTATATCTCAAGAAAAATATCTTAAAGACATGCTTAAAAGATATGGGATGGAATATTGTACACCTATGAGCACACCAATGACCAGAGATTGTAAATTAAGCAAAGACGATGATACCCCCCCAAATAGATGCAACTCTTTACAGGTAAATAATTCTAGCTCTCCTATACTTAACTGCTACAAGACCAGATATTATGCAAGAAATTGGAATGGTAGAGAGATTTCAATCATGTCCTAAACAATCCCATCTAGCAGCTGTGAAAATAATTCTCAGATATCTGAAAGGAACAACTAATTTCGGTCTTTGGTATCCTAAGAGTTCAACTCTTATTGTGACAGCTTACTTTGATGTTGATTGGGCTGGAAGTGTGGATGATCGAAAAAGTACCAGTGGAAATGCATTCCTTATGAGAGATTGTCGTGTATCTTGGCTCAGCAAAAAGCAATCATCTATATCCCTTTCTATAGCTGAAGCCAAATATATAGTTGTTGTTGATTGTTGTACACAAATTCTATGGATGAAAGAAGCTTTGAAGGATGTCAACATAGAAACTAAGCAACCAATTACTATTTTTTGTGACAATACTAGCACCATCAGTCTTTCAAAGAATCCAGTGATGCACTCAAGAACCAAACGTATTCCAATCAAATACCAATTTATCCGTGAAAAAGTTGTTGAACACAATATCAGGTTGGAATACGTCAATACAAAAGAGAAAATTGTGGATATCTTTACAAAACCCCTTCCACGAGAAGCATTTGAGTATCTTCGCCAAAAGATGGGGGTCATTGCTCTTGCATCACATTAAATCAAGCAGCATGTCAGGGGTACAGTATGTTAGGGGGAGCAGCATGACAGGGGGAGTACTTGGGCACCCCATTTGCCATTGATGTCAAAGGGGGAGAGAATTCTATAATATTTCCATCAATGACAAAGGGGGAGATTGTTGGTCAATAATTGTCATTGATGGAATATAAGCTCTCTTGATGAGCTCTCTTAATGGAAGATTGATAGATGCTGCACTATGACATATGATGACATGGAAGACACACCATGATGAAGAAGCTCTAATGATCTCTTACTGTCCCAATCACCTTCTGCACTAAAATTTTATGAACAGTCACAAAGAAAAATAAATTTAGACACCTTGGAGACATCCTTTCACAATGAATCCTAGACCATATTAAAGAGGATTTTTTCCTCTTTCCAACAAGCTCATACTTGCCCCGAAACTCCCATTAGTTTGTCAGAAATTGAATTTTTAAGATAAAAAAATATATATATATATATATATATATATATATATATATATATATATATATATATATATATATATATTGCTGTCAAGCCGACCTATGCAATCATATAATGTCAGCCTTTATTCCAATGGATGTGTCTTTTCATAGGGAAAAACCACTATATATATAAATTTGTGTTCATTCATGATTCAAACTTCACTTTTGGACAATCACTGCGGCCATCATCATAGAAAATAAAAAGGTATTGTTCACAGCTCGTGAATAGAGAAGAAAAGGAGTCTGTGGATATTCTGTTGGGCTTATACTTTAAACGCAGAAGTTGTGGTAAATAGGAGACTCAGACCTGTGGATAAAACAATAGTTTTTGGAAGCTCTAACATCTCATATTTCTATTGAAGAAAATAACTGTGGATCTATGGAAAAATAGATGCCTCAACTGCTCGGACCTTATCACAGTGATCAGATTTCAGTGACAATGCTCTTGAATAATAACATCTTGACAACAGTCCTCGAATTCTCTGTCCTGTGCCTCGCATCAATGTATTCTTGGTTGAACTAAACCTCAGAACTCAGAAAGAAGTGGAGGCAATGATGTACACACCTAACTTGGATTATTATTTCACACAGTGCATTTATTAACTATGATAAATGCAGTACAGTGGCTTGAAGCTTGCTAACCTTGGTGTCACTTCAGCCAAGGCTATGAACTAAGATTGCAGCACTAAAGTTTTTTGACTCCTTAATACAGTTGGTGAAGTGCGGGTGTGGTACAAAATAATAAGTACAATGTGTTGCAAAAACAGTGAGACAGAATTAATGGAGAAGTGTGGTGCTAAATAAATGGTGCAGTATGGTGCAGAATTGGTGATATAGACTGGTAAAACATCTTTGAACTGAAAGTCCAGTGAAGAAGCAAATAAAGGATTAGTGTCCTTGGAGTAGGAGCTCCTAAACTCAAGGTTGGTGCCTTGGTGAAGATAGGGTCGAAGCCCTAGAGGTCGGAGCCTCATTAAGTCCAAGTTGGTGCTTGGAAATCATTGTACTCATTCACTTAAAAAAGGATCATTATCCTTCCTTCTATAATAAAATTATTCACTTCTCTGATTTTTGTGTAGAATCTAACTGGTTATAATAACAATTGAAAAGAAATACTGAATCACCCCCCTCTCAGTATTTCTAATAGTACTCGGCTAATTGTCTCACACTGTCCTGGACAAAACTAGCCAACACTTAAGCCAATTCTCAGCCTCTAAACATCATGCCTGCCTTGCGCAATTCATGTGGAATGCAATCCCTATTATTTAGGAATTTATGCCTTCCTTGACTGCGCAAGGATCATATGAAATCCAATGGGTATTTGGTTGCATGGGTGCAACCCAATAATCCTACAAGTGATAGTCAATATCCCTTTCACCCAGATCTCAACTGGGTCTCCAGTGGAACTGACAAGCATGCAACTAATAATAGTAAATCCTCAGTTGCATGTGAGATCACTGGTTGTGAATTAAATAATATTTAATTCACTTCATCTCTCACTAGTGTATCTAACAGTTACAACTAGCACAACTGACTTTAACTCTCTTCACTAAGTTAAATTGATTACAACCTACATTAACTAATGCGCCATTGCACTTTGAACTCTGTAACAACTAGAATTACTCTGCATGCCTCACTAACTACCCTCAACTTGAAATTCATGAGCTAATTGATTTTATCCCACTTAGTTAACTATTACAAGTTATTTTGAGACTATATTACATTTTATTGTCCATCTTAATTAAGGGATAACTAAAATAGACATGCACCAAATTTAGCCCACACTAGTGTAGGTGATGCTAAGACCTGTGGTCCCACACTAGTGTAGGTGCTGCTTGGACCTCTTGGTCCCACACTAGTGTATGTGCTGAAATTTCTTGTTGAACTTCAACACTCCCTCTCAACAAGAAAGGGATTATCCTTCACCCTGATCCTGCCTCTATGGTATTCGAATTTTCTCCTGGTGAGCGCCTTCGTCAGAATATCTGCATCTTGATATTCTGTGGGAATGTACTGAAGTAACATTATGTGCCTCTACATACAATATCTAATATGGTGGTACCGGATATCTATGTGCTTGGATCTATCATGAAACATAGGATTAATCGAGAGTTTAATGCAACTCTGATTATCACAATATATCACTGTCGAATCCATCTGAGAACAAAAAAAACTAGCCAGGATATTTCTCATCCAGATGGCCTCACATGCAGCTTGACTTGATGCCATGTACTCTGCCTCCACTAAACTGAGTGCCACAGATCATTATTTCCTGCTGTACCAAGAAACTGTTGTCGATCCTATGCTGAAGATCCCTCCTGATGTGCTTTTTCTATATAATGGACTGCCTGCCCAATCTGCATCCGTGAAGCCTTGAATCTTCACTCCCTCTGTCCTTCTGTACCATAATCCATACTCTAATGTGCCCCTCAAGTATCTCAAGACATGCTTCCCCACCTTCCAAAATAGCTTGTTAGGCTTAACCATAGTTTGACTCAGCTGGTTAACTGCGTAGCAAATGTCTAGTCTGGTGTTCACTAAATAAATTAGTGAACTAACTAATTGCATGTAGATAATAGCATCCACTACCTCTCCATAAGTAGCATCCTCTTTCCTCCAATTTCCTGGAAGAGGAGTGTCCATGGGTTTGCAGCTCTCCATGTGAAACTTACCCAGTATCTCTTTGGCATACTTACCTTAAGAAACAAAAATTTCACCATCCTGCTGCCATATTCCAAACCAAGGAAATAATGAAGGTGTCCCATTTCCTTCATTTCGAACTCCCTTGCAATATCCTCCTTGCATGAGTGTATCAGCTTCTCATCACCAGTCAAAATTAGATCATCAACATAAAGTACAATAATCAATAGCTTACCATCAACCACAATCTGGTATAGGTTTTCTTCAGCTTCACTTTTGGTGAAGCCCAGTTTGGTGAAATAGTTGTCAATCCGAGTGTACCAAGCACGAGGTGCTTTCTTCAGCCCATACAGTGCTCTCTTGAGTCGACACACATGTGACTCACTATCGAAGATCTCAAAACCTTCTAGTTTCTCTATGTACACTTTTTCCTTAATAACTCCAATGAGATACGCAATTTTCACATCCATCTGATGAATGTGCCACCCCATATGCGTTGAGAGTGAAAGGATGGATCTAATGGAAGAGTACTTTGCAACTGGTGCAAAATTCTCATCATAGTCGATCCCCTCAATCTGTGAGAATCCCTGGGCCACAAATCTAGCCTTGTACTTATCCACACTCCCATCAACAACTTGTTTTACCTTGTAGATCCATCTAGATCCAACCACTGATTTACCAACCAGTCTTGGGAAAATCTCCCATGCATTGTTCTTGACAATGGAGTTATACTCCTCCACCATTGCATCAACCCAAATTGGTTGTTTCACTGCCTCCTAAAAGGAAGATGGTTCTGTCACAATACATTTTCTCATAAGAGCCTTGTATCCAGTAAAATTTTATGGAGACTATCTCTATCTGCGTTGTGAAGTAGGGGCTCCTACATTCTTTGCAGCATCAAGTCTCAATCTATCAGCTTCTATGGTGTGCCTTCTACCATTTATGATGGATGGCTCTGCATGAGTGTTTTTTTCCACTCCATGATCCTCCGCATGTGGTTTCTACACATCTTAAGGCTCGTCCTTAGGAACCAAAATTTCCTCCTCTGCATTCAAATCCAGCTCCCTCTCAACGGAAAATCGAATGGCTTTCTCGTCATCAATTTTATATCTCGTCGCACAACAGTCATTATTCTGTTTGAAAAATACACCCAATAGTTGTGGGGAGCATCAGTGTACCCCACAAAAATCCCAATCTCAGTTGTTGGTTCCAGCTTCTTCCTGGCGTCTTTGGCCACATGTACATAAACAGATGAGCCAAAAATATTAAAATGTGAAAAATCAGGTTTCTTACCAGTAAAAGCCTCTTATGGTGTACTCATGCCAAGTATCCTATGAGGACAATGGTTTTGCACAAATATCGTTGTGTTTCATTCCTTTACCCATAGATGCATCAGTAGGCCTTAATCATGCAACGTCACTCTTGCTGCACCCACAATCATTCTGGTCTTTCTTTCAACAACCCCATTCTGTTGTGTATTATGAGGAGCTATCAATTCTCTCTAAATTCCCTCTTTGCTGCAGAAGTTCTTAAATCCGTTAGAGATTTACTCACCACCATTGTCGCTCCTAAGAGACTTCACTTTCTTCACCATATCTTTCTCCACCAGTGCTTTGAACTCAATAAACTTTGAGAATTCTGATATTTCTTCTGCATGAAGTAGATCCAGCACTTCCAAGAAAATTCATCAAAAACTATCACATAGTACTTATTCTTTTTTTCTGAAGCAACAAAGAATGGTCCACACACGTTTGTGTGAAGTCTCTCAAGGATCCCCGAGGCTCAGTTCTCCTTCTCATGAAAGGTGGAATTTACATATTTTCCCATAGTACATCACTTGCATGTGTCTGACTGCGCAAGTGTATACCCTTAGGAAGACCCGTAGAAATCTGTTGCATGAATTTTATGGCTTCGTGGTGAAGATGGCCCAATATCGTATGTCATAACTCACCCTCATCCTGTCTAACCACTTTTTCTGCCTTACCCATCAATGTTGTATAGCCATCTAAATCCATTTTATAGATATTCTTAACTCAACTCCCAATATTCTTGGATTGTCCTTTTGTTTTGTGTCGTAGGAAATCTTTTCCTTCACTGAAAACAACATCATAACCTTTATCCTCCAACATTGCAACTGAGACAAAAATTTTCTTCAAGCTTGGTACATGCATTACATATTTTAATTGAAAGGGTTTACTTGACTATCTCTAGAAGGTAATGGTACCAATCCCGGTAGCATTGTACCGCCCGTCATCACCCATTTCGATATGCATCTGGAAGTCCTTCTCCTCCAAACTACTGAAAAGTTCCTTGTCTCCCGTCATGTGAAAGGATACACCACTATCCAAATACCACACCGATCCCATTGCACTTGATGCCATGCATGCAATGAGAAATAATTCAAGCTCAAATTGTGAGGAAAAATCCTCACCAGCTACAGAACCTGAAGCCTTCTTGTTCTTCTTCTTTTGTGGACAGTCAGTAGCATAATGCCCATGCTTGTGATAGTGAAAACACTTCACTCTGGACATGGCATGATTATTTCCATATTTGGACTCAGATTTGGAATGGAACTTCTTTCCTTTCCCCTTCTTCGCCTTGGAACCCAAAGCACAATCTTCTTCATCTTCATTCTTAGATGAAAATCCATCTCTAGTATTCCGTCTGAACTCCTCCTGCACCAAATCTGACCACAGTCGTTCCCAATCTAGTAGCTTTTCCCTTCCATTGACAGAGTCTTGATAACTATTCCAACTCTTGGGAAGTCCTAGGAGAGCTAGACTCACCAAATCATCATCAACGACAGTAATTCCAATGCTCCCCAACTCATCCCGACATTGGACAAACTTTGTTAAATATTCTGGCATGGAGTCGCCTTTCTCCATCTTGATCTTCCTGAGTTTATCTTTCACTGCCAATTTCTAATGGTCACTGTCACTCTAAAATAGATATGTCAAATCCTTCCACATTGCATATGGTGTGGCTTTACCATGGATACTTGAGACAATGTGGTCTCGTACTTCCTCCAGTAAGATACTCCTCATCTTTTCCACTTTATTTTTCCATGCATCAAGATTTGCAACATGTGTCACAACGGGTTTAGGAACATCATTATCAATGAATTCCTTCAAGCCATTGTCTTCGAGTACTGCCTCCATCCTGTCCTTCCAAGAAATATAGTTATATTTTCCCTCGACTGCATACTCTAGTCTCAAGCCATTGAAAGCCATTTCAATCCTGAATCAATTATAGCACCAAGAAAGTATTCTGCAAATTCAAATTCTATTTAGTCACAAACTCAGCTCCTCCTCCACTATTGTGATTTCCTGTGCTCTGATACAATGTATAAATTATACAACATATATTTATATCATGGATTCAATCCGATCTAACAATGCACTAAATCTAGATACGGAATCACTTCTACAAATCAATTACGGAATAAAAAGCACATTCGCCAATCACATGAAGCAAAGAAGAATCAATCAAACCACAACACAGATAATTTCCTGGGGAAAGCTTGCTGCTCAAAACCCCACTATCTTCTATTTTATATTCAGAATGGATACATGAAATAATTAAATACAGCTCTTCTCACAAGAGCCCTCCTATACTCAGCTAATTGTCTCACACTGTCCTGGACAAAACTCAGGTTTATCCCATTTTATAACTAGGTCGTCCACATCAAATCTCTTTTCCCCTACGGATTTTTTGTCAAACCAATGCTTTACATAGTTCTGATGTACGACAAAATTTTCTTTGGCCTTGCATCTTTCTTCCTCAAGTCTAAGTAGTGTAACTATACTATTCTCAACCAGGAGGCAATGTTTACCTTATGACTCTTGAGAGAGTTGCAAGGCCAAAAGATACAGGTTCAGGGGAAGGATCACTTCTTTACCGTAAACCAGGAAATAGGGTAAGGTTTTCAAGGAAGATTTCGAAGTAACATAGTCAACCCAAAGAGAATTGGTAAAATACTTATGTCAGTACCTTAGTTATAAGAAAATGGTCTTCTTGATTATATGAACAAGATTCTTATTTGTTGTTTCAGCCAGACCATTTCCTTGGGGATAATAATTGTATGCAGGCTTTAAAACAATCCCATTCTCTAATGCAAATTCATAAATTTTTAAGGATGAAAAATATATTGCATTATCAAATACAAGTGGTGTAGGAATGCCAAACCTGGCTACGATGTTATGTTGTAAAAAAATGGGTGACTTCTTGGTCATTTACTTGTTTGATAGGAACTTCCTCCAACCACCGGGTGAAATAATCTGTTGTTGTTAGGATATACCAGTGTTGCTTCAATGAATGAGGAAAAAAATCTTTGATCACATCAAGACCCCATTGTTGGAATGGCTCTTCAACTACTATTGGTAATAGTGGGGTGGCTAACCTTTGATCACAGTCGATGCATCTCTCACATGCTTGGCACTTAAATACGTAAGCATGAGAATCCTTAGAGAGTGAACCAATAATAAACAGCCCTCATAACCTTATGCATTGTAGTGTCACCCACATAGTAGCCATTTTTTGGTCCATCATGTAAATATTTTAAAACATTATTTGTATCTTGTGTCTCAAGGCACCTCAGAAAGACACCATTGTGGTACTTTTGAAAAAGTGTTTTGTGTACCAATTGGTAAGATAAGGATTTTAAATGGATTTCCCTTTTTTGTTTGACTATTTGAGCATAATTAGAGATGAATTTTCTCAGGAATTTAGTTTTCACTAAGAAATATTGGCTTTCTTATTCATTGGATACATGATCTGTGTGATAGCCTTGACCCTCTCGGGATCAATCTTATTTTTTCTCTTTACTATGATGTTCCCCTGTAAAATCCCTTCAAACACAACAAATATGCTCTTCTTGGGATTAAGAGAAATCCCATACTTCCGGCACCACTTGAATATCTGCTTCAGATGACATACGTGATTTACTTGTTCATTGGAAAACACAGTAACACCATCTAAATAAGAAACAATGCTTTTACCTATAATACCATGAAAGGTGATGTCCATCGCTCTTTGGAAAGTTGCACCGAAATTTATTAATCCAAATGGCATCCTCTTGTTACACTGAAAATTGTCATCCTGACATTATGCTATGTGTATGAGCTCATTATTACTCATACTTCTCCCTTTTGCAAGTCTAACATATCAGCTCCTCATGTCAAGCCTTGAAAATCAGAAAAAATTCCTAAAAGTCTCCTAAACTTTGGTGTCGCACTTTCTGGCTATCTTGCCTGCGGTCCCACACCCAATGTTCATCTTTCCTGCATTCCTGAATGCACTTTATCTTTGTTATAGGTGTGGACCCCTATAAGATTAAAAAGGCGCAATTAAATCCCAAAAAGTTCAATTAAAGTAAATTATGGAAGCTACTAGAATGGATCTTGCGGTGGCAGAACCGCTCTTGTGAGGTGCATGAGTCCCTTACCTTATGGAGCTAACCCCTTGATGTGAGGAGCTTATCCCTTTGAAGGAGGATTATATCCCCTCATACTTGGAATAGAAAACCTCCTCTTTTCCACTATAAAAAGAGGCATTGGGTAGCCTCAAAGGGAGTTCAATCTTTTAGAATATTTGAACTTAAGTGTTGTTGAGATTTAGACTCAGTTAACTAAGAATTTTGTGAGGAGAGATTACATACCTCTATTTGTCTTGGTTGGAGGAGTGTAGAGCTTATCAAAGTAAAGGAGACTCCTGCTTCGGACCCCGGAAATTCCTGTGCAACATCAAGGCTCAGGTTGTAAGGATTTTCTTCTTTTGAAATTAATACAAATATACTCATTTTTCTCAATAAGCTTTCAATCAATGGTTTATTTCATAGATTCTTTGATCACTATGATAAGCATGGTTTATGATGATTTCTATATAGGTGCTATGTAATATTTTGCTTGTTTGTGACTGCAGGTTTACGAGGAAAACTCCTTCAAGCGCGCGAGGGATAACAACAACTTCAAACAAGCACTGGACAAACGGTAAGTCTTTTACACCTATATAGAGCTTTTCATAGATCATATATGCTTAGAGAAAGATTAGTCTATTTGGCTGTTTGTTGCTAGATACTTTTAGTACTAGGGAGATCGGTCTTGTCCGCAAGACGGATTAATCCATACAACAAATTGGCGACTCCACTGGGGAAAGAACTTGTTGTTTTTGGTTCTCTTTTATTTTGATTTGAGGAAACGTTTTTCTTGGTTTTTGATTGATTGACATCTGCCTGGGTAGCTTAGGTTTTCTCTGTTTTTGAAAATTTTGAAATCCTTTAATTTTTTCTCTAGTTTTTCCTGGGACCGCACTTTGCCTTGTTTTCACAGTGTGGGCAGTTTCGCACTTTTCCTGTGTAAACAGTGCGGGACCGCACCTGTGACATCTTGGAGCCTGCGGACCCTGTTAAAGTTTTGAAAATTTTTAGATTTCTTTCTTTAGTTTATCTTGATTTTGATTTTCAGTTTTTGTTTTCTGCCCAGATTGATGATTGTTTCTGTCAAAATCTTTCTGTTAATAAATCTCAGCAGTATTGGTGTTTTGATGATTTTCTAGAATTTTTGCGTTTTGGATTGCATTCCACTTGGTCTTTGTAGCGATTTGAAGAATTTGACATTTTGAATTACCTCATATTACCTTGGTCTTTTTGCTGGATCTGACCTGATTGTGAAATCATCCTTTATTGAGAAATAGAGTTACCTGTTTCTTTGCAAATCTTCAAAAAGAAACTTTGTTATTGGTTTTTGAATTTCATTTTTAAAAAGAAAACATAATTGGGTGTTTTCGATCTGTTTGTTATTTTGGACGAATAGATCCTTATTTTGCTGAACAACTAAGTAAAAACATTCTTCAAAAAAATCTTAAATCTTTAATTCATTTATATTACTAAAGTTTGTATTTTTGAGTGCTATTAAACTTTGTAGATCTCGAAATTAGTTTGTAGTTTTGAGTGCTTTTAAAATTTCTAGATTTATTTTGAAGGAAAAATGTTTTGTAGCTTCAAGTTTTTGGAAAGTAAATGGATTTTTATTGTGAGCTTTGATCATTTGTTGGAAAAGACAAAAATATTTTCTTTCAAAATATTCTTTATGTTTAAAGAAGGAATTGTTTATTAAAGAGTTTCATTCTCTAACTTTTCCTTAATTAGAATTTCATTGAAAGAAAACAATCTGATTGTCATTTTTAGGTGCATTTTTAGTGTCTTTTGGAAATTGAGTCTTCACACCATCAGAGTTTCATTTCCGCACCCATTGACTTAAGGAACAGCTCTTAAAAGTAACGCTTAATTAAAATTCATCTAGTAATCTTTTATTTTCTAGGGCTCTTATCACCAACATAGCTGAGGCTAGTATCTTGGAGTAGGGAGTAGTTAACTCTCCAAGGTAGTAAAAACAAACAAGTAGACAAATCTTGCGGTAGGAGATAAATCCAATTGTAATTTGTATAATCTGGGAAGCTTCTCTTAAAGATTTCAATCACGAGATCATGTCCGAACCTTTGAGACAATCAATTCTGTTTCATTGGGGAAGATAGAAGATTTTGCACGTATTACAAACGGTAAACCTCGAATTAACCAATGTCGAGGAGCCTGGGGTCACTTGTCAGTAAACCTCGGATTAACCATGTCGAGGAGCCTTCAAGGGGATTGAGCTTGCTACTCTGCCCTTGCGCGTGAAATCGGATCGTAGACTGTTCCCCCAGTTATATTTGTTACTATTGGTAACCTTGGTGTCTATTATCTTAAGATTATTTCCTAAGGTGACGGTGAAGGAAAGATCTCATTGTACCTGGAGCAGACGTCGACTAGACTCACTTGGACTCTCTGGGGGGTTTTCTTCACACGAGATGGTTTTGTGAAGAAAATTGTGCCAGTTTGTTTCATTAAGCAGGTTGTCGGGGTAACTGTTCCAACCGCCCTTTCTGTGTTAAATTTCGAATAAGTTGGATTTCATCACCAACTAGTGTTTTTAATACGGAAAGTTGTTTGTGTGTGGTTTGAACTCTTATATTTTTAAGCGTGTGATTCAGTTGTTTGTTTCTTTAGAGACTTTAGATGTTTTCATTGAAATTCTCTTTTCTTGCGTGTGATTAGTTAATATTTAATCATGGCGGAATTGCCGAGACAATCCCGGAGACTACAAAGGAAACCCCCTGAATATTCACCAAGTCAGCTTGAAGGGCTTCGTGCTCTGGTATCGTCCAGTAGTGGTAGGATTAGATCAATAGAAATTTGAAGTTCATCCATAGTTGTCCATCCTGATCATCAAATACCTACAACAGAATACATTCAAGAACCGATTTCAGTTTCTGAAGTTACTGGTAGTATTCCTGCTTCCAGTGAACTGGCTGACAAACCTGAAATCTCTGAACCTGAAACTGAACCTTCTGTTTTGGAAAAATCCTCAAGATTTATTTCACCAAATTCTAGCGATCTTGATTCACCTAAAGTTAGAAATATTGTCACTGACGATCTTCCAGCTGGTCTTATTTCCATTGAAGAACTTACTAATCTAGACGAAGATATATCTCTTCCCGACTCCCCTCAATCCTTAAATCTTAGGGAGCTTGAATCTATTTTCTACAGCCCTATTCGAACTAGTGCTTGGTATCTATCCTTAACAAACTTTTTAGAGAATCCGGGTCTTTCTTTTTCTCCACCTCGAGTTCCATTTCATCCTACACCTAGAGGTTACTATCCGCCATCCATTATGGCCGGAGAGTCATCCATGTTTTCCCAGACACTAGAATCATTTTTACACGCTGGTCCTTCTGTTCCTTCGGGATATCAGGCTCTGTCTGGTACTTTCTCGGGAGCAGCTCCTCAACCCATCGAAAAATTGTTGTCATCTGGTAATAGTGGTGTTAAAACTGAAACGTCGAATGCAGTGCAAATCTATATGATGTCTGGTAATATTCTGAATCCTCAACCTCAAGGCAGTCAGTTACCGCCTGGAGGGCCAATACAGGGAAATCCGTTACCACCTGGGGGACAACCTCAAGGTAGTCAATTACCGCCTGGGGGTCAACCTTCAGGTAGTCAGTTACTGCCTAGGGGGCAACCTTCAGGAAGTCAGTTACCGCCTGGGGGGAAACCTCAAGGTAACTTTTTCCCAGGACAAACTGTGGAATCATATTATTTTGGGGGAAAACCCCAAGGATAGTACACACCTCAAGGGTATCAACCTTCAGGACAGTATATGCCCCAAGGTCAACCCCAAACTCATGAGGCTCCTCAGGGTCTTTATCAACCCCAACTTCAGTACGCGCCTCAAGGTTATCAACCTCAAGGTCAGTACCCAATTCAAGGTTTCCAACAACCTTTTGGTCAGCCATCTATTCAAGGAGCCGGAAATGTACCACTTACTTATCAACCCTACGTTCAACCAGGTTATGGTCCTTACGTTCAACCTTCTGCTGGACAATACCCCGGAATGAATATGGTGTGGGATCCATCCCAATATCAACAGCCTATGCAGCCTAATGTGCAGTTGCCTTATCAACCTGGACAGCCTTTAATTTCTGGTCCAACTCAGCAACCTGTCCAGCCTACTATTCAACCTTTTGCACCTAGTACTGTTCAGCAAGCTGGCCCTAGTTCACCTAAGACTCCGCCTCAAACTGCTGCAACTGCTACTACGCCTGTCCAACCTGTAACACCTGTTTCTGGAGTATCTGTAACCCCGAGTTCGTCTATCCCTGCATCAGTGCAAATCCCTCAAGTCTCTGTACCCCAGTCAGGATCTTCAGTTCAGACTTCAGTTCAGATGCTTACGGGACAATCCGGTACAAGTACAGTTGTCACAAGTCAACCACAATTCACGTATCAACCGTACCACGGACAGCCACAATTCGGTCCCTATACACAAAATCCAAACTATCAGTATCAACCGTACCCTGGCTATACTTATCAATAGCCTCAACAACCCCAGTTCGGTCCGATTAATCCTGGTTTTCCAGGAGGTTATACAATTCCTAATGCTAATCCGATTCCCAGTTATCCTGGGTATCCACCTCCTAGAACTGCTTTGGCTACTCAAGGTTTTCGTGACCCTAACCGTCAGTTACCATTTATCGCAACTTTGGATTAACTGATTTTACGCGCCTTACAAATGATCCAATTTTCTATTATCAGTATTGGCCGCCAATGCCGCATAAGTTTCCCAGTGATATACCAAAATTCAAAGGTAAGTCAGGAGAGGATCCATCAAATCACATCATGACTTATCACCTTTGGTGTGCGTCTAATTCAATCATTGATGATTCGATTCGCTTACGTCTTTTCCAAAGAACTCTTATTGGTCTTGCATCCAAATGGTACATTGAGTTACCACGAGGCTCGTTTCATAATTTCAGTCAGTTAGCAACTGCCTTCTTGACTCATTTTCAGTTGTCGGTCAGATACGACAATGGCACGGAATTATTAACTTCGCTGAAACAATCCACGTCTACGTATATTTCTGATCATATTCATGAATGGCGACGTAGGAGACGTTTGGTGAAAGTTTATATTCAGGATCAAATTTTGGCAGAATGGTTTGTTAAATCATTGTTACCCAAGATTACTGAAGATGTAGCTAAGGCTAGTGTTGTTACTGAAGAGCAAGTAATTGCTCAAGCTTAGTACCTTGACCTCGTTTACACGCAATCAGGTACTTTACATGAAAAAATCCCAGACCTTCCAAAACAAGGTCAAATAGTTTCTGCTCCTTCAGGGTCTCATGCCGCTGACGGTATGATTGGTACGATCAATACTAAAAGTAAGAAGAAATCTTCAAAGAATTCTTCTCCAATTATAACTTTACCTGATTCCCCGAAAGGAGAATCTTCCCCCGAAGTTTCTGTCGATATTCATGTTGTGGAGACATCTACAACTAAATCTAAATCTGGTAGTAAAAAGAAAGGGAAGAGTAAAAACAAAAAGAATTCGAAAGAAAAAACTGATAAAAATGAATCCAATGATGAAGAACGTAAACCACGTTATCCTTGTTACATTTGTGACGAAGATAATTTTACTAAGGAATGCCCACATCGGGCCGAGGTTGCAAAATTCATCAAAGGTTCACAACCTGCTGTCTTGAAGGATCCCTTTCCAACTCAAGATAGTAATATGGTTGGTTCTACCTCGACTGCTTCAGAAGAGCCCATTTTGATGATGTCTCATGTAAGGATTACGACGCGATCACAAGATTATGGTACTAAGAATCTTGTTGATAGTAAAGAAGTGGAATCTTCTAATGCAAATACATCAACTACACCTCCTCCTATTTCTGGTCCGCTACAGATCGAGAAACCAAATCCAGACTTAATAATCAAACCGCCTGCTAAAGGTGTTCTTCGTAAATCAGCTTTCAATCCACATGCGAGAGCTGCTCAGAATTACAACATTGTTGAGGACTTAGTTATTTCTCCTTCAGCGATGTCAGCTTTGGAAGTGCTGCAATCATGCCCAGCACAGCGTAAATTTATTTTGTCTGCCATAGGAGCTGTTGATATTCAGGATTCTAATCTTATAATCTTTGAACTGGAAAATAGTACACCTCACCTAACTCACCAAATGGCTTTCCAAATTCCGGTGACAGTCAAAAACATACCGATCTATCGAACTGTGATTGATGAGGGAGCTTCAACGTGTATTATGTCGATTCAGTGTTGGAAATCGCTTGGTTCTCCTACACTGAACCAATCTCCAACGATTCTTAAGGCTTTTGATGGTCGAGGTTTCCACCTTTTTGGTATTTTGCAGGATTTACCCATAGGGGTCGAAGGTAAAATTGTAAATCTAGATGTGGAAGTGGTTGATGCCCCTCTTGATTACAACCTTCTTCTGGGTCGTAGTTGGTCTTACGCTATGGCTGATATTGTTTCTTCGGTCTTCCGACTCATAAAATTTCCATATCAAGGAAGGATCGTTACAATAGATCAGTTAACTTATTTTTCTTCCGACCCAGCCTCTACAGAAACAATCCAGCATGTTGGTAAAGCGGCTATCCCGTACAAGGATGTTGGATTAGGTTTGATTAAAGATTCTGGTTTGCTGGGAACTTTTTCCATTCCTCTTCCTAAAGTATCGCCTTTTGTTGCAACTATTCATATGATTTCGTCAGACTCTGTTATGTTTGATGATCCTTGGATCGTACCTTCCAAATCCGAGTTAGATTCAATTGATGGCATGATGCCTTTGAGTCCATATGAACTTTCATATCAGGCTGTACAGTCATTTTCCGACCCCTCTTCAACCAAAATTGATCTAGTGAATTGGATCCACGAGGAATCACTTTCTATATCTAGTTCAGCCACAACGACATTTCCTGAACCTGTTCATTCTGATGAGCAGATTCGTGAATTATTGTCTGTTGACGATTTACCATGGGAAGATCTACATCACCGATATTTGTTTTTACCTGAACTAGATCATTTTGAAGATGATTTCGCTTCAATCTTTACTGCTGAATATGTCAAGGAACCGCAGAATCCATTGAAAAATCCAGATTCTGAGTTAAATTTGGAAAATATTTCTCGGACGATTCCAATTGACATTTCAGTAAAACCTGGAATAATTGAAAACATTCATATAGGTGATTCTTGTACTAAAGAAGAAATTCAAACTTATAAAGCCCTATTTAAAGAATTCAGTGATGTGTTTGCCTGGTCCTCTGAAGAAATGCCAGGAATTGATCCCTCAATTGTCGTACATGAAATTAAGACTTACCCGGATGCCAAACCCGTCCGTCAACGTCTACGTCAAATGCATCCTAGAAAAGCTGCTGCTATCAAAGCAGAGGTTGAAAAATTACTTCATGCAGGTTTTATTTATCTGATTCCCTTAACGGATTTGGTATCTAATATTGTTCCTGTGACTAAAAAACAAGGAACGATACGAGTATGTATCGATTATTCGGATATCAATCGAGCTTGTCCTAAAGACAATTATCCAACTCCCTATATCGATCAAATAATCGATGATTGTGCCGGCAGTGAAATGTTTTCCTTTATGGATGGCTTTTCAGGGTATAATCAAATAAACATACTCCCTGCTGATCAACCAAAAATAGCTTTTATTTGTCCATGGGGAACATTTTCTTACTGCAAACTACCCTTTGGATTGAAGAACGTTGGAGCAACTTTTCAAAGGGCGATGTCTTATGTGTTTCATGACATTAAGCACATTGTGCAACCGTATCTCGATGATTTACCTACTCATTCATCACGCAGGGCTGACCATCTCACACATTTACGTGCTATATTTATGAGATGTCGGCATTATCGAATTCGGTTGAATCCACACAAATGTGTTTTTTGTGTTGATTCGGGTCATTTACTGGGATTTGTTGTCTCGAAAGCAGGTATTTGCGTCGATCCGTCGAAGGTCAAAGCTATTGTCAAATTACCTCCTCCTTCGACTTTACGCCAACTCCAAAGTTTGCAGGGGAAAGCAAAAAATTTACGTCGATTTATTCCTACCTATGCCGAGCTTACAAAATGTTTTACCCGGTTGCTAAAACAGAACATTCCATTCTTTTGGGATGAGATCGCTAATCGATATTTTGATGCACTTAAACACGCATTGACCCATGCACCGTTATTGCATCCTCCCAACTACAACCAGGATCACATTTTATATCTCGCCGCTTCTCATTCCACCATTGGGATGGTGTTAGTTCAGGAAGACGAATCTCATACTGAACATGTAATTTATTATCTTAGTCGAAATCTGCATCCGACTGAGATTAAGTATACGCATGTGGAGAAATTGGCTTCGGCAGCTGTTCAAGCTGTCCAACAATTTAGACATTACATATTGTTACGCAAAACTATGGTAATTTCTGATTGCAACCCTATGATGTACATTCTGATGAAACAATTGCTAGGGGGAAAGTATTCCAAATGGATAGTCATCTTGCAGGAATTCGACTTGGAATTTGAAAAATCCAAGGCGAAGAAATCCTTGGTCTTTACGGAACTAATGTGTGATTTCCCCTCTACTGATACTGAAACTGTGGCAGAGCGGCCCATTGCGGACGAATCTACGTTTCTTATCAGTACTCTGGATCCATGGTATGGAGATATTATCATTTATCTCCAAACCCAATCTTTTCGGCCTGAAATATCGCGATCTCAGCGACGAAAAATACGTTTCCAATCCCAACAGTATAATATTATTGCTAATACACTTTATCGTCGTGGAGCAGATTCTGTTTTCCGACGCTGTCTTATTCATGAAGAAGCTGAAAAGGTTTTAAATGACTGCCATTCTGGAGCATGTGGCGGTCATATGTCTGGGTATGCCACAGCCCAAAAGATATTGTGCGCTGGTTATTTATGGCCGTCGTTATTCAAAGATTGTATTTATGCGGTACGGAAATTCCACAATTGTCAACTTTTGATAATAAGATGCGCGCACCACCCGCTCCTCTTCATCCCATAATTGCTATTGGTCCTTTCACAAAATGGGGTATCGATTTTATTACATGTAACCCTCACTCGGCTGGGGGGCATGCCTATATTATCTTAGCAGTAGATTATTTTACTAAGTGGGCCGAGGCGATGCCTACATTTTCGGCTGACGGCAAGACTGCTGCAACTTTCATATTTAATCACATAATTGCTAGGTTCAGTGTTCCTCAAGCCATTATTACTGATCATGGAAGCCATTTTCGAAATATCATGATGACGGAACTGACAGAACAGCTTGGCCTACGCCACGATAGTTCCACTCCATATTAACCGCAAGCCAATGGTCTGGTCGAAGCCATAAATAAATTTTTAGTCACCATGATCAGACGAATTATTGGTATTCACAAGACTAATTGGCATTCCATGTTATTTTCATCACTTTGGGCATATCGAACCTCAGTCAAAACATCAACTAGTTTCACTCCCTTTCAACTCGTTTACGGTTTGGAAGCTATGTTGCTGATTGAATGCGAAATTCCATATTTGAAATTAGCCATAGAGTTATTCCCAGCTACGTCTGAAGAGGAGAAACATTTTTTGTACTTGGCTCAATTGGATGAAAATCAGAGAAACGCTGCAATAGAAAACGAGGCTCATGTCCAAAGAGTAAAAGCTCAGTATGATAGAAGTGTTACCCCTCGAAATTTTTCAGAAGGAGACCTAGTCTTAGTTTATGATCAAGCCAATGATAAGCTAGGAGCTGGGAAATTCGTGCCCATGTGGCATGGTCCTTTCATTGTTAAGCGAAAGCTAGCAAAAGGGGCCTATGAGCTGATAGATTTTGATGGTATCCCTTTAAATAAGCCCAGAAATGGGTTATATCCGAAGCAATATTATGCTTAAACCTGGTGTGGAGATCTTTTATTTTTTAGGTTAGATTTCTTTACTGCTGGTGTGTCTTAGATTAGAAAGGTGTGCCTAGTTTAGAAGTGTGTTTTTATCACTTTTCCTGCTTATCTGAGTTTTACTCTTGATATTGCAGATGTCGACGTCTCTTCAAACCTACATTGGTTTTCCTAATGGTGCTTTTCATAGTACACGAAACATTTCTTCTGCAGCTTGGGTTATCTATTCACCCTCTGACGAGTAAGTTTCCATGCATGGGGTAAGCCTTGGTCAAACAACGAATAACATTGCCAAGTATAGTGCAGTGATTGAGTTATTATCTGAGTCCATATCATTTGGGATTCGGAGTTTGATTGTGAGGTTGGATTCTGAACTTGTTGTATTATAGCTTAACAGGGTTTATGCCATTAGAAATCTAGTGTTGTTATGGTTATTTTTAAGAGTTCGTCTCTTGGAACGTGAATTTGACTACATTGAATATCAACATATTCCAAGACATTTAAATACATTAGCAGACGCAGTTGCTTCTAGTATGATAAATCGACATTTGCAGTGATCGAAACAGTAAAACAAACAACATTCATAAAATGTACGTAGATAGCCGGTAAATAGTGATATATATCATAGGATAGAAGTGTTTTCAAAAAATATACATCGTCTTCGATCATAGGTTGGAAACACCTTATGATCGGCAAATGATAACACAAAAAGTCCAAAATATGAGTCTACAACATGATCATCCCATCACTGATGGTGATCACGATAAGAAACCACTGCCCGAGCCACCCTGCACAAGAACCTCCTAAATGGTCCTGGAACACCAATCACGTATCTCTGTAATCTGAGTGGAATGTCATCTATGTCTGTCTCCAGAATGTCTAGAGTCAAAATTTCTAGATGATGCTCTAAATCAGTCAAGATTTCTACTGATTGGCCTGCTGGAGCTGGTACGGCTGCAACTGGTTGTCTTCTTTCATAAGATTGGAGATGGGCTGGTCGTCGTGGGCCCACATCTATATTCAAAAAACTTTTGGTTATTAATTTTCAAGACGATGTAAAAAATAAAAAAATTTAGAACTTAGAAACTGTTGAAGAAATATTTTTTACCTGAGTCATCCCACTGTTCCCCTGCTGGGAGAGTCATCTCTCGGTCGCCGTGGAAATCTATCCTGGCATATGGAAAATCCTCTATGACAAAAATTTGGTGATCCATCCAATGAAAATATGAAGAAGGAAATCGAACAATCTCAGCGCCCTCAATACCGTGACAGGCCATCAGTGCGGACCAACAAACCATCCTAGGTTCTCTAAGTCGACCGGCATCAACAGGGATACTCTGTGGAGCTAGCATTGGAATCCTCTCTAGAGCAAAGGAGACGACGATGGATCCATATCCAAAGTTATTCAGATTCCCATTTTTCGCTTTAGTTAGTTGGCCTTTTATATTAGCCAACACAGCGTCACACCAGTTGAAAATGGTGCCGCGAAAACAATACACAGCAATGCGCATCTGAGAACTGGTAGCTACATGCAATGCTGCACTCCCGCATAGCCTGGTAATAGTAAATGCAATAACTTTCAGCTCGGGACGGATGATATTTTTTATATCAATCCGTTTGTCCCTGGGTTCTGCTTCATCATTACAGAATTCTTGCCGAAGACTAGCGACAGTCTGGCCACCTGGCCTAGTCCAAAACAAGGAGAGTTTTTCGCCCCTCTTGGACAAACCAGTCAGAAAATAAATGTCCTCCAGCTCGATTTCGAGCCGGTGGCCGCCAATAATGAAACACTGGTCCTGCACGTTCCACCTGTTTACCAGCCATGTCAGGAGCTCTACCTGTGCTCTCATGCCTTGGATGGCCCAGAATTTATATAATCCGCACGCTCTTAATGCTTGCATTATGGGCATATGGAGCATTGCAGTGTCATCCACGTCCTCGTGTTCACGTTCTCTCCAAATCAACATCTTTTTAATCCTACAATACATAAAAAGATAGATTAGAACAATCTAATTTGAAAAATTTTAGGCGGCAAAAGAGAAATTTGAGTTTCAAATTTAAATGCACGGGGACCGCACTTTACCTTTTTAAATAGTGTGTAGGAACGCACGCGCTCTGTAAGGAAAGTGCGGACCCACGAATTTTTTCTTTGTAGGAAAAAGTCGAGGTCCGCAGGTACCATGTGTATCACCTGCGAACCCCCACGGGCGATTTTCGAACCATATTTCTTCCTTAAAAATAAAATTTAAAGCCTAAAAACGAATTGTAAATGGATGAAATGCAAGATTAAGAGGTCGTGGATTACCTGAGACTGACGGTTCTCGATTTCGATGGACGGATTTTCCAGAATCTTCACAGGAACTTTTTTACCCAAAAGCTTCTACTTTTCACTCTGAACTTGAACAGTAAAAATGAAGTTGAAAAAGTCCTTTTTATAAGTTTTTTCGAATAGATGAATTTTTAATTTATTTATTTTTCACTTTAAAAAGGGTATTTTTGAAGCATTTTTACTCATCTTAAACAGGTATGTGTAATGTTTCAATTTTTTGTGCAGAAATTGGATTTTTCAGGAGAATTGATCATTTTTCAACAAAGAGCATACTTTTATCACTTTTTCGGACTCTTTCAAAAATTCACAAAAAAGCGAAACATTGGAGTTCTCTTTTAAGCCCTTTTCAGACTCTCTAAACATGAAAATATTGCCGAGTACTTGATTGTTCGAACTCGTTAAAGTAAATGAATGATCGTCCCTTCAGTATAAGTTTACCCCTTTTACGGACTGAAATGGACTATTTACGAAAAAAGGTATACGTTGACTAATTACGGTCAATAGAGTTCTCTCCCGCATTATTTTATCCTTTTTCGGGCTCGAGAGACTAAATTTACGAAAAAGTACACCCATGGAGTTTTCTTAAGTTTTTTCTTCTGACTCCCTAAAATTGAAAAACACCGAGTTTCTCCTATATTGGACTCGTTAAAATTTAACAGTAAAGGACCTGTTCAATTTCAAACAGGAACGAACCACTCCTTCTTAGGGTTTGAATCTTAAACTAAGTTGGACTCATCCAAAGGATGAGCTTATAAACAAGCAAATGTTATCCTCCTCAAGATTGTCAAAAATAAAGAGGTACTTGCCAGAAATGGTGGGGGAAAAGAGAGGAAAATAGGCGTGTTTGTTGTATTTTGATTCTTCGAAAATTCAGTCAACCACTCTTGAACACGACACTTTCATTCACTTGGGTTGGGAAATCCTTTGCCTAACAGTTAATCAAACCTCATTGAAAATTTTCACCTGGTTTCTGGGTATTAGCTTTGGGTCAATTGTCGCCAAGCCATCTGCAGTGTCGTTATGTGTTCAAGAGGACAGTTTAAATAAACCATTCATCTGCAAAATATCTGTCATCCATTTTGACCATCCCTGAGTCAGTCCTGCTGATATATTTTCAAAACTTGATCTATGATTTCGTGTTGTGGGCTTGCCTACGACGAATCGCTTTCTATCGAAGACAACTCATTATCTGGGAAGTTGATCTAGAAATCGTCAGTACCTTGAAATCTGCATGCCTTAATGGCAGGTTTCTCGCTTTCGACGACGGGTTACATCATCGACCTTCGATTGAATAATTCCATGAGATGTTCGACTTCAGCTCATTCATTCACATTTCATGGACTGTACTGGGTACTTTGAGAGCCATTAACATTACTGGTGGCTACTCTCACACTTTTTAACAGTTTACATCATTGACTGGTAATCAAGTGGTTTCTACCATGTTCGACTTCGACACATTCATTCGCATGGATAGAATCGTACTAGTTCGAGATGCGGAAATCAAGACCCTGGATCTAGTTTCTACCATCCAGGCTGCGAGGAATTTTGTTATCATTTATACAGTGGACTATTTATAAACAGATGGCTGTGTCCATACTATGTTCACATATGTCTATACTGTGATGTACTCAAAATCATTCTTGTATCAGAATAGTTGAATCAGTTTTTAGTTAGTTTAATCTGAGTATGGGAATGCCTACCTCAGTGATGATATGTATACATATATATTTTGCATTGAATGTTTTTACAGGTGTTGACTGGGGTGACCATGGGATGATCCTTGAAATGATAAAGTACTGCACTCTTCATATATGACAGACTTCAGCATCATCTATTCCAGACTTTGCACTTTAGGGGGCAATCTGTTACACTAAAAATTGTCATCCTGACATTCTGCTATGTGTATGAACTCATTATTACTCATACTTCTCCCTTTTGCAAGTCTAACATATCAGTTCCTCATGTCAAGCCTTGAAAATCAGAAAAAATTCCTAGAAGTCTCCTAAACTTTGGTGTCGCACTTTCTGGCTATCTTGCCTGCGATCCCGCACCCAATGTTCAACTTTCCTGCGTTCCTGAATGCACTTTATCTTTGTTATAGGTGTGGACCCCTATAAGATTAAAAAGGTGCAAGTAAATCCCAAAAAGCTCAATTAAAGTAAATTCTGGAAGCTACTAGAATGGATCTTGCGGTGGCAGAACCGCTCTTGTGAGGTGCATCAATCCCTTACCTTATGGAGCTAACCCCTTGATGTGAGGAGCTTATCCCTTTGAAGGAGGATTCTATCCCCTCATACTTGGAACAGAAAACCTCCTCTTTTCCACTATAAAAAGAGGCATTGGGTAGCCTCAAAGGGAGTTCAAGCTTTTAGAATATTTGAAGTTAAGTGCTGTTGAGATTTAGACTCAGTTAACTAAGAATTTTGTGAGGAGAGATTTCATACCTCTATTTGTCTTGGTTGGAGGAGTGCAGAGCTTATCAAAGTAAAGGAGACTCCTACTTCGGATCCCGGAAAGTCCTGTGCAACATCAAGGCTCCGGTTGTAAGGATTTCTTCTTTTGAAATTAATACAAATATACTCATTTTTCTCAATAAGATTTCAATCAATGGTTTATTTCATAGATTCCTTGATCACTATGATAAGCATGGTTTATGATGATTTCTATACAGGTGCTATGTAATATTTTTCTTGTTTGTGACTGCAGGTTTACAAGCGAAACTCTTTCAAGCGCGCGAGGGATAACAACAACTTCAAACAAGCACTGGACAAACGATAAGTCTTTTGGCACCTATATAGAGCTTTTCATAGATCCTATATGCTTAGAGAAAGATTAGTCTATTTGGTTGTTTGTTGCTAGATGCTTTTAGTACTAGGGAGATTGGTCTTGTCCGCAAGACAGATTAATCCATACAACACCTCTTGAAAGAGAATGTTCCCCATTTAGTATGGAAGTTAGTCTTTAGTCAGTGAGGCTCCACTACTAGCACTTGATTATAACCTAAAAATCCATATAGTAGTGAAAACATTTCATACCTAGATACTATTTGGAGTATCTTCTCCATGGATGGCACTCGATAGTTATCTTTATCATAAGCCCGGTTGAGATTCTGAAAATCAACACATAGACGTATTTCACTAGACTTCTTTTTAACTGGGACCAAGTTGGAAACCCATGTGGAATGTCTAACTTTGAATATTATATGAGCATCCAATAGCTTTCTCAAGTGCTTCTGAATAAGGGGTTCCAGTGTTGGGTGAACTTTTCATAGTACTTGTTGGACCGGTTTCACCCCTTCTTTTATAGGAATTACGTGTTGGATGTTCAAGTTTCATAAGTCTTTAAATCATCGTATATCCATGCGAACACATCTCAATATTGCTTGAATAGGAAGATAAATGTTTTTCATTCATGTGGAGAACAACAAGTACCAAGTTTCACATACTTCAGATCTTGAGGGGTTCCTACATTTATACTAGCTTTGAACTCCGAGTGTTTATGTTGGTTGGTCCTCTACTCCAGTTTTTCAAATCATATAATTTATCCATAGACACCATAAATTTTGACATAGTGTTCCCTTTTGTTGCATTGGATTCTTCCTGCAAAGCTCGATTGTGCTCATCCTCCTTTATGGTAGGTTCTTTGAATATATCAGCATTAGCCATAAAGTGTAGTATTTGTTGGTCGTCATTCAAAATGTGTAAATTAGTAACATTGTCTAGCACAGATGGTTTATATAAAATTTCAATAGAAAAACCATTTTTCAATGGCAACACTCTAGCATCCACATTTTCTAATGCATCTGTTACCACATTTATAACTCTAGGAACAATGACAATATTGAAATATTTAAAATGATTCATCAAACACCATACCTCATGCTGGTAGTTATTAAGATGCAGTGAAACATAGTGTATAGTATCTCGTACCTAATGAGTGACCACCTCTGAGTCATCGATTACCTTTATAAAATATATCTCCAAATCTATATCTTTCTTCAATCCAAGTACAATCACTTCATATTTTGCAGTGTTATTGGTGCACTCGAACTCCAGACGTCATGCAAGGATATGCTTCTTATTGCTTGGGTTTATAAGAACACAACCTTCTTCGGAAACGTCTTATGTCTTTGAACCATCAAAATATAAAGACCAAATATTATGATATACCAAGATACTTCCTATACAACTATTGTTAGTATTACTACTACTATGTACATTTATACTACAAGCTTCATTTGCACCAGCTGGAGAACAAGGAAGGAGTTCCAATTGTGTATCTGGTGGAAGAGGTGATGGTTCCGCCTAATAACACCTGAGGTCATTTTCGAAAAGGAAATTCCAAAAATAAAATCAGAAAAATTGAGAGGCTCGTTTTGGCCCTCAAGTGGTGTCACAGTGTTTTTCATGTACGGCTCAGTGTTTACTCGTATCTGATTATTCCTGCCCTTATATGGATGCCACAAATGTGACCAGTTTGCTGCAAAATATACATGTAGTTTGCTAGACCATTTTATGCTAGGTAGTACACCATAGGCTTCTGGTATGTCCACATTTACAATATGTATACATTGGTGAACTCATGCATCTTTCAATAATATGATAAGCACATTCTTAAGCTCAACAATAGCTTGGACAAGAGACTTGTCCAGTTAAACAATCTGTAAATCGGTTTTTCCCCATTTTTCATTTACTTTCTTGCCTACTGATAAAGGCATTACATTTATAGATACAACAGAGTCTACTAAAATATTGTGGACATTATAATTGAAAATTTCAAATGTTAATAGAAAAAATGGGGATAGATTATTAGCTTCTAATGTTAAAGCATTTACTACATATTCAAGAGGACAAAAATGGTTACCTGACACCTTTTGAGAGGAGGAAGCTTTATCACCTGACGAAGGTCGTGAAAAGGCCTGGACAATAATTTCACGCTGGCTTGCAATATTGGCGAGCTCATAGATGGAAATGTTAGCTCGTGTCTTCTTCATATCTTCCACAATGCTATAATAAATTGTTTCCCCTAGAGAAGGCAATGTTGAAGTGTTTGAAGGGGTAGCTTTATTTGAAATTTCAAGAATGCTAGACTTACTATTACCACTCGAGGGAGTGTTCTTTGACTTAGATGCATCTCCCGAATTACTTTTTTCCTTTTGAGCAGGACTGACATGTGGTGAGATTCTTCTCAATAATTTATCTTTCATTAATTAGAGAAATTTTGAGGTCTACAATGGGCCTCCTAATAAAAATGTACAAACAAAATAAACTTTATAAGAACAAATAGGATTCAAGATTATGATGTCAACCATGGGGTATGATTCACCATTTTTGGGGTAAAAAAGTAAAAATAATAAAAAAAATAATAAAATAATAAAACTACTTTTTCAACATGTATTTTCAACTTATCTCCCTAAATTTTTACTCAAATTTCAAGCGAGAGTACTCATTGGATGAAAAACTTAATTCCTCATCCAAGGAGTACCCATGTATCATACTTTCAATGCACCCTGCTACACGAAAAATAAAAAATACAAGAAAAAACATGATTGCAATCACATTTTTCATGTATTTCTCATTTTTTGTGCAGTAGGGTCCATCGAAAGTATGAAAATGGGTACTCCTTGGATGAGGAATTAAGATATGCATCCAACGAGTGTTCCCGCTTGAAATTTGAGTAAAATTGTAGGGAGATAAGTAGAAAAAGTAGTTTTTTCATTTTTCCCTCTAAACTTTGATGATGTAATCTAATATTATTTTATTATTTCCACTATTATTTTATAATTTCCTTCGGAGGCCTATTTTAGAACTCAAAACTCCCCTAATGTCTGCCTCGCCATTTCCTATTCATATATAGGCCCTTTACTCCTTAGGCTATAATGACTATTTTTGTTCAAAGGAGGTGGCTCATTCTGTGGGGGTTCCTCAACATCCTTCTTATCAGCATTGAAGATACAATGATATGCATTTACTACATGTCCAACACTTTTTATTTCTTCATCCACCATAGGTTCTTATTTTTCCTCTGCCTATTTTTTTTGCTCATCTACTAATAGATTATCTACAATGTGTGTAGCTAGAGCATTCATGTTGTGATTCCACTAAGGGCATGTTTTTTCCTGAATGTTATTCCTGATGGAAAGAACAACAATTATCCATGCCAATAATGTATATGTTCATAACAACATTTGAAATTTTTGGAGACTTCACAGGTTGATTTTTGTTGTTACTATTGTTCCTTTGAAAAGGGAAGGACTTGGGAGGCTTTTTTTTGGTGGAAGTCTCTCTTTACCTTTTCTTAAGCTCTTAATTTCATTGGTGAGGGTCTTCACCATCCTGGTCAACCTTTCAATATCTGACGATTCCTTCTCTTTATCCTTAATGGAAGAAGGTTGTGACTTCATACAAGTCTCTTTGGAGTCCTTCGATTCCTCATCATTTTTAATGACCCCAATCACATGCAAGTCCTTTTCAACGGTGATTGATTAAGAAAAAATCAAAGCCAAAGTTGCTTTTGCAACCCTCTTTAAAAATTGGGAAATACTAGTGAGAAAGGCAGTTGTGTAATAATCGATAGTAATCAAATCGTTTGATTGTGTGATCCAGGTGGATATCGGTGGTCACCCACCTATTCCATTTAGACCCGCACCATCAATTCATTCAATTTTCACTGTCAGCACAACTTACTATTTTTAGCAGTTTTTCGGGGCTTGCACTCCTGAAGTCGTTTTGGGGCACGAATGATCCCAGTGGATATTGGTGGCCACCCAACTATTCCATTTGAACCCCCACCCTCAGTTCTTTCTATTTTTAAGTTGCAGCACAACGTACTATTTTTATTAGTTTTTCGGGTCCTGGACTTCTAGAGCCATTTTGAGGCCCTAAACAATATATTTTGGGAAAACTAGAAGTAAGAGGGAACCATGGACCGATGTTACTCACATAAAAAGTTGTAGTCCTCGTATAGATCTTTCTAACGAACTATTGAGCATGGAAAACGGATATTGGATGCCAAATTTACATCCTCGGGAATTTGAAACACCAATTTACCCAAACGCGACCCCCAGTTTTGGTGCTTCATCTCCTAGGGTTAGGTTTTTGGATGTTTTGGGTTTACATTGTTTCTCAATAATAAATATGCCTTCGAGTCTCATTGTAACATAGTGGAGGGGCCTTTATTCATCACATCTCTTCTTAGAGATACGCTAGCAGTGCCCTCGCTCGCTCATTTCCATGATGTCTGTAATAGCCCCCCAAACCTCAATGTAACACAGTTCAACGGCCTGTAGCCACCACATCTCTTCTTAGAGATACGCTACCATTGTCCTAACTTCTTTCAATTATGTCTGTATGCCTATTTCAATCATTTGATATTAATAAAATGAAGCATTATTTATGTTTCATCTCTGTGTTTATGGTTATATGTGTATTATGTTGTGTTCCTACATAAATCTGGATCAGTGGTATCAGAGCAGTCTGCTCTTTCTCTGTTTTTCTTTGCATTTCCCCAACGTGGTCAGGGTATAAGGATTTAGAGCTCGATATGGTTCAATTGTCGCAAGATCAGCCTTGCAAACCCCGATGACCCCCCATGGCAGAAGAAAAGAAAGACGAGGGAGAAGGAAATCCAATCAAAATCTTGCTTGAGGAGGCCCTAGAGAAACAGATGAATGTGAGGATGGATAAATTTTCCCAAATCCTTCAATGGCTACCCACCAATGACACATCTACATCCAGCACGTCTACCAATAGGTCTGTGACATCCTGGACAAATCCAATACCAAGTTCAGCAGAATTTTCCCCTCATGGAGGAACTTAACGCAATGGAGACCATTGCTTCCTAAGGAGGGAGGAATGATCCAGGTGGATATCGGTGGCCACCCACCTATTCCATGTGGACCCACACCATGAATTCCTTCAGTTTTCACTGTCAGCATAGATTACTATTTTTAGTAGGTTTTCAAGTCCTGCACTTCCAGAGCCGTTTTGGGGTACTAATGATCCAGGTGGATATTGGTGGCCACCCACCTATTCTATTTGAACCCCCACCATCAGTTCTTTCCATTTTTAAGTTGCAGCAAAACTTACTATTTTAGCATTTTTTGGGTCCTGGACTTATGAAGCTGTTTTGAGGCCCTAAATGACGTTTTTTTATGAAAACCGGCAGCAAAATTGATTCATGGACCGATGTTCCCCACATAAAAATTTTTAGTCCTCAGATAGATATTTCTAACGAGCTATTGAGTGCGTCAAACAAATATCTAATGCCAAAGTCACATCCCCGGGAAGTTGAAACACCAATTTACCCAAACAGGACCCACAATTTTGGTGCTTCATCTCCCAGGGTTAGGTTTTTGGATGTTTCGGGTTTACATCATTTCTCAAAAATAAATAGGCCTTCAAGCCTCATTGTAACACAACAGAGGGACCTGTAGCCATCACATCTCTTCTCAGAGTTACGCTACCAGTGCCCTCGCTTGCTCATTTCCATGATGTCCATAATAGGCCTTCGATCCTTAATGTAACCCAGTTCAATGGCCTGTAGCCGCCACATCTCTTCTCAGGGATACGCTACCAGTGCCCTAGTTTGTTTCCATTATGTCTGTAAGAATATTTCAGTCATTTGATATTAATTAAATGAAGCATTATTTATGAGGCATCTATGTGTTTATGGTTATATGTGTATTCTATTGTGTTCCTACATAAATTTGGATCAGTGGTATCTGAGCGGTCTTCTCTTTCTCTGTTTTTCTTTGCATTTCCCCAATGCGGTCAAGGTATAAGGAGTTAGAGCTCCATCTAGTTCAACCGCTGCAAGATCAGCCTCGCAAACCCCGATGACCCCCCATCGTGAAAGGAAAGAAAGACAAGGGAGCAGGATATCCTATCAAAATATTGCTCGAGGAGGCCCTCGAGAAATAGAGGAACACGAGGATGGATAAATTTTCCCATATCCTTCAGCGGTTTCCAACCGATGAAACATCTACATCCAGCATGTCCACCAATAGGTCTACGACATCCAGGACAAATCCAATACCGAGTTCTACAAAATTTGCCCCTCATGGAGGAACTTAACGCAATGGGGACCATTGCTTCCTAAGGAGGGAGGAATGATCCAGGTGGATATCAGTGGCCATCCACCTATTCCATTTGGACCCGTACCATCAATTCCTTCAGTTTTCACTGTCAGCACATCTTACTATTTTTAGTAGATTTTCAAGTCCTGCACTCCCGGAGCTGTTTTGGGTCACTAATGATCCAGGTGGATATTGGCGGACACCCACCTATTCCATTTGAACCACCACCATCAGTTCTTTCCATTTTTAAGTTATAACACAACTTACTATTTTTAGCAATTTTTCGGGTCCTGAACATCCGGAGTCGTTTTGAGGCCCTAAACAACATTTTTTGGGAAAACCCAGAGCAACATGGATCCTTCAACTAATGTTTCTCACATCAAAAGTTTTGGTCCTCGGATAGATCTTTATAACGAGCTATTGAGCGCATCTCACGGATATCTGATGCCAAAGTTACGTCCCGGGGAATTTGAAACACCAATTTACCCAAACAGGACCTATATTTTTGGCGCTTCATCTCCCAGGGTTAGGTTTTTGGATGTTTCAGTTTTACATCGTTTTTAAAAAATAAATAGGCCTTCGAGCCTCATTGTAACACAGTGGAGGAGCCTGTAGTCATCACATCTCTTCTCAGAGATACGCTACCAGTGCCCTCGCCTGCTCATTTCCATGATTTCTGTAATAGGCCTTCTAGCCTCATTGTAACACAGTCCAGTGGCCTGTAGCCACTACATCTCTTCTCAGGGATACGCTACCAACACCCTAGCTTTTTTCCATTATGTCTGTAAGCATATTTCAGTCATTTGATATTAATAAAATGAAGCATTATTTATGATCCATCTATGTGTTTATGGTTATATGTGTATTCTATTGTGTTCCTACATAAATATGGATCAGTGGTATCAAAGCGGTCTGCTCTTTCTCTGTTTTTATTTGCATTTCCCTAATGTAGTCAGGGTATAAGGAGTTAGAGCTCCATCTGGTTCAACCGTTGTAAGATCAGCCTCGCAAACCCCGACGACCCCGCATCGCAGAAGGAAAGAAAGAAGAGGGAGCAGGAGATCCTATCAAAATATTTCTCAAGGAGGCCATCGAGAAACAGAGGAACACGAGGATGGATAAATTTTCCCAGATCCTTCAATGGTTTCCTACCGACGACACATCTACATTCAGTATGACCGCCAATAGGTCCGCAACATCCTAGACAAATCCAATACAAATTTTAGCAGAATTTTCCCCTCATGGAGGAACTTAACGCAATGGGGACCATTGCTTCCTAAGGAGGGAGGAATGATCCAGGTGGATATCATGGCCACCCAACTATTCCATTTGGACCCTCACCATCAATCCCTTCAGTTTTCACTGTCAGCACAACTTACTATTTTTAGCAGGTTTTCAAGTCCTGCACATCTGGAGCCGTTTTGGGGCACTAATGATCTCGGTGGATATTGGTGGCCACCCACCTATTCCATTTGAACCCCCACCATCAGTTCTTTCAATTTTTAAGTTGAAGCACAACTTACTATTTTTAGCCGTTTTTTGGGTCCTGAACTTCTGAAGCCGTTTTGAGGCCCTAAATGACGTTTTTGGGAAAACCGGGAGAAAAATAGATCCATGGAATAATATTCCCCACATAAAAAGTTGTATTCCTCAGATAGATATTTCTAACGAGCTATTGAGCACGTCAAATGGATATCTAATGCCAAAGTTACGTTCCCGAGAAGTTGAAACACCAATTTACCCAAACAGGACCCTCATTTTTGGCGCTTCATCTCCCAGGGTTAGGTTTTTTTATGTTTCGGGTTTACATCGTTTCTAAAAAATAAATAGGCCTTCGAGCCTCATTGTAACACAGTGGAGGGGCTTGTATCCATCACATCTTTTCTCAAAAAGACGCTACCAGTGCCCTCGCCCGCTCATTTCCATGATGTCTGTAATAGGCCTTTGAGCCTCAATGTAACACAGTTCAGTGGCCTGTAGCCACCACATCTCTTCTCAAGGATACACTACCAACGACCTAATTATTTCCATTATGTCTGTAAGCATATTTTAGTCATTTGATATTAATAAAATGAAGCATTATTTATGATGCATCTATGTGTTTATGGTTATATGTGTATTCTATTGTGTTCCTACATAAATCTGGATTAGTGGTATTAGAGCAGCCTACTCTTTCTCTATTTTTCTTTGCATGTCCCCAATGTGGTTAGGGTATAAGTAGTTAGAGCTCCATCTAGTTCAACCGTCATAAGATCAGCCTTGCAAACCCCGACAAGCCCCCATCGCGGAAGGAAAGAAAGACAAGGGAGCAGGAGATCCTATCAAAATATTTCTCAAGGAGGCCCTCAAGAAACAGAGGAACACGAGGATGGATAAATTTTCCCATATCCTTCAACGGCTGCCCACCAATGACACATATACATCCAACATGTCCGCCAATAGATCTACTACATCCTAGATAAATCCAATACCAAGTTCTAAAGAATTTTCCTCTCATGGAGGAACTTAATGCAATGGGGACCATTGCTTCCTAAGGGAGGAATGATCCAAGTGGATATCGGTGGCCATCCACCTATTCCATTTGGACCTGCACCATCAATTCCTTCTGTTTTCACTATTAGCATAGCTTAATATTTTTAGTAGGTTTTCGGGTCCTGCACTCCCAGAGCCGTTTTGGGGCACTAATGATCCAGGTGGATATTAGTGGACACCCACCTATTCCATTTGAGCCCCCACCATCAGTTCTTTCCAATTTTAAGTTGCAGCACAACTTACTATTTTTAGCAATTTTTCAGGTCCTGAACTTCCAGAGTTGTTTTGAGGCCCTAAACGAATTTTTTTGGGAAAACCGGGAGCAGCATGGATTCTTGGACCGATGTTTCTCACATCAAAATTCTTAGTCCTCAGATAGGTATTTATAACGAGCTATTGAGCGCGTCAAATGGATATATGATGCCAAAGTTATGTCCCATGCAAGTTGAAACACCAATTTACCCAAACAAGACATATAGTTTTAGCGTTTCTTCTCCGAGGTTTAGGTTTTTGGATGTTTTGGGTTTACATAATTTCTAAAAAACAAATAGGCCTTCGAGCCTGATTGTAACATAGTGGAAGGGCCTGCAGCCGTGACATCTCTTCTCAAAGATACGCTACCAGTGCCCTCGCCTGCTCATTTCCATGATGTTTGTAATAGGCCTTTAAGCATCAATGTAACATAGTTCAACAGCCTGTAGCCACCACATCTCTTCTCAGGGATATGCTACCAGTGCCCTAGCTTCTTTCCATTATGTCTGTAAGCCTATTTCAGTCATTTTATATTAATAAAATGAAGCATTATTTATGTTGCATCTTTGTGTTTATGGTTATATGTGTATTTGGTTGCGTTCCTGCATAAATCTGGATTAGTGGTATTAGACTGGTCTGCTCTTTCTCTGTTTTTCTTTTCATGTCCCCAATGCGGTCAAGGTATAAGGAGTTAGAGCTCAATCTGGTTCAATCGTCGCAAGATCAGCCTCGCAAACCCCGACAACCCCCCATGGCGAAAGGAAAAAAAGACGAGGGATCAGGAGCTTCTATCAAAATCTTGCTCGAGGAGGCCCTCGAGAAAAATACAAACACAAGGATGGATAAATTTTCCTATATCCTTCAACAGCTGCCCGCCGAAGTCACATCTACATCCAGCACATCCGCCAATAGGTCCGCGACATCCTGGACAAATCCAATACCAAGTTCAACAAAATTTTCCCCTCAGGGAGGAACTTAGCGCAATGGGGACCATTACTTCCTAAGTAGGGAGGAATGATCTAAGAGGATATTGGTGGCCACTCACCTATTTCATTTGGATCCGCACCATCAATTCCTCAGTTTTCACTGTCAGCACATCTTACTATTTTTAGCAGGTTTTCAGGTCCTGCACTCCCGAAGCCGTTTTGGAGCACTAATGATCCAGGTGGATATTAGTGGCTACCCACCTATTCCATTTGAACCCCCACCATCAGTTCTTTATGTTTTTAAGTTACATCACAACTTACTATTTTTAGCAGTTTTTCGGGTCCTAAACTTTCAGAGCCATTTTGAGGCCCTAAACAACATTTTTTTGGGAAACCCGGGAGCAACATGGGTCAATGGATGGATGTTTCTCACAATAAAAGTTCTATTCCTTGGATATATCTTTCTAATGAGCTATTGAGCGTGTCAAATGAATATTACATCCCCAGGAAGTTAAAACACCAATTTACCCAAACGAGACCCACAGTTTTGGCGCTTCATCTCCTAGTGTTAGGTTTTTAGTTGTTTCGAGTTTACATTGGTTCTCAACAATAAATAGGCCTTCAATCCTCATTGTAACACAGTGGAGGGGCCTGTAGCCATCACATATCTTCTTAGAGATACACTACCAGTACCCTCGCCCGCACATTCCCATGATGTCTGTAATGGGCCTTCGAGCCTCAATGTAACACAGTTCAGTGACCTGTAGCTGCCACATCTCTTCTTAGGGATATGCTACCAGCACCCTAGCTTGTTTCCATTATGTTTGTAGGAATATTTCAGTCATTTGATATATATAAAATGAAGCATTATTTACAATGCATCTATCTGTTTATGGTTATATGTGTATTCTATTGTGTTCCTACATAAATCTGGATTAGTGGTATTAGAGCGGTCTACTCTTTCTGTGTTTTTCTTTGCATGTCCCCAATGTGGTAAGGTTATAAGGAGTTAGAGCTCCATTTGGTTCAACCGTCACAAGATCATCCTCGCAAACCCAGATGACCCCCCATCGCGAAAGGAAAGAAAGACAAGGGAGCAAGAGATCCTATCAAAATCTTGCTAGAGGAGGCCCTCAAGAAACAGAGGAACACGAGGATGGATAAATTTTCCTAGATCCTTCAACGGTTTCCCACCAACGACACATATACATCCAGTACATCCGCCAATAGGTCTACGACATCCTGGACAAATCCAATACAAAGTTCAGCAGAATTTTCCAATCATGGAGGAACTTAACGCAATGGGGACCATTGCTTCCTAAGGAGGGAGGAATGATCCAGGTGGATATCGGTGGCCACCCACCTATTCCATTTGGACCCGCACCATCAATTCCTTCAGTTTTCACTATCAGCATAGCTTACTATTTTTAGCAGGTTTTCAAGTCCTGCACTTCCGGAGCCATTTTGGGGCACTAATGATGCAGGTGGATATTGGTGGCCACCCACCTATTCCATTTGAACCCCCACCATCAGTTCTTTTTGTTTTTAAGTTGTAGCACAACTTACTATTTTTAGCATTTTTTGGGTCCTCAACTTCCAAAGCCATTTTGAGGCCCTAAATGACGTTTTTTGGGAAAGCCGGGAGAAAAATGGTTACATGAACCAATGTTCCCCACATCAAAAGTTGTAGTCCTCAGATAGATATTTCTAACGAGCTATTGAGCGAGTCAAACAGATATCTGATGCCAAAATTACATCCCCGGGAAGTTGAAACACCAATTTACCCAAACAGGACCCATAGTTTTGGCGCTTCATCTCCAAGGGTTAGGTTTTTGGATGTTTCAAGCTTACATCATTTCTCAAAAATAAATAGGCCTTCGAGCCTCATTGTAACACAGTGAACGGGCTTGTAATCGTCACATCTCTTCTCATAGATATGCTACCAGTGCCCTCGCCTGCGCATTTCCATGATGTCTATAATAGGCCTTTGAGCCTCATTGTAACACATTTCAGTGGCCTGTATCCACCACATCTCTTCTCAGGGATATGTTACCAGTGCCCTAGCTTGTTTCCATTATGTCTGTAAGCATATTTCAGTCATTTGATATTAATAAAATGAAGCCTTATTTATGATGCATCTATGTGTTTATGGTTATATGTGTATTCTATTGTGTTCCTACATAAATCTCGATCAGTGGTATTAGAGCCGTCTGGTCTTTCTCAGTTTTTCTTTTCATGTCCCCAATGCGGTCAGGGTATAAGGATTTAGAGCTCCATCTGGTTCAACCGTCACAAGATCAGCCTCACAAACCCTGATGACCCCTACTCGCGGAAGGAAAGAAAGACGAGGGAGCAGGAAATCCTATCAAAATCTTGCTCAAGGAGGCCCTTGAGAAACAGAGGAACACAAGGATGGATAAATTTTCCCATATCCTTCAACTACTGCCCACCGACGACACATCTACATCCAGCACATCCGCCAATAGGTCTACGACATCCTAGACAAATCCAATTCCAAGTTCTAAATAATTTTCCCCTCATGGATAAACTCAACGCAATGGGGACCATTGCTTCCTAAGGAGGGAGGAATGATCCAGGTGGATATCGGTGGCAATCCACCTATTCCATTTGGACCCGCACCATCAATTCCTTCAGTTTTCACTGTCAGCACAACTTACTATTTTTAGTAGGTTTTTGGGTCCTGCACTCCTGGATCCATTTTGGGGCACTAATGATCCAGGTGGATATTGGTGGACACCCACCTATTCCATTTGAAACCCCACCATCAGTTATTTTCATTTTTAAGTTGCAGCACAACTTACTATTTTTAGCAATTTTTCGGGTCCTGAACTTCCAGAGTCGTTGTGAGGTCCTAAACGACGTTTTTTGGCAAAATCGAGAGTAACATGGATCCATGGACCGATGTTTCTCACATCAAAAGTTTTATTCCTTGGATAGATCTTTATAATGAGCTATTGAGCATGTCAAACGGATATCGGATGCGAAAGTGACGTCCCGGGGAATTTGAAACACCAATTTACCCAAACGGGACCCACATTTTTGGCGCTTCATCTCCTAGGGTTAGGTTTTTGGATGTTTCGGGTTTACATTGTTTCTCAACAATAAATAGGCCTTCGAGCCTTATTGTAACATAGTGGAGGGGCCTGTAGCCATCACATCTCTTCTCAGAGATACGCTACCAGTGCCCTCGCCTGCTCATTTCCATGATGTCTATAATAGGCCTCCGAGCCTCAATGTAACATAGTTCAGCAGCCTGTAGCCACCACATCTCTTCTCAAGGATATGCTACCAGTGCCCTCGCTTGTTTCCATTATGTCTGTAAGCCTATTTCAGTCATTTTATATTAAGAAAATGAAGCATTATTTCTATTGCATCTTTGTGTTTATGTTTATATGTGTATTCGATTGCGTTCCTGCATAAATCTGGATCAGTGGTATCAGAGAGGTCTGCTCTTTCTCTATTTTTCTTTGCATGTCCCCAATTCGGTTAGGGTATAAGGATTTAGAACTCTTTCTGGTTCAACCGTCGCAAGATAAGCCTTGCAAACCCCGAAAACCCCCCATGGCGAAAGGAAAGAAAGATGAGGGAGTAGGAGATTCTATCAAAATCTTCCTCGAGGAGGCCCTCGAGAAAAAGACGAATGCGAGGATGGATAAATTTTCCTATATCCTTCAACGGCTGCCCACCGAAGACACATCTACATCTAGCACATCCGCTAATAGGTCCGTGACATGCTGGACAAATCCAATACCAAGTTCAGCAAAATTTTCCCCTCACGGAGGAACTTAACGCAATGGGGACCATTACTTCCTAAGGAGGCAGGAATGATCCAAGAGGATATCGATGGCCACTCACCTATTCCATTTAGACCCACACCATCAATTCCTTCAGTTTTCACTGTCATCACAACTTACTATTTTTAGCAGGTTTTCGGGTCCTGCACTCCCGGAGCCGTTTTGGGGCACTAATGATCCAGGTGGATATTGGTGGCCACCCACCTATTCCATTTGAAGCCCCACCATCAGTTCTTTATGTTTTTAAGTTACATCACAACTTACTATTTTTAGTAGTTTTTCGGGTCCTCAACTTTCGGAGCCATTTTGAGGCCTTAAACAACGTTTTTTGGGAAATCCGGGAGCAACATGGGTCCATGGACAGATGTTGCTCACATTAAAATTTCTATTCCTTGGATAGATATTTCTAATGAGCTATTTAGCATTCAAATGGATATCAGATGCCAAAGTTACGTCCCCAAGAAGTTAAAACACCAATTTACCCAAACGGGACCCACAGTTTTGGCACTTCATTTCCTAGGGTTAGATTTTTAGATGTTTCAGTTTTAAATTCTTTCTCAACAATAAATAGGCCTTCAAGTCTCATTGTAAAATCGTGGAGGGGCCTGTAGCCGTCACATATCTTCTCAAAGATATGCTACTAGTGCCCTCGCCCGCTCATTTCCATGATGTGTGTAATAGGCCTCCGAGCCTCAATGTAACACAGTTCAGTGGCGTGTAGCCACCACATTTCTTCTCAGGGATATGCTACTAGTGCCCTAGCTTGTTTCCATTATGTCTGTAAGCCTATTTCAGTAATTTGATAATAATCAAAGGAAGAATTATTTATGTTGCATCTCTATGTTTATGGTTATATGTGTATTATGTTGCATTCTTGCATAAATCTGGATCATTTGTTTCAGAGCGGTCTGCTCTTTCACTTTTTTATTTTCATGTCCCCAATGCGGTCAGGGTATAAGGAGCTAGAGCTCAATCCGGTTCAACCGTCGCAAGATCAGCCTCGCAAACCCCGACGACCCCCCATGGAGGAAGGAAAGAAAGATGAGGGAGCAGGAGATCTTATCAAAATATTGCTTGGGGAGGCCCTTGAAAAATAGAGGAACTTTAGGATGGATAAATTTTCCCAGATCCTTCAACGCCTGCCCACCGATGACACATCTTGTAATATTCCAAATCTGGAATTTCTACAACAATGAGAATACCCTAAGGTATTGCAGAGTTGGAGATGAAGAAATATGCCTTACAATAGATTTTATATGACATATCCTTCAATTAAATTATTATTTAGCAGCTTATAACTCACTTTGGACTCAAAAGGGTCGGGAAAAGAGGTGCTTTTGGCCCTAAAATGAGTGTATTCAGGTATCTACGTAAAAATAAGGTGGTATGATGGTTGTATCTGATAGCTTAGGTCATGAGGGACCTACGCTCTTAATTTCAGCTCAAAAAAATAAGTCTAGCTAGGTTAAACAAATCCTCCTTCCCCAACTAGGCTTAAAAACCCTGATTTCCCATGGCTTAGATTATGCAGAAATTTTCTGAAGCATGGATAGCGTAATTTCTGAAAGTTTTAACTGAAATAATGCTGGAACATTAGTATGGCAACTTATAATATGACTCAAATTATTTACATTAGGAAAAACAGAGATTTACATAAAGAAAGGCCTCAAAATGAGGTGCTGCAACCATGGAATGAGACAAAAGAGTTGAACAACGTAATTTACAGGGGAATGAAGAATTTTTTCATTATATTTTGGATCTATAATAGATCTCAATACAAAATCATAGATCAGAATGGGATCTATATGCAAAAATAGCTTTTTAGTACATTCCCCTTGGGGATCTCAACAAAAGATGAATAACAATGATTAGATTCGAGATCTAAACCATGGATCTGAAGTAAAATTCACAAATTTCTAAATAACATGATACACATTAGATCATATCTGAAATGGAACATAGATTGGTTGGCCAATCTATGGATCACCACAGTGAAGGGAAGGATCCCTTTCACCAGAGATCTATCCTCCAACTGATGCAAAACCCACACTGCAACTTTGCCTGAGAAAAGGACGCATTTTCCTCAAGGGAATGCACTGATGAAGTGGAGAACACTTTTTCCTGATGTGAAGATATGGATCTGAAGCACAATCAAGAGAGGCACTCTTCCAGGAGGTTAAACGACACACTCCGTGAGAAGAGGCTCCCAAAATAAGCTAGATCTCTGCAAATCTAGAATCCCACTTGCTGCAGCTCACTGAAACAAGTAAATCCTAATTGGACTTACGCTGCCTAAGAGAGATGGGGCTTGGCCTCAAAGCCTGATAGTGGACAAAGCAAAACAACCTCCTCCAAGAGCTGCTTAATGGAAGGAGAGAGAGGATTCCTAAACAGGAAAATCTCTTGTCCTATGCAGCACAATTCTCGGGCTAAACAGCCTAGAGAATTCGAATTATTCTAAGCAGACTAATTTCTAAATATCTTCAACAACCTTTTCCTTGAGCCTTATCCTTCCTTTTATAAGATGAGGATGTGAAAAACCATAAACCACTTACAAAACTTTAGGTCCTTTCAGATGAAGCTTCTCCATCTAAAATTGCACTGAGCCTCTAGATGGTTCAATGAATCTAGACAGAACTGAGATTTGGCCCTGTTGACCCAGTCAATTGTCTCAAACCTGTTTCACACACAAGTAGATTTTATTACAAAGGCCCATATTTATCCCTTTTCACATTGGGCATGTATTTATTCTTTGATTTAACGAGTTTTTCATGTCCTCCTTTACATTTTATTCATCAAATAATAAAAATGAAACAAAATGAAATACTCCTATTAGCTTGGGCTAATTAGGAATATTACAGTCCTCCCTTCCAAACTTGTTGCTTGTCCTCAAGCAACTACAAGGTGAGTGCTGCAAAATCTCCAATGGAATTGTCTCCTCCCTGGAATGAACCATATAGCTGTCATCATGAAGAATTGGGAGATACAAAGGAAGAATTAAAAGTTGTCCATTGGTCTTATCAAGGCATGAGAGATTGTAAATATAGGGTACTTCAACCCCCATTAAGAGCCTTTACTCTCCATGCTATCATCCAAATAAAATGAGCCATTATTGATAGCTCATAGAAACAATCATTAATCCCCATCATGTGCATTGAGTAGGGGCTATAAGGCTAGAAATGATAGATAAATATACTCAACTCACGTTGTCCCTCTTCCCATTGTTGATGGATGTGGAGCTATTGATCCTGGGCTACAAAAATGTAGTTCGCATGAAGCCAAGAGGAGCTTGGACCTTCATTATTCTCTTCATGGATTCTAGTGAGCCTTCTTGCCCAACCTCCTATGCATATAGTGAACAAATCATTTTTACCATAGGTGCTCCAACAGAAATATGGACTAAGTGTCATTGGATGGTGACCCAAGTCCCTCCTTTGGGACCAGCTTTGTCGATCCTCTAGCTGCCTCAAATCATGGTACAATAAGTGGCCATCCCACCACCTTTTTGCTGCCATAAGCTTCTTCAAAGATTGGAAATAATGGAGGATAATAGGTGTTGGTTGAACATGATTCAAGCAACACATGGCTTGCTCCAAGTTCTCCCTTGTGAGAGATTCTTTCCCATGACATAAGCCCAATACATGACCTTTTGCATAAGAAAACACAATATAAAATGCAGCAGCCATATAAGGTTCTATCCTCTTCTTGAAATACAAATGAATCTGGGACATTGCATTCCCAATGGATACATTTACCCATTGTACCTTTCCTCCTCTCATGTTTACAATAAATATTAGAGCATCATTAACATCATGATATAAACATGCTCCCTTATGCCATCCCATGAGAAGGTTTCATCTTCTCCCACCCCAAAGTACATACATGATTATGATATTCATTCTAAATAGAAATACATGTACATACATCATGGATACAAGTACATGTATGGACATGGAATTCATCATGGGGTGTCCATACTCTCTCCTCATCAACCAAAACAAACATGCCTTCTTCTTATGCATTCTTTTCTTGAAATACAAGGCATGAGACAAGAAATTCAAAAACCTTGGGTGGTACCCAAACTCACCCAATAGGAACCAGCGCAGGTGATCTCCTCCCTTCTTCAGATCTAGATATGGTAAGTGGTTTGCATGCCACTTACTTGCTGCCCTTATCATTTCACCATGGCTGAAAGTGAAATGTATATTTGGTGCCTTAGGGAAGCACCCATCATGTTGTAACACCTCCCTTAGTCCATCAAGGGAGTGGCCATATTTGAAAATAATCTTGGCCCATAGTTGGCCATGAAGCTTGTAAGGTAAAACACTCCCTTTGGGAGTTATGGCCTGCAAATGTAAAGTAAGAGAATACATGAAATCATGAAATAAGATGTGATTTACATAAGCATGCTTCTTACACAAAGTCTCCAATGTTGTGTTGGCTTCCCTCTTAGAAAGAGATGACATGGATGCACAAGGTTGAGGGAACACTTTGCTCTTCTGCTCATCATGGGAACTCCTTGGTGGAATTCCTTCAAGGAGACATCAAGGCATATATCATGGAAGGATGTATGGAGTGATGTGTCCTTTATTTTCTTGAATAGATCACTTTGCCTTCTTCTTGCATTATTATGCTGAAATAAAGAGGGACAAATGTTTTTTACCATGTGAAGCTTGCCCTCCTCTTTGCCTTCTGCAATCTTCAGGGTCTCATCCCTTGATAGTGATGACACATGCTGCCCATGGATGGTGCCATAATATTCATATAATGATATATGACTGAATACATGAGTGGAAAAGACCCTCCATGCTTCCACTGAGCAATCCAATCACCTTCCTAGGTGTTTCAACCTTCTGCAATGGATAGGAATGAGGTTGGCCCTCTTCCCCGTCTCCTCTTTGTGTCCTGATGGTTTTACACCTTCTGCATTTCAAGGGCTTTTGAAATTCAATCCCTTTGATATCTTCAAGAAAATACCTCTCATCTATTTCCTTCCAAAACCATTGAGCTTCTGGATCTTCTGTAGGTATAAGTTTCTCTTTGAGCTAGGGAGTTCTCATTGAGAAAGAGGCATCTAGAAAGGAGAAAAGGCTTCTCACTTCAAGATGTCTACCATTCATCATTTCTTCCTCCATTGCTTCATGAATGAAGCTGCAATTTTAATGCCCCCATGAGGAATGGTGCTTCCTTTCTTCTTTACTGCTCTTGCACAACACAGTGCAACTTTGTTGCTCTAAATCAGTAGCATACAGAAATGCATATCTCTTCATGCAATGTGCTAAGATGACAACGGATGGGTTTTTAATCATACCTTGGTGAGATGTAGAAGAAAGAGCTTATTCTACAACTGTGAAGTCTTCCTCCATTACTGAACATGAAGGCTTCTCCTCCAAGGTTGTGTCAGCGCTGGTACAAGTCTCTACCCTTTCAATCTCCTTGAGATCTTCTTCAAATTATACCCTTCATGGTCTGGAAAAGGATCAGGGAGATATCCTCTTCTATCATTCTTCCAAGTGTTGGAGCCATGCTCTTTTTTTTTCTGTACAATTCATCTTCTTTGTGAGGGTAGGAAGTGCATGGATCTTCCTCTCCTTCTTGAAACCTTCTGTAGGTCTCACTGCAACTTTCTTCTCCTTGAAACCCTCTAGGAGTTTCATTTTCTTCTTCTTTCTCCTTTGTCTGTCTACCCTCTTTGAAGAGGCTCTTCATGGATCTGGAATATGATGAGTTAAAACTCATATTCTTCAGCATTCTAACCTTTCTCCTTGCTCTACAGCACTTTGGCTTGAAGCCACAAGCTGAGCCAAAGATCTTGCTCTGATACCACTGTAATATTCCAAATCTGGAATTCCTACAACAATAAGAATACCCTAAGGTATTCCAGAGTTGGATATGTATAAATATGTCTTATAATATCTTTCCAATGACATATCCTTCAATTAAATGATTATGTAGCATCTTATAACTCACTTTGGACTCAAAAGGGTGGGGAAAAGAGGTGATTTTGGCCCTAAAATGAGTGTATTCAGGTATATGCGTAAAAATAAGGTGGATGATGGTTGGATATGATAGATTAGGTCATGAGGGACCTATGCTCCAAATTTCAGCTCAAACAAATAAGTCTAGCTAGGTTAAACAGTTCCTCCTTCCCCAACTAGGCTTAAAAACCCTGATTTCCCATGGCTTAGATTATGCAGCAATTTTATGAAGCATGGATAGCATAATTTCTAAGGGTTTTAACTGAAATAATTTTGTAACATCAGTATGGCAGCTTAGAATATGACTCAAATGATTTACATTAGGAAAAACAGAGATTTACATAAAGAAAGGCCTCAAAATGAAGTGCTACAACCATGGAATGAGACAGAAGAGTTGAACAACGTAATTTACAAGGGACTGAAGTAGTGTTTCATTATATTTTGGATCTATAATAGATTTGAATATAGAATCATAGATCATAATGGGATCTATATGCAAAAAGATATTTTTAGTACATTCCCCTTGGGGATCTCAGCAGAAGATGAATAAAAATGATTAGATTCGAGATCTAAACCATGGATCTGTAGTAAACTTCAGAAATTTCTGAAGAACATGATACACAGTAGATCAGATCTGAAATGGAACATAGATTGGTTGGCCAATCTATGGATCACCACAGTGAAGGGAAGGATCCCTTTCACCAGAGATCTATCCTCCAACTGATGCAAAACCCACACTACAACTCTGCTTGCAAAAAGGACATATTTTCCTCAAGGGACTGCGCTGATGAAGTGGAGAACATTGTAATTTTCCAGATTGGGAACAGCTCATGAATCATACACTAAAATATGCATTTTTAGAAAAATATGCTTTGGAACAGGAAAATAACTCTTGGATCCTTTAGATCAGACAATATACAATCTAAGTCCAAGATCTGAGTTGAAACAAATAAGACTAGGTAGGTTAAACAGACCTCCCACAACTAGTTGTCTTCAAGAAAATGCCCAATGAGGGTTGCAGAAAAGGGAAAACAGCCTACTGAAAGTGCAGAAAGTTGTCAATACATAAAATATGCTAATAGACACTCATACATCAATTAGAAACACAACAACAAGAAATATTTTCAATCCCTTCATCCAATAGTGGGGAAAAGTTAGGATTTATGGCCCAAAATGGATGTATTCAGAAATCTGCGTAAAATTAAGGGAAATGGTTAGAGGTTATTTTATATTATGTCATGAGGGACCTATTCTCCAAATTTTAGCTCAAACAAATCACTCTAGCTATGTTAAACAGTTCCTCCATTCTCAGATAAGCTTAAAATTGTTGATTTACCATGACTTGGGGTATGCAGAAAATGGCTGAAGCATACATTGCGTACTTTCTGAGGATATTAGACAAAATGTGTCTGAAACATTAGATCTGAATTTTATTATAACAGAGCATGAAGAAAAATAGAGATTCATCTCCTTTTATACATCAAATAGATCACCCGGCAAGGGGATTTCATGAAAGAATAAATACAAGTATCAGATCTGCAGAATATGGATCTGGAAAACATATAATCACTAAAACTCTGAGTAGATGAGCTAAAATATACAAAATTATAGAAGAGGGAAATACAAACTTTCCGGAAGAAGGGATGGCCCTTCCTCAAGGAAATTGGCACCAAACTAGGGTAGAAACCCTGTTGCAACAATGCACTGGAAAAAGGACACAGTTTCTGGAATGAACTGCGCAGATGATGTTGGAAGGTCCTTTGGCCTGATGCCAATATCTGGAACTAAATCTCGATGCTTCCTCAATAATCTTCCAGAGAAAGTAATGCTCCTTTTTCTGCAAAACTAGATCTGGAAGAAGTGTTGAAAACCCCTCACTGCAACACCCTGCAACACAGCAATTCCTGCCCAACAGAAAATGTTGTAGCTAGAGGAGGAAGCTTGGCCTCAAGCCTAGATGTGAGGCATTTCAGAACATACTCCTTCAAGAGATCCTCAATGAAGTTTTGGACCCTTGGTTAAACTCAGAGGGGGGGGTGAATCAGTTTAACACAGTCATGTTCTTATTAAAGTATCTATTAGCCCCCCTATGAAATTCTTGACAAGCAAACTGGGGGCTATGTCATTTTGGAGACCTTCAAGGAATGCATCTCCCTTGAAGACACATCATCCTTGAGGTCTCTCTGTGCTTTGCCTTATACAATTCCCCTCTGCTGGTTCCTTTCCCTAAGGCCTGCATTGCCCCTCATACTCCTACAAAACACCACTTTTTTACCTCCTTTCCCCTTTGACAAAATCCCTCTTTTCCCCTTCTTATTTTCCCTATTAACCCCCTAAATCCCCTCTAAAAATCCCTACACCCTTTGTTTTCCAAAATTCCCCCTCCATCCCCCTGTCGTTACCCTTTGGGCCTCAAAATACATGAAAATGGGTTAAAAACCCACTTCAGACCATATAATAGGCCTCAGCCCCTTCCCGCTAGCCCCGCGCCTTTCCCCCTCCATACAACCCCGCGCCGTAACCGATCGCTAACCCCCAAAGGCGCTTGTTACATTTGTTCTTCGGGCACGATTACAGCTGTCGATCTGCACAGAACGGACGGCGATCGTCGCCCCCGCAGCCTCCGTCAATTTCCCCGTTCATCACCCATCGCCGCATCTCCACCGTCCGTTTAAAAGCCAGATCTGACGGTCCAAAATGTACCCGCTTCCGTGGGCCCCACCGCGCAGTAGCACAAAACCGCCTATTTTATTCCGCACCACTTATGCGTGGTGGGTGTTTTTCCCCGAGTGCCCAGCGATTCCATTCAGCGCTCGCCACCTGTCCCTTGTATGATGGAAAAACCGCTTTCTCCCCGCACGTTATCTTTCGACCCAGGTCACCCAGCGAAATTGCTGTCAGCCGTCAGATCTCAGATCATTCATCCAACGGCCATCATTCGCCAGAGTTGCGCATGCGGTAACCCATGCTATGGCCCACCGTCTGTCGTCCTCCATCGTTGATCTCCTCCACGATCGACGGTCCAGATTTGTTTGCCCGTCGCTGACTTTTCCTCTGTCTCCTAGTCCCACCACATCATCTCCACATGTGCCCACCGTACGATCTCCCCGCACATTCACATTTATTCATCCAAAGGGGCCTTTCTCTATGTTTTACGTTGATTTTTCATTTTCTCTTCCTGCAACTACATTCTGCCACCTTTCCCCACGCCATGAATGTTTCCACCGTAACCCTGCATCATTCTGCCATGTCACCAATCTACGTGTCCATTCTCATCATCCCGCTGCGTCCATCACCCCCATCCATGGATTTCTTAACGGGTTGCGTATTTTGCAGGTTTACAGAGAGATGGGAAAGTCTGTCACGATTTTACAGTGTTTAAATGCAGTGACAGGGAGTTTGTGCACCAGAGTTAATGAATAGCAGGTTTTATACATCAGCAGAGTGGTTTTCTCCATCAAAGGACAGATTTAAACTCTGCGAAACCCTTCCAGCACCATTAAAACCCGAGCTAACCTTTCAGAAGCAAAATGGAGCGGCAGAAGGTTTCAGTACAAGCAAAGGATATTAGGGCACGCTAATGAAGATCTTGAGCCTTAAATCTATAGTTTAAGAGGCAAAGCACCAGTGTGAAGACCCCCGGGGTCGATCGAAGGCCCTGAACACAAGTAAAAGGTAACATCAGGGTTTGATCGTCAATAGAATGTTTTTCTTCATCAAAGTACAGGGCGCCCATACAGCTTTTATTATGCACAATGTCCCTAAAGGAATTTCCACCAGACAACAGTTCAAAACCACCAGAGCATTTATATGACAGACTCCTCAGTAGTTTATTTTGTTTTTGTTCAAAAGCACTAGAAGTACTACAGCCAAAATATGTCAAGATCATATCCGAAGAAGATCACTTATGCACAAAGAGGTGACAGAGATTAAATACTCAACAGTCAAACAGAATGGGCTTCGGCCCTCTTTCGTTTCAAGGGGTTAATACAGCATTTAGTTTTTCATCTACCCCTTCTATTTTCCTTCAGCTATAAATCTCAGAAAGAAACATTGTAATGGTTGTTGGTTGTTGATGAGATATCAGAGAAACGCAAGCATTTTCCCTCTTGAGACAAGTTCTCTGTGTAATATGTAAGATAGGCTGAGATTTGATGTATTCAGACTGAATTTTCAAGCTGTGGGCAATGAGGTACCTGATTGGCGTTGTTTTTATAATGACAAGCACATTTCTTTGGATACTGATCTAAAGCAGCTGGTGATGTTTTCCTATCTCTGTGTTTGAGTTCATTTCATTCCATTTCTACTGGCTCGCATCAGAAGTTTGGCATAAGATTTACCCTTGATAGGTACCTTATGTTGTTGCTCTCCCAGCCTTTTATGTTTTCTGCTTATATGTGTATCTGAATATTGATTTCAATTGATTTAACCAGTGTATTGGATGTTTTTACCTGCTCTTTGATGTATGAATTAATGAAATCTATGTTTACATGTTCTTGTTAGGATTTATGGAGGAGTTGAGAACATTGGGAGGTCTAGAACCCTGTCTCTGCCTCACTAGGATCTTTCCATCTCATTAAACCTTTCTAAGATCCCTTCTGTTAAACTTATCCTTGTTTTTCCTTGGAGTTGCTAAAGCAGACCTGGAGTTAAATGACCTCTAGTCCGATCTATAAGCAGCCCCTTTGTCCCCCTTTGAGAGCTGTCTCTGAGTACGTCCAAGCAGGTCTGGAGTTAAATGACCTCTGACCTGATCTATAGACAGAAATTTGGCTGTCTTTCCTTCTTTTCCTCTCACTCATTTTCAGTCCTTAATGTTCCATTCCATCAATCATCTTTTAAGATCCAAATGCTCTAAATAACTAGCCCAACTGAAAGCTTGCACATTGAACACAAGTAAACCCTTTCTTGACTCCATTTCCCAATGGCCTTGATGTTCCCTGAGTTATCCGTCTCTGCCTAATTCCCTCTATGCTCATCCTTGTCTTATATTGGACCCTTCTTTCCTGATTCCCAACAACCAAACATAAACAATCAAACAAACAAACCCTGAGCCTATAGCTAGCCTACAATCATAACTTAGAGCCTCAAAGACATACACTTTGACTCAGATAGAGAGATCCCTCTCTAGACCTAGGAGGGCTAGATCCTAAGGTCTGAAAGTGGTTCTATGTTGTCTCATATTTTGGTCTTGCCAACCTGGCCAAAACATGGGAACCCCAACAGTATCTTTTATACTCATTCACATCATCATTATGAAATCAACTTAATATACAATGGAACAACAATCCTAATAAATGAGCATTATGTATTAAGCAAAATAAATACAGAGTATCAACACATAATCATTATGCATATAGACAACAGATATAAGTGGAAACCCATAAAGGGAGAAAACCACATCTTATTATTGTTGTGATGCAAAGGCAAGCTCCAACTCCCTCTCACCACTAATTTTTTGTAGGCTCCAACCTAAACGAGGCTCCTACCTCAATTTTGCAAGCTACAACTTGTAAGGAATCTCCAACTCCCAACTATTTTCTGCAGGCTCCAACCTTAGTCAGTTACAACTGACATCTATCAAGCTACAACTTGAAATGGAAGCTCCAACTTCCTCACTCTTTCAAAAATCATATGTTGATTTACCTTGGATATCAGCTCTATTCTGTTCATTCTTCACTGCTGTCCTCCAGCTTTCTTATCTGTCTTATATATTCTCTGATTCTTCACAACATCTCTATCTGCTCCTCCTTCTTATCCTCTCTGCCTCAATTCTTCATTCTCTAACCTCTCTATGCATATCTATGAGATATCATTTATAGAGTTCACCTCTTGACTATTTTTATTCTACAGAGAATTTGGAGTGAACAGCCATGACTCTTTGACTTCTGCCTTCTCATTCCTTTGTCCAGCTCATTCAGAAAAAAAATATAACAATATGTACAAATTTCAATATTATAGTGGGATATTTATTTTCCTCTGGAGACTTGCCTTTGCATCACAAACAATATAAAAATAAATAAAACTTTACATTTTCAGTTACAATAAGGACTTATATTCAGCCCATTCAGTTTTTGGCTCACTGTGAGCTTGACTTTTCTGCTGCTGTAATGTAACAAACTCACATTTTCATTCCTATGCATGTCACATTCTGATTCTACAATTCTAAATCCCTTCACTGCACACCTCTTCAAATCTGCAATCTCTATTTACCTTTGTCAGACCCACATTCTCTAAGTTGACTGTGCATGCATTAATGTTTTAAAACTGGCAGCTGTATCAATGCTGAAGCTTTCTTTTTCCATCACTATGGTAAAATCCTGTATCAAGAGTTCATTTTATGGAAGCACCCAATCAATATTTGCTTTGGCTTATTCTTCAATGTAAATCTTCGGCCAACACAGAAACTCAAGGTTCGACTTTGGTTTAACCAGCGTGCCTACAACTCTCAGCCCTTAGCATTTCATACAAATTCAGACTTTGATATATATATAAGGAAAATGGGGCCCATAGTACTTCGACTTTTATTTAAACCAAAAGCCCAATGCAACTTTAACCTTTGTCTTTCTCTCGGGCCCACATATATAATGGTTCTCTTCATTATTCATCCTCGACTTGGTTTAAAACATAAACCATCGCACCAACGCACATATATTAATAGTCTTAAAGTCCGACATATCAACACCCCAGTTCATACTTTAATTTGAACTGCACAACATGTATTATCACAAAGAAATCTTTAATCTGCTTAACTCATACCATGTTCAACTTTGTTTAACCCACAGCAATTGCATATATATGTTAACAATTAATTGAACGTTCGGGTCCCACAATAGTTATTAACACATATCATCGCACAAATTTTATAACTCACCAACATATATCAGACCACGAGTCCGCAACCATACCTGGGTCCCACAACAACTTATAACTTAATTTCCGCCCATGCTACTTTACTTGCAATCCAACGGTGGTCGCAACACCTCAACCTGTCGTGCAAAATCCAACAGTGGTCGCAAAAGTTTTACCCTTACGGTTTAACACGAAAAATTTTTGTGAAATAGGTGGATTTGGAATACCACCTAGGCCATGTGTCGATCATCAAACCATATCGCATTTTTTTTCAGAAAACATCTTACCACTTATTTATTTTGCGAAAACCACCGGCGGATTCCCGAAACCACATTCACTGTTGTTGCATGGTTCTATTACCTCATGGTTTCGCCATCCCTTCTATTACGTACGCGCCATCATTCCATTTGATTTCATAGTTGTACATAACAATGAATCATCGCTTCTGCTGCGATATGAAATATCAACCTTCCATTGCATGTTCAGGGTTCTAAACTCCATCCTCTCGTGTGCTTCTATTACTTCAACCCAAGGTTCCATTCCTACGTGCATTACTCTGATCCATTTTTCTGTTCATTACAATCTCATTTCCATCGCATATAAACCCTTTCACCTTTGCTTCTAAATTCATTTTTCTGCATTTATCCTTTGTATTTAGTTCCTGTGCATGACAGTGCACAGGCGGTGCATGACTGTGCATGTCAGTGCATGACTATTTCTCTGTATGACTGTTTCACTGCATGATTGTTTCTCTGCATGACTATTTCACTGAATGACTGTGCCCTTTCAACCTCACTACTCTGCCTCTAATTCCTCTGATGCTTTTGCTACCTCAGATGCCTCTTGCCTGTCTCCTTAGCCTATTTTCTTGTTCTTCTTTCTTCTCCTTTGCCATAGTGATATCGTTCAGGTGCTGCTCCTTTCTTCTCCTTTGCCATCAATGAAAATATTTCCAACAGTCTCCCCCTTTGGCATTGATGGCAATACACTTCCTCTGCTTGCCTTTTAGAAGACCCTTTCTTCTGTTACTTGCTTTTTCTTGCTTTTCCTCCCCCTTTGACATCAATGGAAAAGGGTGTGGTGTCCATAATACTCTGATCTTGAGGTCCTGTTCCATGCACTACTCACTTGCTCTGGTTCTTTTGTGACAATATTTTTTCACTGATCTCCCCCTGGAATGATGTGTTCTTTTCTGATCTCCCCCTGGAATGATGCTTTCTTTTCATGTCAGAGAGTAACTTCTGCAGACACTACTCCTAGTTTGTCTCTTAGATATTTGAATGGTTCTTTAGCAAGGGGTTTTGTGAATATGTCTGCTGTTTGTTCCTTTGTTGGTACATATTCCAGCTTTACTACTTTTTTTGCTACTTGTTCTCTGAGGAAGTGGTACTTTATTGGGATGTGCTTTGTTTTTTAATGAAGTACAGGATTTTTTGATATACTTATTACACTTGTATTGTCACATTTGATAGAAATAGGTTCATCAATGCTTACCTTCACGTCTTGGAGAGTTTTTTTCATCCACATTACTTGTGTGCAACATGCTGCTGCTGCTATGTATTCTGCTTTTGCTGTAGATAGAGAGATAGAAGTTTGCTTCTTGCTTAGCCATGCCACTAGAATTTTTCCCAAATAGAATGCTCCTTCACTTGTGCTTTTCCTGTCATCCACACCGCTGGCCCAATCTGCATCTGTATATGTTGTCAAAGTGAAGCTTTTGCTTTTTGGACACCATAGCCCATAATGTGCAGCTCCTTGTAGATATCTGAATATTCTCTTGATTGCTAGTAAGTGATTCTGTTTTGGTGCTGCTTGATATCTTGCCACAAGTCCTACTACAAGCATAATGTCTGGTCTTGAGGCAGTTAGGTATAGCAGACTTCCTACCATGGATCTATAAAGTCTTTGATCTATATCTGCAGATCCATCATTAGCACATAGCTTGCATCCAGTGATCATGGGAGTTGACACAGGTTTGCAGTTGATCCAGGTGGATATTGGTGGTCACCCACCTATTCCACTTGGGGCCCCACCATTGTCTCTTTAAGTTTTTCAGTTTTGGCACAACTTACTATTTTTAGCAGTTTTTCGGGTCCTGAACTTCCAGAGCCGTTTTGAGGCCCTAAACGACGTTTTTGGGAAAAAAGAGAGCAACATGGATCCATGGACCAATGTTTCTCATTCAAAATGTGTAGTCCTCAGATATATATTTCTAACGAGGTATGGTACGCGTCAAACAGAGATCGTATGCCAAAGTTACGCCCCTGGGGAGTTGAAACACCAATTTACCCAAACGGGGCCCATAGTTTTAGCGTTTCATCTCCTAGGGTTAGGGTTTTGGTTGTTTAGGATTTCCCATTGCTTCTAAATAATAAATAGGCCCTCGAGCCTCATTGTAACTCAGTTCAGAGGGCTATAGCTGCCACATCTCTTCTCAAAGATAGCTACCAGCGCCCTAGATAGTTTTATTTCCATTATGTCTGTAAGCAAATTTCAGTTCTTTGATATTAATGAAATGAAGTGTTATTTCCGCTGCATCTCTGTATTTATGGTTATGTGTTTATTCTTTTGCGTTCCTGCATAAATTCTGGATTAGTGGTATAAGAGCGGTCTTCTTTTTCTCGATCCTTCTTTGCATGTCCCTAACGAGGTCAGGGTATAAGGAGTTAGGGCTCGATCTGGTGGAACCTTTGCAAGATCAGCCTCACAAACCCCGACGGACGCCCATGGGAGACGAAAAGAAATATGAGGGAGCAGGAGATCCTATCAAAATATTGCTTGAGGAGGCCCTCAAAAAACAAAGGAACGCAATGATGGATAACTTTGCCCAGATCCTTCAACGGTTGCCCACCGACGGCGCATCTGCATCCAGCAGCCACTCTGGAGGTGCGACTCCTTTTAAGGTACAAGTAAATTTTTACATTCCCATATTTGATGGTCAAATAGATGCAGATGCCATAGATAGATGGTTGAATCTATTAGAAGGATATTTCTCAGTTCATGACTTTTCCGACAGGGAGAAGATTATTTTTTCACTCCTCAAAGCTGCCCCCCATGTCAAGGACTCGTGGGAAACCCACTGTGAAAAAAAGTACAAGACAGAACCCTCTCTGTTCTCGGCCGTACCCACTTGGAATTATTTCTGAGACGCCATCAAGGAACAATACTATCCCATGAGGAGCTATGAGGACAAGTACATACAATGGACCACGCTACGACAACAAAGGGATCAAGATGTGCATGAGATGACGAATCTGTTCCATACCCTGTGCACCAAGTTGGGTATCAAAGATTCAGAGAAACATATGGTGCTAAAGTATCGCAGTTGTCTACACAGATACATTCAGGAGGAAATGGAGTTCCTCGACATCTCCTCGCTTGGTACAGCATACCGGTATGTTGCCAAGATTGAGCAGAAATTCAAACAGAAGAAGCAAGACTTTGGATCTGCGAATCAAAAGCAAGGGAAAGGTGCTCCCAAACCGCAGAACAAGGTAAAAAGCCAAGGCATGGCGACTCAAGACAACCTGTCGAAGCCACAAGCAAATAACAACACCGCAAAGCCAAAGAAGGACACGAGAAAGTGGTGTGAGTTCCATAAGAGCTCCACTCACAACACAAGTGAGTCTCGGGCCAAGTAGTCGTTGGTGGCCGAGATGCGGGCTTCTAAGTCAGATGCATGCTCTGACTCTGAATCAAAATCTGACAAGGGGAATGACAAAGGGAAACATATTATTGATGCGGAGCCCAATGCCACTATTGCCACTACAAAGATCCAGAAGGAGGAACCGGAAGATACAGAGGAGGAGGAACGTCTCTTCCACTCCCAGATGTGGGTAAAGGGCTCCCCAGTACAGTTCATTGTCGACAATGGGAGCCAAAAGAACCTCATTTTAGCAGACACCGTGAAGCGGTTGGGCTTGCCAACCACAGCTCACCCACATCCATACACCATCAGGTGGCTTCACCAAGGACGAGATCTCTGCGTCAGCCAGCAGTGTCGCCTTCCCAAAGGGAAATAACCAGTAATAAACAGAAATATGCCAGACAGATAAAGAAAATACAATGCTGAACCAGATCACTGAATAATGACACATAGAATTCCAGAAAACTGAGCCATTTTATTAATCTGAAAGTACATGTAGAGGAGCACAAGAAAATCGAATAAGTGTACCTATCCTGCTCCTGTGCAAGTGAAAACCTTCTCAGACAGAAAATGGTTGCAACAAGGACAATACCTAGACCCTGCCCGTCAAGGTCAAGATTGAGAGAAAATCGATCTCAACTCCAAAGGTTCCTCACCAATGAAAACGTTGTCTCCAAGAGACAAAAAAGCAGTAAACAAAGATGAAGCACTAGGCACCAAAAACTCCAGACAGATAGATCAGCTACTGAAGGCTAGAAAAACGCTGTTGAGCCCTCTCACATAAGCCTGCTCCCCAGATCAGCGTCCTACCTGGTGGATCTGCCTCCTGAATGCTCAGATCTGCTGGATCTGAAGCCTCCAATCAGATCTGCGTCCTATCCCTCCTGATCTGCGTCCTCCTAGATCAGATCTGCTACCAAACCTTCAGATCTATGTTGGATCTGACAATATCTCTTCATATCTGCAGCCTCCAAGGCTGGATCTGATGTTATCTCTTCAGATCTAGGCTAGATCTGCCAATATCTCCTCAGATCTGCAATCTCCCAAGCTGGATCTAGTGCTATACCTTCAGATCTGCAACATACAAGACTAGATCTGCAAATATCTGCTCAGATCTACCATCTCCAAGACTGGATCTATCAATGGCCTTCAGATCTGCGTCCTCCCCCTCAAGATTGGACAGCGTCCTCACTCCTCAAGCTGAACTGCGTCCTTCCTCCTCTTGGACAGCGTTTTCCCTGCTCAGTTCTGGACTGCGTCCTCCTTGGAACAGCATCCTCACTCTCCCAGCCTGATCAGCGTCCTTCCTCCTGCAGAAACAGCGTCCTCCCTTTCCTGAACTGCGCAGCCACAAGAGGGCTTCCTCTCTCTCCAAATCTGCACCAGAAACTGCTGCTACCTTGCTGCTGAAACTGAAAAGTGTACTCAGAACAAAACCTTACTAGGGCGGGCACTCGAAGTCCCCCGAAGCTAAGGGTGAAACCAGAAATAACCTTACCAGGGCAGGCACTCGAAGTCCCCCGAGGCTAAGGGTGAGATCTCCGACCGGAGACACTCGTGCACTAAACGGTGCTGCAGACCGACTAAACAACCGGCGTGCTGAAGCAGACAGAAGTCCAGCTATCAATAATAATATCAAATCATGAATGATCCAAATGAGGTGAGAACCTCTCCTTTTATAATGCCAAAACTCCCTCCAAAACTAACTCTCCTTTGACCTGCGCAGTTTACCTTGGGTCAGTCTGATGCCTCCCCCATCATGCTTATGTGGACCCCAAAGGCCCCCTCTCTAAGTTACAACGTCAATCTACTAGAAAAAGAACACTTTATTATAAAGTGAGGTGACTAAAGTGAGGTGACCCCTCTTATTTCTCACTTTATTTATTATTTCTAACTAAAGCGGCAAAATAAAGCAAAAATGAAATATTCCAATTAGCAAGGCTAATTGGGAATATTACAGTCTCCCCCGGCAAAACGTTGCTTGTCCTCAAGCAACTGAAGAGATGGATGCTGTAAGATCTTCTCATCCTCCCAAGTGGCATCCTCATCCGGCAGATTCTTCCATATTACCAAGAACTCCCTGATCTTCCTGCTCCGCAGCTGTCTCTCCCTGGTGTCAATAATGGCCTCCGGCTGTAACACCAAGTGCCCCTCATCATCTGTCGGTGGTAGTTCCCCGGTGACTGTCACGTGCTGGCCCAATGCTTTCTTCAGGCATGATACATGGAAGATGTTATGAATCCGGCTGCCTTGGGGCAGTTCCAACTCATATGCAACCTGCCCGATCCTACGTATCACCCTGTACGGTCCATAAAAGCGAGGCTTAAGCTTCTCTGCCCCCTTCTGTTTGAGTGAAGACTGTCGGTATGGTTGTAACCGTAGGTAGACCAGGTCCCCTACCTCAAAGTGTCTCTCCACCCGACCCTTATCAGCATACAATTTCTGCTGATTTTGTGCTGTGGCTATGTTGTCCTTGAGAGCCCGGAGGATGTCTTGGCTCTCTTGGATCCATAATTTGGCTCGCGGAGCCCTGCTAACACCAAACATCATGTCCACGAAAGATAGGGAATGGTATCCATACAGCGCATAGAAAGGCGTCATGCCAATGGACATGTGGTGGGTTGTGTTGTAGCAGTACTCGCCCAGATGTAGCCATTTCATCCATGCTCTCTGCTGCCCACTGACGTAGTTACGCAAGTAGCCCTCCATCCACTTGTTAACTATCTCCGTCTGCCCGTCCGTCTGGGGATGATAACTAGTGCTCGGTGTCAACTCAGTACCCACTAGTCGAAAGAGCTCCTGCCAAAAACCAGCCATAAAACGGCTGTCCCTGTCACTAACAATGGTCTTGGGTAGACCATGCAATCTGAAAACCTCCCGGAAAAACAGCTCTGCCACCTGTGCCGCTGTATAATGCGCCGAAATGGCGAAAAAATGAGCATACTTCGTTAGCCGGTCAACTACTACGAAGATGCAGTCCTTGCCCTGCACTGTGGGCAACCCCGTGATGAAGTCCATCGAAACACTCTCCCACTTCCCCTCTGGAATGGGAAGCGGCTGCAACAACCCCGCAGGATGGCTCATCTCCCCTTTGTTTCGCTGGCAAACCTCGCACTCCCTGACATGCTGGAGTACGTCCTCCTTGAGGCCTTTCCATGCAAATCTCTCCCGGATGGCCCTGTACATCTTGGTGAACCCCTGATGGCCCGCCAATGGTGAATCATGAGAGGCATGGAGTATCTTCTCCTTGAGCTGAGATCCCTCAGTCAAGAAGATCCTATCCCTGTAATAGATGACCTCATCGGCCACCCTGTATCTGCTATCTGCTACCTGTCCATCCAGCACCTCACATGCAAATCTATCTTTGGAATACTCAACCAGTAGTCGAGCCTTCCAATCAGCGTCCAAACTCATGAGGGATAACGTGGCTGGTCTACGGGAAAGGGCATCTGCTACCACGTTATTTTTCCCCTTTACATACTCGATGTCAAAGTCATATGCCTGGATCTTGCTAATCCACCTCTGCTGTCTCTCCTGCAACTGCTTCTGCTCCAGAAAGTACTTCAGGCTGTTATGATCTGTCCTCACCCTGAATCTGCCACCTACCAGGTACTGCCGGAATTTGGCCAATGCATGCATGATGGCCAGCATCTCTTTGTCATAGATGGGATAAAGCCTCTCGTGTGGAAGGAACTTCCGGCTCTCGAACGCAATCGGATGACCCTCCTGCATCAAAACTGCCCCAATGCCTTCTCCTGATGCATCGCACTCCAGGACAAAGGGCTGAGTAAAATCTGGCAATGCCAACACAGGACAACTACTCATCACCTCCTTGAGCTTATCAAAAGCTCGCTGGGCGGCATCCGTCCAACTGAATGCCCCCTTCCTCGTCAGCTCCGTGAGGGGTGCAGCAAGCTGGGAGAAGCCCTTGACGAACTTCCTGTAGTAAGTACAGATACCAATGAACCCTCTAAGTTCTGTCACATTCCGCGGCTCTGGCCAGTCCCTGATAGCCCGGATCTTCTCCTCGTGGACTCTCACCCCATCCACTCCTATGATGTGTCCCAAATACAGCATCTCCGTCAATCCAAACTCGCACTTGGAGAGCTTGGCAAAGAACTGCTGCTCCTCCAGAATGTGCAAGACCGTCTCAATGTGTTGGAGGTGCTCCTCCCAGGTCCTGTTGTATATGAGGATATCATCAAAGAAAACCAGCACGAACTTCCTCAGATGATCCCTGAAAATATGGTTCATGCAAGACTGGAAAGTAGCAGGTGCATTGGTCAGCCCAAACGGCATGACCAGAAACTCAAAGTGCCCATAGTGACACCTGAAAGCAGTCTTGGGAATGTCCTGTTCCCTCATGCGTATCTGGTGGTACCCGGTCCTCAAATCAATCTTTGAGAAGAACCGAGCTCCTCTCAACTCATCCATCAACTCATCGATCCTGGGAATGGGGTACCTGTTCTTCAGGGTCTTTTTGTTCAAAGCCCTGTAATCAATGCACATGCGCAATGTGCCGTCCTTCTTCTTCACCAGCACTACTGAAGAAGCGAAAGGACTGGTGCTGGGTCGAATGTGCCCAAGGGCCAGCAGCTCCTGAATGGCCCGCTCTATCTCGTCCCGATAGGCTTTGGGATGCCTATACGGTGTGGTGATCACCGCCTGGATCCCCTGCTCCAGCTCGATCGTGTGCTCGAACCCCCGATCCGGTGGCTGTCCTGGCGGAATATCTCCAAAAACTACTGCATATCTGTCGAGAAGAGTCTGTAGATCAGGGTGTACCGTCCGTCCTGTGTCTACTGTCTCTGAAGCCCGCAACTCGACTGCCCACTCTATATCTTCCCTGCGGAAGGTCGCCTCCATGCTGTGTGCCGATACTGTCTGGGGTGGATATGTGTTCTGCCCTCGGATCTTCTCATGCTTCCCCGTCTTGGGATCATCCCACTCCATCTCCAAGGCCTTCCAATCTGTTGTGACTTTTCCCAGAGTAATAAGCCACTGAACTCCCAATATCACATTGGTGTCCGGGATGTCCACCACAAAGAAGTGATCGGTCAATGTATAGGTGCCCATCGTTACTGATAACTCTGGTACATATCGAGCACAAGCCATGGTCTGATCTCCTGGTACCAAAACGGAAAACCCATCAAAGCCCTCCGTCGGTATGCCTCTCCGTGCAACCATCTGGGCATCAATGAAGTTGTGGGTAGCCCCACTGTCGACTAAGACCGAAACTCTCTGTCCCCGCACTGTCCCACGCACGCGCAATGTCAGATACTTGGGGACTCCTCGTAACGCTGCTAGAGCTCCCCCGGTAGGTGCGAATGGAGCCCCACCTGCATCGGGTGGTGGAGGCGGTAAGGTACTCTGCGCTGCATAACATCCTCCTGTCTCCTCATCATCCCCCTCATCCTCTTCTCCGCTGCTCTCGGAGAAGACCTCTATGAAATGTGCCTTTTCTGCCGTACACTTGTGTCCTGGTGCCCACGGCTCCTGGCAGGTGAAGCATAATCGCTTCCGTCTCAGCTCTCTCCTGGCCTCATCATCATACTGTCCTCGTCCTGGATTCGCCTTGGGAGGCGGAACCCTCGTGTCCTTACCCTTGGGCTGGAAAGCCTGTCTCTGGGGGTAAGGTGGCCGAGTCCTAGGCAAGACATCTTGTAGGTCACGGGCCCTACTGATAGCATCCTGTAGTGTAGCCGGTTTGTTCGACCGGACTAGGCCACGAAGTGGTTCTGACAGCCCCTCTACAAACATCGTGATCATCCGAGTTGTTGATAAGTCTGGTACCATCACTGAAACCCTCAAGAAGTCTGAGATGTATGCCTCTGCACTCCCCGTCTGTCTGAGCTTGGTCAGCTCGAGGAAAGGCTGATCCGGGTCCTTCCTGTCAAAACGTTCCACCACTCTCCTGGTGAACTCGGCATATGTCGTCACTGCGGAATGTCCCAGTGTTGTCAACCCATGAAACCACCAGTTCTGGGCCTCACCCTCTAGATGTAATGCAGCCATCTTAATGGCCTCCCTCTCTGGCATCTGGTTAAGCTGAAAATAGAGGTCTAGTTTCTCCACCCAAGACTTTGCCGTAGTCTTCTGTGAACCATCAAACATCGGCAAATGAAATTTGCTCGCTGCACGGTGACTATCACGGTGGGAGCCACGTCCCTTGTTTCGCTCCTGCTCATAAGACTTGCCGCCACATCGGAACTGGATATAGCGATCAAAAGAAAAAGCATCCATGAATGCCTGTCCCATGCTCTGCCAATCTGCAAACATAGCCGCATGTTGAGCTGGACCCCCATCTCTTGGTGTTGTTGGCTCCTCTTCCTCTACCGGAAAGGTAGGCATAGTGGGTTGCGTGGGTGCGGAATCGACCCTCTGTGCTGTCACAATGGGAATAGCGTCTGGTATGTAGCTAGACACGCCCGATCCTTCCCCCACCTGGAAAACCCTAGGGGGTTCTCTCTGTGTTCCCTCTACAGCTGCAAATCTCTTGGTTACATCCTGCATGAATGTATCCATCTTTTCAGCCAACTTCACAATCATGTCCTCCATTGGATTCCGCTGTTCTGTCTCTGGATCAGAATCACTTCCCCCGAAGAGACTCTTGTAGGGGTTATCCCTGGACGTCATAGACTGCTAGCACCACAGGCTGAGCCAGATCTATGCTCTGATACCACTGTAATATCCCCAAAGGGAAATAACCAGTAATAAACAGAAATATCCCAGACAGATAAAGAAAATACAATGTTGAACCAGATCACTGAATAATGACACATAGAATTCCAGAAAACTGAGCCATTTTATTAATCTGAAAGTACATAGAGAGGAGTACAAGAAAATCAGAATAAGTGCACCTATCCTTGCCCTAGGCAAGTGGAAACCCTCTCAGACAGAATAATGGCTGCAACAAGGACAGCGTCCTAGCTGCTCTGAAGGCTGAAGACTGGAAAACAACTGATCTCAACTCCAAAACCCTCACCAATGAAAAACACTGTCTCTGCTAGTGACAGCGCAGAAACAGATGAAGCACTAGGCACCAAAAACTCCAGACAGATAGATCAGCTACTGAAGGCTAGGAAAACGTTTGTTGAGCCCTCTAGCATAAACTTGCTCCCAGATCGGCGTCCACCACAGACGGATGCACTCACGAATACTGGAATCTGTGGATACGAGCCTCAAATGAATCTGCGTCCTATCCCTCTACGTCTGCGTCCTCCTAGATGGTCTGCTGCAAACCTCCAGGATCTGTCTGGATCTGAAAATATGTCTTCGGATCTGCCGACCTCAGTGGATCTGATGTTATCTCTTGGATCTAGGCTGGAAGTCTGCCACTATCTCCTCGAGATCACGCAATCTCCCAAAGCTGGATCTAGTGCACAACACCACCTTGAGATGCGCAACATACAAGACTAGATGCGCAGATGTCACTCGGATCTGCATCTCAGTGATCTATCAATGGCCTTCAGATCTGCGTCCTCCCCCTCAAGATTGGACAGCGTCCTCACTCCTCAAGCTGAACTGCGTCCTTCCTCCTCTTGGACAGCGTTTTCCCTGCTCAGTTCTGGACTGCGTCCTCCCTGGAACAGCGTCCTCACTCTCCCGGCCTGATCAGCGTCCTTCCTCCTGCAGAAACAACGTCCTCCCTTTCCTGAACTACGCAGCCACAAGAGGGCTTCCTCTCTCCCCAAATCTGCACCAGAAACTGCTGCTACCTTGCTGCTGAAACTGAAAAGTGTACTCAGAACAAAACCTTACTAGGGCGGGCACTCGAAGTCCCCCGAAGCTAAGGGTGAAACCAGAAATAACCTTACCAGGGCAGGCACTCGAAGTCCCCCGAGGCTAAGGGTGAGATCTTCGACCGGAGACACTCGTGCACTAAACAGTGCTGCAGACCGACTAAACAACCGACGTGCTGAAGCAGACAGAAGTCTAGCTATCAATAATAATATCAAATCATGAATGCCCCAAATGAGGTGAGAACCTCTCCTTTTATAATGCCAAAACTCCCTCCAAAACTAACTCTCCTTTGACCTGCGCAGTTTACCTTGGGTCAGCCTGATGCCTCCCCCATCATGCTTATGTGGACCCCCAAGGCCCCCTCTCTAAGTTACAACGTCAATCCACTAGGAAAAGAACACTTTATTATAAAGTGAGGTGACCCCTCTTATTTCTCACTTTATTTATTATTTCTAACTAAAGCGGCAAAATAAAGCAAAAATGAAATATTCCAATTAGCAAGGCTAATTGGGAATATTACATTGTCGACAATGGGAGCCAAAAGAACCTCATTTTAGCAGACACCGTGAAGCATTTGGGCTTGCCAACCACAGCTCACCCACATCCATACACCATCAGGTGGCTTCACCAAGGACGAGATCTCCGCGTCAGCCAGCAGTGTCGCCTTCCCTATAGCATCAAGCCCTTCACGGATGAGGTATTATGTGGCGTTGCTCCTATTTATGTTTCTGATGTATTATTAGGACAACCATACTTTTGGAAGCATCATGTTGTGTATGAGTCTCAGCCTCGCGCTATTATTATTACTTTGGGAAATAATTTGTACAGGATACCAGAGGTACCACCTCCTGCCGCTATCTCTTTGGTTACTGCAAAAAAATGTAGTAAGCTCATTTCCCATACTAGGAAATTTTTTTTTTCCTGATGATCTGCCCCCAGGGCAAGAAGAAGACTGTGGCCATGACCTCCAGACAGGGCTCCTCTGCACGACAACAACAAATGGATAAGCTTGTGGAGGAGTATGAGGACATCTTCACCTCACCCACAGGGGTTCCTCTGCACTGTCAGGTTAAGCACCCGATTGATCTGACCCCAGGTACACTGCTACCTAATGGACCGATCTATCGGTGCTCTGTTCTAGAGAACGATGAAATCAAGAGGTAGATTCAGGAGCTGCTGCAGAAAGGTCACATTCGACCAAGTTCATCACCCTGTGGGAGCCCGATAGTGTTGGTGCAGAAGAAGGATGGGACGTGGAGACTCTGTATTGACTATCGGGTGCTAAACAAGATCACTGCCCGGAATAGGTACCCGATCCCACGCATTGATGACCTTCTGGACCAACTCAAAGGTGAAAAATATTTCAGCAAGATTGAATTGAAGTCGGGGTATCACCAGGTACCGATTGAACCCTCAGATGTGTGGAAGATTGCCTTCAAAGCCAAGGAAGGCCTTTTCGAATGGCTGGTCATGCCTTTCAGGTTGACGAATGCTCCCACAACCTTCATGAGGATGATGGACAACATCTTGCAACCATTCACCAACTCATTTGTAGTGGTGTACTTGGATGACATTCTGATCTTCAGCCAGACTTGGGAAGAGCACCTTCACCACATCCGACAAGTCTTCCAAACACTGCGGCAACACAAGTTATGTGCCAATTTGGAGAAGTGCAATTTTGGCATGACCCAAGTTCAATATCTGGGATACATTATTGATGAAAGGGGGGTGCATGTGGATCCAGCCAAGATCCAAGTCATTCGGGATTGGCCAGCCCCAACCACTATAACAGAGCTTCGCAGCTTTCTGGGTCTTGCTAATTTCTACCGGAGGTTCGTGTTGGGATTCTCTCATATCACTTAGCCCTTGAGTCAAGTCACCAAGGGAGGAGCGAGAGAAAAATTCTTTTGGTCAGAACCTCAACAGAAGGCGTTCACAGAATTAAAAAATCGCCTCTGTTCTGCCCCAGTGCTCACTTTACCAGACTTGAAACAGCCATTTGAGATCGAGACAGATGCCTCTGACTATGCTATTGGGGCAGTTCTTACTCAACAGGGACATCTAGTGGCATATCACAGTGAGACATTGTCTGACACAGTTCGCAAGTATCCCACTTATGATAAAGAAATGTATTCCATTGTGCAAGCTTGTCGAAAATGGAAGCATTACATTTTGGGGAAGGAAAAAATCATCCACACAAACCACTGGCCCCTGCAGTTCATACAGACACAAGGGAAGTTGCAGAATGATCGCCATCAGAAGTGGTCCACATATCTGCAACAGTTTCATTTGAACATCAAGTACAAGAAGGGTAGCACCAATAATGTTGCAGACTGCCTCAGCCGACCACCGATCGTGGCGCTCACCACCGTGCTCAACTCTTGTGGGCACGAGACTTCTGATTGGCCGCTTCTCTATGAGAGTGACCCAGAATTCGGCCACACTTACAAGGTACTCTTGGGGGGCACGCAAGTTCCAAATTTTCACCTCCAAGATGCACTTTTATGTCACCTGGGACACCTTTGTGTTCCTTCAAGCGAGCGTGCCAAGATGATATGGGAAGCACACTACGGTCGAGTCGCTGGGCATTTCGGGGTCGAGAAAACAGTAGCAATACTACAGAAGTATTTCTATTGGCCGAACCTTCGAAAGGATGTCGAGAAGCACATCAGATCCTGCATTGCTTGTGCCATTGCCAAACCGACCATCAAGAAGCAAGGCCTATATACTCCTCTACCTACCCCTAGTCGACCTTGGGAATCCATCTCCATGGATTACATGTCGGGCCTGCCTTCTACTAAGCAAGGAAATGACTGTTTTTTCATGGTCATCGACAGATTCTCGAAGATGGCCATTATGGCGGCCTGCAAGAAGAATATCACAACAGAAGCCACTGCTAAACTCTTCTATGAACGAGTGTGGGTGCACTTTGGGATCTCACAGTCTATCACATCAGATCGGGATAGCAGGTTCCTCAACACATTTTGGTCCAGCCTCTGGTCAATGTTGGATACCAAGCTCACCAAGTCCACAGCTTTCCATCCCCAAACAGATGGCCAGACAGAGGTCGTCAACAGAATGATTGTACACATTCTGCGCATGTACAATTCAAATCATCCACGCACATGGGACGAGAGCCTCCCCTATGTACAACATAGTTATAATCGGGCTCTCCACAGTTCAATCGGCCATAGCCCCTTTCAAGTGGGCTTGGGATTCCAGCCACTATGTCCCATTGACGTAGCCATGCCATTTGCAGCTGCTCAGGCCGATTCAGCTCATGTCCAGTCTGAAGTTGACAAAGAAAGTAGCTTCATCGAGTGAATTCAACACATCTGCCAATAGGTTCATGATATATTGGATAGAGCCAATGCCAAGTACAAGCAACGCCATGATCAACATCGGGTGCCACACAACTTCCAGGTGGGCGACAAAGTATGGCTACATTTGCAGAAGGAGCGCCTCACTGGACCCCACCGCAAGCTTCGCCCGCTCTGATACGGGCCGTACACCATCACCAAGGCTATAGGGGACAATTCCTTCAAGCTTAGTATTCCACCATTCCTTGGTCTGCACCCAGTCTTCAATGTGGATCGCCTTCGTCCTTACTTCCCACCTCTACTAGACACCTCGAACATTGTAGAACAACTCACACCAACAGAGTTAAACCCAGACTGCATGGAACATGCCACCACAGATTGTATCATGGACATGCAAATCAAGAACACTCGCCAACAGAAGATCCAACTGTATCGGGTTGTCAAAGCTGGCCAACTCCTCCACCAAGGAAAGTGGTTCACCAGGGACCAAGTTCAGTAGAAATTTCCCCATCTCATGGAGGAACTTAACACAATAGGGACCATTGCTTCCTAAGGGGGGAGGAATGATCCAGGTGGATATTGGTGGTCACCCACCTATTCCACTTGGGGCCCCACCATTGTCTCTTTCAGTTTTTCAGTTTCGGCACAACTTACTATTTTTAGCAGTTTTTCGGGTCCTGAACTTCCGGACCCATTTTGAGGCCCTAAACGATGTTTTTGGGAAAATGGAGAGCAACATGGGTCCATGGACCGATGTTTCTCATTCAAAATTTGTAGTCCTTAGATAGATATTTCTAACGAGGTATGGTACGCGTCAAACGGAGATCGTATGCCAAAGTTACGCCCCTGGGAAGTTGAAACACCAATTTACCCAAACGGGGCCCATAGTGTTAGCACTTCATCTCCTAGGTTAGGGTTTTGGTTGTTTAGGATTTCCCATTGTTTCTAAATAATAAATAGGCCCTCGAGCGTCATTGTAACTCAGCTCAAAGGGCTGTAACTGCCACATCTCTTCTCAGAGATAGCTACCAGCGCCCTAGCTAGTTTTATTTCCATTCTGTCTGTAAGCAAATTTCAGTTCTTTGATATTAATGAAATGAAGTGTTATTTTTGCTGCATCTCTGTATTTATGGTTATGTGTTTATTCTGTTGCATTCTTGCATAAATTTTGGATCAGCAGTCTTCCATTTGGAACCTTTTCAACATCTCTCTTAAGTATTTTTCTTGTGAGATGAATGTTCCTATGTTCTTTTGTTGAATTTGAAGTCCTAAATAGAAGGTGAGCTCTCCAATCATAGACATCTCAAATTCTGATTTCATTTCTTCAGCAAATTATTTTGTTAACTTCTCTTTGTTGCTGCCAAACATGATGTCATCTACATATACTACTATAATTAGGAGTTCATTTTCATTAGCCTTTATGTACAAATTGTTGTCTACTCCACCTTTCTTAAAACCTTGCTTTTGCAAGTATTTGTCTAGCCTTGAATAACATGCACGAGGAGCTTGTTTTAGCCCATATAAGGCTTTCTTTAATCTGCACACATAGTCTTGTTTATTCGTTAAAGAGAATCCTTCAGGTTGTTCCATGTAGACTTCTTCTTCTAGATCTCCATTTAGGAAGGCAGACTTCACATCCATTTGATATACCTTGAACTCATGATAACATGCAAAGGCCAAAAACATTATGATTGCTTCCATTTTGGCTACAGGGGAAAAGGTTTCATCATAATCAAGACCTTCAATTTGTGAATATCCCTTGCATACAAGTTTGGATTTATTTCTGATTACCTGTCCTTGTTCATTCACCTTATTCTTGAATACCTATTTTGAGCCTATGACATTTTTCCCAGTGGGTCTTGGAACTAATTCCCAAGTATTGTTCTTCTCAATTTGGTCCAATTCTTCATTCATAGCATTCACCAAATATTTGTCTTTGTTGGCTTCTTCAAACTGCTTTGGCTCTATTTGTGATAACATAGCTAGGTATACTTCTTCTATCTGTTCAGTAACCTGTCTTCTTGTCTAGACTCCCACATTCTTGTCCCCAATGATTTGATCTTCTGGATGATTCTTTTGAGTGTGTCTTGATGGAAATTTTGAGTTTAATTCAATATCTTCTATTGTCTTGCTCAATTCATCATTATCTTGGTTCTCTTCTTCATGATCATCTGGTGGATTGTTGCATTCTGCGTTTCTTGTTGTGTTTGGTAGATCTTCATCAAATCTTACATCAATGCTTTCCACAATTTTGTGTAGTGTTTTGTTGTAGCACCTGTAACCCTTACTTTTGGATGCATATCCTACAAATATTCCTTCATCTTCTCTTGCCCAGATTTTCATCATTATTTTTTATGAAACACTTGCTTCCAAAGACTCTAAAGTGCTTGAATGATGTTGGTTTACCATGTCATAGTTCATAAGGATTCTTGTCATAGTTTGGTCTTAGATGAGCTTTGTTAAGAATGTGAACAGTTGTGTGTACTGCTTCTGCCCAGAAGGTTTGGGGAATGTTACTTTCTTGCATCATAGCTCTGGAAATCTGTTGTACTGACCTGTTTTGTCTCTCTACCACTCCATTCTGTTGAGGTGTACCTGGAATTGTAAACTGTTGTTTTATCCCATGCTCATTGCATAGGTCTGCAAAATCATAGTCCGTGAATTCACCTCCTTTGTCTGATCTGATGCACTTTAGCTTGCATCCTGTTTGATTTTCTGCCAATGCCTTGAATATCTTGATTTTCTCAACTACTTCCGATTTATATTTGAGAAATGCAATCCATGTCATTCTGGAAAAATCATCAATTATCAGCATGAAATAAGACTCTCCACTTGGTGCTTTAGTTCTTGAAGGTCCACACAGGTCCATGTGTACTAGCTGAAGTGGCCTACTAGTTGATAGTTCATCTTTGGTCTTAAAAGATGTGCGGGTCTGTTTGCCCAATTGGCAAGCTTTACATATGGTATTTGAAGGTTTCTTTATTGTTGGCATATCTCTGACTGCACTTTTCTTGCTCAGACTCATGATGTGGTCAAAGTTAAGGTGTCCCAACCTTCTATGCCATAACCATGATTCCTCAAGTTTTCTTAGGTGGCATGCTTCATTCTCTTCTTTCACTATGTAGACATTACTTTCTATTCGAATACCTTTGATTAAGGTCTTTCATGTGGTGCTTGATCTTACTTCACAATCTTGTGCTCTAAAAAGAACTTCACAGCCTTTATCACACATTTGACTGACACTAATTTCTTTCAGCCCATCCACAAATAGTACATCTTGGGCCTTTCCTCTTCCATTATCCAGACTGATTGAGCCTTTTCCTTTGATTTTCCCTGCTTTATAATTGCCAAAAGTAACATTTCCAGATTTCTTTTCATTAAAGGTTATAAACTTACTTCTATCTCCAGTCATATGCTTTGAGCATCCACTGTCCAAATACCATTGGCTTTTCTGATCTTGGGCTATTAAATCCAGGTCACATTTATTCACCTTCTTTTTCCACTGCATGCATCCTTTTGTTTGGTACCTTTTCTGAGATGATGGACCACATTCTCTGAGAGGACATTGGGAAGACGTATGTCCAGTTTTATGGCATACACAGCATTTGATCATATTTTTAGCAGAATTATGAGTACGAGTAAACTCTCCATCACTCATAAACCTAATTTAGGTTTTGAACATCAGTCTTTGTCCATATTTTCTGCACTCTATGACTTTATGGCCAAATTCCTTACAGTAAAAACAATATCCATAAAAACAATTTGCATACCTGATGAAGGGTTGTCTTCTCCATTTGTTTGCTTGAGGTAGTCTTTTCACTGTTTGCATCCTTTTTTGGTTTGAATTGATTCTCCTTGTATGACAGTATGCAGCAATATGTCCTAGTTTGTGGTAGGCATAACAAGTGACATTTTTCATAGGGGGGAGAATCTCCTTTGATAGCTTCCAAATTTGATATATTCAGGAGTAAATGAGCCTTTTTCAGTTAACTGTTTATTTATTTCATTCCTTGTCATTCGAGGTTCCTTCTTATTTCTGTTTACTTCATTCTAGGTTTCTTCTTCTATAGGAACCTTCTGGGCTGCTTCATTATCCTTATCAGCTTTTACAAAAATGATATTTCTGTTTTCCTTTTCTTTGCCTTTGCTTGATTCTCCTTCATAGCCTATCCCAGTTTTTATCAGAGGAGATCTTTGAGCATCTATAATTTCATTCAACTTATCAGAGCTTGTCATTTGAGGAGTATTCATTAATAATTATCTTTGGGATTTTTCTAATTTCTTTCTCAGGCACACTACTTCTTCTTCCAATTTCTCTTACTTCTGAATTTTATCTTTAATTTGCTTAAGTAGAGTGTCCTCTACCTTCTTGGCTTCTTCAAGCTCTACTTTCAACTAAATGAGGTCTTCTGAGTTTTGTTCTTCTCTTACATATTTGAGGAAAATGTCTTTCTGTTTTCTGCACTTTAGTTTAAGTCTATCTATTTCCTCCAGGGCACTTCTTAGCTCCCCCTCAAGATCAACTTCACCTTCTTCCTAATCTTCTAGAAGGAATCCTTCAATTTCTTCTTTAGCCGTCAATACAAATTCAGAGTTTCCTTCTTTAGTTGAGGATTCATCTGAGTCTTCAGATGCACTGCTATCTTGCTGAGCATAAAAATATTTTCTATTGAATCTCTTCCCTTTCTGCCAGTTCTTTGATATGGTTTTCTCTGATTCTTTGTTTTCTTATGAGGACACTTAGAAGCATAGTGTCCAACTCTTCCACAGTTAAAGCATTTAAATGGAAGTTTACCTTTATATTTACCTGAGCCTCTATCCAATTTTCTGATAAATTTTGCCTCTTCTTCATCAGAGCAAGAACATATATCTTCTTTTTATTCTTTCTGATTCTCTGTCTTAAAGGCTGCCTCCCTCACATTTGACTTCCTTTGTGGCAGTCTCATCTCATAGGCCGTTAGATTTCCAAGTAATTGGTTCTATGGCAGAAACCTTGGGATTAAATCTAGAAGGTAAAGATCTTAGAATCTTTTGAACAATTACACTTTCTTTTATGGTTTCTCCTAGAGCTTTCATGTTATTTAAAATTTCTGCAACCCTTAAAAAGAAGCTGGCAATGTCTTCATCATCATTCATTTTTATATTTTCAAACTGAGCTCTATAGACTTGAAGTTTTCCTATCTTCACCTTTTTGTCTCCCTCATGGATGTTTTCTAGTGTATCCCATATTTCTTTGGAAGTCTTGTTGTGCATTACTTTGATAAATTCTGCTCACACAGTCCACTTAAGAGTGCATTCATGGCTTTTGCATTAGCTACAAAGTCTTGTTTGGCCTCTTTCTCTGAGTCAGTCTCCTTTGGGGCATATCCTAGTTCCACAGTAGCCCAAACCTCTATTCCTAGAGACATTATGTGCGTTCTCATTCTTATTTTCCAGAAGGCATAATTTGTACCAGTGAACAAAGGGGCTTTATTTGTTGAGAAACCTTCTAGACTAACCATCCTGGGGTGCTAGGATATCCTTCCTGTTGTTAAGCTGATACAGAAGGAACTTGGCTCCGATACCAATTGTTGGACCCTTGGTTAAACTGAGAGGGGGGGGTGAATCAGTTTAACGCAGTCATGTTCTTATTAAAGTTTCTTTTATACTCATTCACATCATCATTATGAAATCAACTTAATATATAATGGAACAGCAATCTTAATAAATGAGCAACAGGTATTAAGCAGAATAAATACAAAGTATCAACACATAATCATCATGCATATAGACAACAGATATAAGTGGAAACCCATAAAGGGAGAAAACCACATCTTATTATTGTTGTGATGCAAAGGCAAGCTCCAACTCCCTCTCACCACTGATTTTCTGTAGGCTCCAAACTACAGAAGGCTCCTACCTCAATTCTGCAAGCTACAACTTGCAAGGAAGCTCCAAATCCCAACTATTTTCTGTAGGCTCCAACCTACAGAAGGCTCCAACCTCATTCAGCTACAACTGACATCAATCAAGCTACAACTTGATATGGAAGCTCCAACTTCCTCACTCTTTCAAAAATCATATGTTGATTTACCTTGGATATCAGCTATGTTCTTTCCTTCTTCACTGCTATCCTCCAGCTTTCTTATCTGTCTTATATCTTCTCTGATTCTTCACAGCATCTCTATCTGCTCCTCCTTCTTCTTATCTTCTCTGCCTCAATTCTGCATTCTCTAACCTCTCTATGCATATCTATGAGATATCATTTATAGAGTTCACCTCTTGACTATCTGTATTCTACAGAGAATTTGGAGTGAACAGCCATGACTCTTTGACTTCTTCCTTCTCATTCTTTTGTCCAGCTCATTCAGAAAAATAATAATAATAATAATAATAATAATAATAAATAAAAATAAAAATAAAAAATAACAATATGTACAAATTTCAATATTACAGTGGGATATTTCTTTTCCTCCGGAGACTTGCCTTTGCATCACAAACAATATAAAAATAAATAAAACTTTACATTTTCAGTTACAATAAGGACTTCTATTCAGCCCATTCAGTTTTTGGCTCACTGTGAGCTTGAATTTTCTGCTGCTGTAGTGTAACAAACTCACATTTTCATTCCTGTGCATTTCACATTCTGATTCTGCACTTTGAATCCCTTCACTGCACACCTCTTCAAATCTGCAATCTCTGTTTACCTCTGTCAGACCCACATTCTCCAAGTTCACTGTGCATGCATTAATGTTTTAAAATTGGAAACTTTATCAATGCTGAAGCTTTCTTTTTCCATCACTATGGTAAAATCCTATATCAAGAGTTCATTTTATGGAAGCGCCCAATCAATATTTGCTTTGGCTTAATCTTCAACGTAAATCTTCGGCCAACATAGAAACTCAAGGTTCGACTTTGGTTTAACAAGCATGCCTACAACTATCGGCCCTTAGCATTTCATACAAATTCAAACCTTGATATATATATAAGGAAAATGGGGCCCACAATACTTCGACTTTTATTTAAACCAAAAGCCCAACGCACCTTTAACCTTTTTCTTTCTCTCGGGCCCACATATATAATGGTTCTCTTCATTATTCATCCTCGACTTGGTTTAAAACATAAACCATCGCACCAACGCACATATATTAATAGTCTTAAAGTCTGACATATCAACACCCCAGTTCATACTTTAATTTTAACTGCACAACATGTATTATCACAAAGAAATATTTAATCTGCTTAACTCATACCACGTTCAACTTTGGTTAACCCACAGCAATTACATATATATGTTAACAATTAATTGAACGTTCGGGTCCCACAATAGTTATTAACACATATCATCGCACAAACTTTATAACTCACCAACATATATCAGACCACGAGTCTGCAACCATACCTGGGTCCTACAACAACTTATAACTTAATTTCCGCCTGTGCTACTTTACTTGCAATCCAACGGTGGTTGCAACACCTCGACCCATCCTGCGAAATCCAACGGTGGTCGCAAAAGTTTTACCCCCGCAGTTTAACATGAAAAAGTTTTGCGAAATAGGTGGATTTGGAATACCACCTGGGCCACGTGTCGATCACCGAACCATAACACATTTTTTTTCATAAAAAAGCTTACCACTTATTTCTTTTGCGAAAACCACCGGCGGATTCCCGAAACCACATTCATTGTTGTTGCATGGTTCTGTTACCTCATGGTTCTGCCATCCCTTCTATTATGTCCGCGCCATCGTTCCATTCGATTTCATAGCTCTACATAACAATGAATCATCGCTTCTGCTACGATATGAAATATCAACCTTCCATTGCATGTTCGGGGTTCTAACCTCCATCCTCTCGCGTGCTTCTGTTCCTTCAACCCAAGGTTCCATTCCTGTGTGCATTACTTCGATCCATTTTGTTGTTCATTATAATCTCATTTCCATCGCATATAAACCCTTTCACCTTTACTTCTAAATTCATTGTTATGCATTGATCTGCTGTATTCAGTTCCTGTGCATGACAGTGCACAAGCGGTGCATGACTGTGCATGTCAGTGCATGACTGTTTCTCTGCATGATTGTTTCACTACATGACTGTTTCTTTGCATGACTGTTTCTCTGCATGACTATGCCCTTTCAACCTCACTACTCTGCCTCTAATTCCTATGATGCTTCTGCTACCTGGGCTGCCTCTTGCCTGTCTCCTTAGCCTATTTGCTAGTTCTTCTCTCTTCTTCTTTGCCATAGTGATATAGTTCAGGTGCTACTCCTTTCTTCTCCTTTGCCATCAATGACAATATTTCCAACATGAAGGAGGAGGAATCCCTAAACAGGAAATTTCTCTCTCTCTAGCGAAGCATCCAAGAGAGTTTGAGTTGCTTAAGAAATATCAAAATCGAATTATCTTCAACTCCCTTCCTTGTGGCCTTCCTTTTCATTTTATAACATTGGGGCTTAGTAAACCCTAAACCACCTCCAATCAGTTAACCCTTTTCACATGAAGGGTCTCCATCTAAAACTGTGTTGATCAATAAGGAGGTTCAATTCATCTAGACACTGTTGTGATTTGGTCCTGTTAACCTAGTCAACCTTCTCTATTCCTTTTCACACCTAAGTGTATTTTATTAAAATGGCCCAGATTTGTCCATGTTCACATTGGGCATTGATCTATTTTTCTGATTAGGAGTTTTAGAGTTCCTCCTTTACACTTTTATTCATGAGTTAAGAAAACTGAAAATAAAATGCAATATTCCCATTAGTTGCAAAAATTGGGAACATTACAGACACTGCTGTGATTTGGTCCTGTTGACCTAGTCAACCTTCTCTATTCCTTTTCACATCTAAGTGTATTTTATTGAAATGGCCGAGATTTGTCCATGTTCACATTGGGCATTGATTTATTTTTCTGATTAGGAGTTTTAGAGTTCCTCCTTTACACTTTTATTCATGAGTTCATCAAACTGAAAATAAAATGCAATATTCCCATTAGCTGCAAAAATTGGGAACATTACAAACAGTTTGGCCTGATGCCAAGATATGGATCTGAAGCACAGTCAGGAGAGGCACTCTTCCAGGAGGTTAAAAGACACACTCCATGTGAAGAGGCTCCCAAAATAATCTAGATCTCTGTAGATCTAGAATCCCACTTGCTGCAGCTCACTGAAACAAGTAAATCCTGACTATATTTACGCTGCCTAAGAGAGATGGAGCTTGGCCTCAAAGCCTGATAGTGGACAAAGCAAAACAACCTCTTCCAAGAGCTGCTCAATGAAAGGAGAGAGAGGATTCCTAAACAGGAAACCCTCTTGTGCTATGCAGCACAATTCTTAGGCTAAACAGCTTAGAGAATTTGAATTAGTCTAAACAGACTAATTTCTGAATATCTTCAACAACCTTTTCCTTGATCCTTATCCTTCCTTTTATAAGATGAGGATGTGCAAAACCCTAAACCACTTACAAAACTTTAGCTCCTTTCACATGAAGCTTCTCCATCTAAAACAGCGTTGAGCCTCTAGATGGTTCAATGAATCTAAACAGAATTGAGATTTGGTCCTGTTGACCCAGTCAATTGTCTCAAACCTGTTTCACACACAAGTTGACCCATTCAAAGGCCCAGATTTATCCCTTTTCACATTGGGCATGTATTTATTCTTTGATTTAAGGAGTTTTTTTCATGCCCTCCTTTACATTTTATTCATCAAATAATAAAAAGGAAACAAAATGAAATATTCCTATTAACTTGGGCTAATTAGGAATATTACACATCTTCATCCAAGACGTCCGCCAATAGGTCCGATACATCCTGGAAAAATCCAATACCAAGTTCACCAGAATTCGCCCCTCATGGACGAACTTAATGAAATGGGGACCATTGCTTCCTAAGGAGGGAGGAATGCTCCAAGTGGATATCGGTGACCACCCACCTATTCCATTTGGACCCACACAATCAATTCATTTAGTTTTCACTGTTAGCACAGCTTACTATTTTTAGCAGGTTTTCGGGTCCTGCACTCCTGGAGTCGTTTTGGGGCACTAATGATCCAAGTGGACATTGGTGGCCACCCACCTATTCCATTTGAACCCCGCCATCAGTTCTTTCCATTTTTAAGTTACAGCAAAACTTACTATTTTTAGTTGTTTTTTGGGTATTGAACTTCCAGAACCATTTTGAGGCCCTAAATGACGTTTTTTAGGAAAATCGGGAGGAACATGGTTCAATGTATTGATGTTTCTCACATCAAAATTTGTACTCCTCGAATAGATATTTATAACAAGCTATTGAACGCATCAAGCAAATATCATATGCCAAAGTTACATCCCTGGGAAGTTGAAACAACAATTTACCCAAACGAGACCCACAGTTTTGGCACTTCATCTCCTAGGGTTGGGTTTTTGGATGTTTCAGGTTTACATTGTTTCTAAGCAATAAATAGGCCTTCAAGCCTCATTGTAACATAGTGGAGGGGCCTGTAGTCATCACATCTCTTCTTAGAGATACGCTATCAGTGCCCTCGCTCGCTCATTTCCATTATGTTTGTAATAGGCCTCTAAGCCTCAATGTAACACAGTTCATCAATCTATATCCGCCACATCTCTTCTCAGGGATACGCTACCAGCGCCCTAGCTTGTTTCCATTATGTTTGTAAGAATATTTTAGTCATTTGATATTAATAAAATGAAGCATTATTTCTGCTACATCTCTGTGTTTATGGTTATATGTGTATTCTGTTGCGTTCCTGCATAAATCTGGATTAGTTGTACCAAAGCGGTCTGCTCTTTCTCTATTTTTCTTTGCATGTCCCCAATGTGGACAGGGTATAAGGAGTTAGAGCTCGATCTGGTTCAACCGTTGCAAGATCAGTGTCGCAAACCCTGACGATCCCTCATGGCGGAAGGAAAGAAAGACGAGGGAGCAGGATATCCTATGAAAATCTTGCTCGAGGAGGCCCTCGAGAAACAAAGGAATGTGAGGATGGATAAATTTTCCAATATCCTTCAACGATTGCCCACTGACGACATATCTACATCCAACATGTCCGCCAATAGGTCCGTGCATTAGGAGAATTTTGAGTTCTAAAATTGGCCTTCTAAGGAAAATGTACAATCAAAATTCACTTTATGAGAACCAATCACATTTTAGGAGATGACATCATCCCTAAAGGTTGAGGTGGCATTGCTTGGGTTAAAGGTACTTACTTGTCACATTCTCAATGGTGGATAAAAACTCATGGTTAACCATGGTAGTGCTCTAAGTACTTTTAAAGTCAAAGTAAAGTACTCATAATAAATTTCATTTCACAATTTGTGAATAAAAATATATTATGTCATTCCATATTTCTTGAAAGAAATAATGCATATCCCTATACATTTATTATAGTATATTATATTATTTTTATATAGTATATTAATTACATGTTATTATACAATTTAAATAATATAAATTTTAATTAATAGCATATAATATAATTAAAATTTTATAAATTTATATTTATAATTTATTTTAAGTTATTTAAGTACAAAAGATAAATGCATTAGTTGTTCAATGATATTGACTTTTTCTTGAAAAGCTCATTCTTATTTATAGTCACATCAATACATTTTTTTATTATTTTTATTTTGGTACAACTTTTGAATTGAATTTAACTATGGTTACATTGATTGTGGTGCAAAAAGTGAATTGAAAATTCATAAATATTATTTTATTGGTTTAGCTATTATTTTATTATTTCATTAGGACGCCCATTTTAGACCTCAAAATTCCCCTAATGGACATCCTTGACAAATCCAATACCAAGTTCAGCAGAATTTTCCCCTCATGGAAGAACTTAACGCAATGGGGACCATTACTTCCTAAGGAGGGAGGAATGATCTAGGTGGATATCGGTGGCCACCCACCTATTCCATTTGGACCTGCACCATCAATTCCTTCAGTTTTCACTGTCAGCACAACTTACTATTTTTAGTAGGTTTTCGGGTCTTGCACTCCTAGAGCCGTTTTTGGGCACTAATTATCTAGGTGGAAATTGGAGGCCACCCACCTATTCCATTTGAACCCCCACCATCAGTTCTTTCCATTTTTAAGTTGCAGCACAACTCACTATTTTTAGCAGTTTTTCGGGTACTAAGCTTCCGGAACCCATTTAAGGCCCAAAACGACGTTTTTTGGGAAAATTGAGAGCAACATGGGTCCATGTATTGATGTTTCTCACATCAAAAGTTTTATTCCTCGAATAGATATTTCTAATGAGCTATGGAGTGCGTCAAACAGATATCGAATGCCAAGGTTACATCCTTAGGAAGTTGAAACAACAATTTACCCAAACGAGACCCACAGTTTTGGCGCTTCATCTACTAGGGTTAGATTTTTGGATGTTTTGGGTTTACATTGTTTCTCAACAATAAATAAGCCTTCGAGCCTCATTGTAACATAATGGAGGGGCCTGTAATCATCACATCTCTTCTCAGAGATACGCTACCAGTGCCCTCGCTCGCTCATTTCCATCATGTCTGTAATAGGGTTGTGAGCCTCAATGTAACACAGTTCATTAGCCTGTATCCGCCACATCTCTTCTCAGGAATACACTAACAGTGCCCTAGCTTGTTTCCATTATGTCTGCAAGCGTATTTCAGTCATTTGATATTAATAAAATGAAGCATTATTTCTGTTGCATCTCTGTGTTTATGGTTATATGTGTATTATATTGTGTTCCTGCATAAATATAGATCAATTGTATCAAATCGGTCTGCTCTTTCTCTATTTTTCTTTGCATGTCCCCAATGCGAACAGGGTATAAGGAGTTAGAGCTCGATCTAGTTCAACAATTGCAAGATCAGCCTTGCAAACCCCGATGATCCCCCATAGCGGAAGGAAAGAAAGACGAGGGAGTAGGATATCCTATCGAAATCTTGCTCGAGGAGGCCCTCAAGAAATAGAGGAATTCGAGGATGGATAAATTTTCTCAAATCCTTCAACGGCTACCCACCGACGACACATCTACATCCAGCACATCCGCCAATAGGTCTGCGACATCCTTAACAAATCTAATACCAAGTTCAGCAGAATTTTCCTCTCATGGAGGTACTTAACGCAATGAGGAACATTAATTCCTAAGGAGGGAGGAATGATCTAGGTGGATATCGATGGCCACCCACCTTTTCCATTTGGACCTGCACCATCAATTCCTTCAGTTTTCATTGTCAGCACAGCTTACTATTTTTATCAGGTTTTCGAGTCCTGCACTCCCGGAGCCGTTTTGGGGCACTAATGATCCAGGTGGATATTATTGGCCACCCACCTATTCCATTTGAACCCCCACCATCAGTTCTTTCTATTGTTTAAGTTGTAACGTAACTTGCTATTTTTAGCAGTTTTTCGGGTCGTGAACTTCTAGAGCCATTTTGAGGCCCTAAATGATGTCTTTTGGGAAAATCAGGAGCAACATGGGAACATTGACCAATTTTTCTCAAATCAAAAGTTGTAGTCCTCGGATAGATCTTTCTAACGAGCTATTGAGTGCGTCAAATGGATATCATATGCCAAAGTTACGTCCCAGGGAAGTTGAAACACCAATGTACACAAACGAGACCCACAATTTTAGCGCTTCATCTCCTAGGGTTAGGTTTTTGGATGTTTCGGGTTTACATTATTTCTCAACAATAAATAGGCCTTTGAGCCTCATTGTAACACAGTGGAGGGGCCAATAGCCATCACATCTCTTCTCAGAGATATGCTACCAGTGCCCTCGCCCGCTCATTTCAATGATGTCTGTAATAGGCCTCTGAGCCTCGATGTAACACAGTTCAGCAGCCTGTGCTATAGCTTAAAATGCTTGGGTTGTTGGTTATCGAATATCCCTCTCAGGGCTTTCCGGTGCCCAAGGCAGATAGTAAGATTAGTTGTATAGTTCACAAAGAAGGCACATACATGTTTGTATTAACTTAAAACAACTTGATGGAATAAGATGGAAGATTACCTCTTTAATGATATTGAAGTCTTTTGGAGATTACTAGGCAGTGAAGCAGGAATCCTTCTTCACCAAATCCAAATCTCGACTCTGCAATTAGTCAAAGCACCCGTGTAATATTTACCATAACATACATTTCCTATCAATTTTGTCAATATATAATAAACATTTAAACTATGCACATCTAATCCATTCATCTCATGCTATATAAGTGATTAAATAATAATGACAATATCAACGCATAGAATGGACAAAACAGATACAGTTCTATTGATTGATAAAAAGGAGGATTACAACCGTCGGTTGTACCAAGCCCTCCTCAGCCTTCCAATATCTCTATCTCTCAAAGTGGTGATGTCTTGATCAACAAGTTCTCAATGAACCTCTTTGACCTTTGACCTTCACACTACAACAATGATCTCTACTTCACAAGTATTCAAAAACTTTGACAATCCTTCGACCTTGAACCAAGACCCTTCAACTCCATTTTATAGGAGATGGAGAGAGCAATCATTTCCCTTCTCTTTCCACCAGTTTTGAACAGAAAAAACCAGGATTTTTCCTCAACTTCCATGCTTTTGCCTTCCTTGAGAGTTCAGTTGTTTATGGCAAGGCCCAATAAGAGATTAGTGCTTTGCAGTTTCCTTTTTGTACTGACTCTCTTGTGAGAAAAAACTGGAAATTCAAATCATTCTCCGCGGGTTTTTCTCGTTCCAAACTCAAAACACCAGTAACGTTGCCCTCTAGTGTAAACAGAGCACTTCCCTAGCCACTAATGTGGCCTATTCATTGATCAGGTGCATTATAACACTCTTGTGTTGTTATAGTGAGGCGTTACCTTGGTAGAAATAGGTTTAGTTTAGGTATTTGTATTCCTTCCATATTTATCTTCTCCTCTGAGCTGATGAGGAGGTATTTTGACCTGTAATAGCCTGTAGCCACCACATCTCTTCTCAGGGATATGCTACCTGCACCCTAGCTTTTTTTCATTATGTCTATAATCCTATTTCATTCATTTGATATTAATAAAATGAAGCATTATTTCTGTTGCATCTTTGTGTTTATAGTTATATGTGTATTCTGTTGCATTCTTGCATAAATCTGGATCAATGGTATCAGAGCGGTCTGCACTTTATCTTTTTTTATTTTCATGTCCCCAATGTGGTCAGGGTATAAGGAGTTAGAGCTCAATCTGGTTCAACTGTAGCAAGATCAGCCTTGCAAACCCCGATGACCCCCCATGGCGGAAGGAAAGAAAGACGAGTGAGCAGGAGATCCTATCAAAATATTGCTTGAGGCACTCGAGAAATAGAGGAAAATGAGGATGGATAAATTTATCTAGATCCTTAAACGGCTTCCCACCCACCTATTCCATTTGGACCCACAACATCAATTCCTTCAATTTTCACTGTCAGCACAACTTACTACATTTAGCAAGTTTTCGGGTCCTGCACTCTCAGAGCCGTTTTGGGGCACTAATGATCCACGTGGATATTGGTGGCCACCCACCTATTCCATTTGAACCCCCACCACCAGTTCTTTCCATTTTTAAGTTGCAGCACAACTTACTATTTTTAGCAGTTTTTTGGGTCCTGAACTTCCAAGTCGTTTTGAGGCACTAAACGACGTTTTTTGGGAAACCCGGGAGAAACATGGGTCCATGAACCAATGTTGCTCACATCAAAATGTAGTCCTTGGATATATATTTCTAACGAGCTATTGAGCGCGTCAAACAGATATCAGATGCCAAAGTTATGCCCCCGGGAAGTTGTAACACCAATTTACCCAAACGAGACCCTCAGTTTTGGCGCTTCATCTCCTAGGGTTAGGTTTTTGGATAAATAGGCCTTCGAGCCTCATTTTAAAACAGTGGAGGGGCCAATAGTCGTCACATCTCTTCTCATATATACGCTACCAGTGCCCTCGCCTGCTCACTTCCATGATGTCTGTAATAGGCCTCCAAGCCTCAATGTAACACAGTTCAGCAGCCTGTAGCCACCACATCTCTTCTCAGGGATACGCTACTAGTGCCCTAGATTTTTTCCATTATTTTTGTAAGTCTATTTCAGTCATTTGATATTAATAAAATGAAGCATTATTTCAGTTGCATCTTTGTGTTTATGGTTATATGTGTATTATGTTGCATTCCTGCATAAATCCGTATTAGTGGTATCAAAGTGGTCTTCTCTTTCTCTATTTTTCTTTGCATGTCCCCAATGCAGTCATGGTATAAGGATTTAGAGCTTGATCTGGTTCAACAGTCACAAGATCAGCCTCGCAAACCCTGACGACCCTCCATGGCGGAAGGAAAGAAAGACGAGGGAGTAGGAGATCCTCTCAAAATCTTGCTCGAGGAGGCCCTTGAGATACAGAGGAATGAAAATATGGATAAATTTTCCTAGATCCTTCAACAGCTGCCCACCGATGACACATCTACATCCAACACATCCACCAATAGGTCCACAACATCCTGGACAAATCCAATACCAAGTTCAGCAGAATTTTCCCCTCATCGAGGAACTAAACGCTATGGGGACCATTGCTTCCTAAGGATGGAGGAATGATCTAGGTGGATATCAGTGGCCACCCACCTATTCCATTTGGACCCACACCATCAATTCCTTTTTTTTTCACTGTCAGCACAACTTACTATTTTTAGCAGGTTTTCGGGTCCTACACTCCCGGAGCCGTTTAGGGCACTAATGATCCAGGTGGATATTGGTGGCCACCCACCTATTCCATTTAAACCCCCACCATCAGTTCTTTCCATTTTTAAGTTGCACAACTTACTAGTTTTAGCAGTTTTTTGGGTCCTGAACTTCCGGAGCCGTTTTGAGTCCCTAAACGATGTTTTTTTGGGGAAACTGAGAGAAACATGGGTTGATTGACTGATGTTTCTCACACAAAAATTTGTATTCCTTGGATAGATATTTCTAACGAGCTATTGAGCACATCAAATGGATAAAGGATGCCAAATTTACGTCCCCGAGAAGTTGAAACACCAATTTACCCAAACGGGACCCACAGTTTTGGTGCTTCATCTCCCAAGGCTATGTTTTTAGATGTTTCGGGTTTACATTGTTTCTCAACAATAAATAGGCCTCTAATCCTCATTGTAACACAATAGAGGGGCCTGTAGCCATCACATATCCTCTCAGAGATACGATACTAGTGCCCTCACCCGCTCATTTCTATGATATCTGTAATAGGCCTCCAAGCCTCAATGTAACATAGTTCAGTGGCATGTAGCCGCCACATCTCTTCTAAGGGATATGCTACCAGTGCCCTAGCTTGTTTACATTATTTCTGTGAGCCTATTTTTGTCATCTGATATTAATAAAATGAAGCATTATTTCTGATCCATCTATGTGTTTATATCTATGTGTATTATGTTGCATTCCTACATAAATTTGGATTAGTGGTATCAGAGCGGTCTGCTCTTTCTCTGTTTTTCTTTGCATGTCCCCAATGTTGTCAGGGTATAAGGAGTTAGAGCGCCATCTGGTTCAACCGTCACAAGATCATCATGGCAAACCCCAAAGACCGCACATGGCAGAAGGAAAGAAATACAAGGGAGTAGGAGATCCTATCAAAATATTTCTCAAGGAGGCCCTCGACAAACAAAGGAATGCAAGGATGGATAATTTTTCCCAGATCCTTCAATGGCTGCCCACCGACGACACATCTACATCCAGCACGTCCACCAATAGGTCCAAGACATCCTGGACAAATCCAATACCAAGTTCAGCAGAATTTCCTCCTCATGGAGGAACTTAACATAATGGGGACCATTTCTTCCTAAGGAGGGAGGAATGATCAAGGTGGATATCAGTGGCCACCCACCTATTCCATTTTGACCCACACCATCGATTCCTTCAGTTTTCACTGTCAACATAGCTTATTATTTTTAACAGGTTTTCGAGTCCTGCACTCCCAGAACCATTTTGGGGAATTAATGATCTAGGTGGATATTGGTAGCCACCCATATATTCCATTTGAACCCCCACCATCAGTTCTTTCCATTTTTAAGTTGCAGCACAACTTACTATTTTTAGCAATTTTTCGAGTCTAGATCTTTCAGAGCCATTTTGAGGCCCTAAACGAATTTTTTTGGGAAAACCAGGAGCAACATGGCTCTATGGACCAATGTTTCTCACATAAAAAAATTTAGTTCTCGGTTAGACCTTTATAATGAGCTATTGAGTGCGTCAAACAGGTATCGGATGCCAAAGTTACGTCCCCGGGAAGTTGAAACACAAATTTACCCAAACGAGACCCACAGTTTTAGTGCTTCATCTCCTAGGGTTAGGTTTTTGGATTTTTTAGGTTTACATTGTTTCTCAACAATAAATAGGCCTTCAATCCTTATTTTAACACAGTGGAGGGGCATGTAGCTGTCACATCTCTTCTCAGAGATACGCTACCAGTTCCCTTGCCTGCTCATTTCCATGATGTCTATAATAGACCTCCGAGCCTCAATGTAACACAGTTCAGTAGCCTGTAGCTACCACATCTCTTCTCAGGGATACATTACCAACACCCTAGATTTTTTCCATTATGTCTGTAATCCTATTTCATTCATTTGATATTAATAAAATGAAGAATTATTTCTGGTGCATCTCTGTGTTTATGGTTATATGTGTACTCTGTTGCATTCTTGCATAAATCTGTATCATTTCATGCCTGGGGAAAATTTATTCAATATACGATTGAATTTCTTATTAAAATATTTCTCTTTCTCCTTTTCCCCCATCTTCATACTTGCAAGCTCTTTAAGTAGCATGGCGGGAGTTTTATCGTCAGCAAACTTCTCAAGGAATATTTTGTTAAACTCCCTCCAGGTGTGGATCGAATTGACGAGCAGACCATGGTACCATGATGTTGCTCTTCCTTCTAATGTATACAGGAAAATCCAACAGGAAACATCATCATACCTCACCTCCAACATTCGTAAATGCAGGTAAAAATCATTGAGGTGGTCTTTTTCCTTCGTCTTCTTGTCTAGATCATACTTTCAAAGTAGTTATTCTAGATGTCTTGGCATCCTATGCAAGTTATCTAGAAGAGCAAGAGTCCCTTGGGCCATCCAATCCAAATTTTGGTCTGCCATGTTCTCGTCTCTACGTTTTTCCTCCTTATATGAATTAGAATAACCTCATTGTCTAATCTGTCAAAGAGGTAGTTAGAAAGAACAATTGTATTTTCCCTGTATACCTCGTTAAGAGGTGGAAGTTGTTCTTGCTTTTCAATATTGTCTACGGATTCTTCCAACCCTTCCACGGTAGAAAAGACCAAATATTCCACTATGGAAACCAAGATAATGGTACCAGTTGTCTCTCTTTTCTTCATAAAATGTGAAATATTATGTTCTCCAAGAATTAATCTGATAGCCATTGTGAACTAACGGGTTACAGGTTGAATCGCCCAGATCTGCTCGTAAGTAACTTCAGAAGTGGGTTCTAGGACGAACTGAGAAGATTCTCCTTCTTCAGGGGTCGGAGTGGTGCTCAGAATGTTGCTACCTTGACAAGAATAAGAATGATTTATGTGTGCGGAGTGACTGGCCATAAAAAACTAGCGGCCCTCCTTCTAGCATCCAAAATGTTGATAGCGCTGGATACCGCCAACATACATGGGATCTCCCCGATATAAGGTCCCAACTAGACCTCACATTATTTCGTGTAGGATTCCCATCCATAATAAATAACATTTTTCATTTACTTAAATATATAACATCGCTTTAGTTGTCAGCATGAGAGAGAAGCGCAATTGTCCTTTTGAATGAGCAAGCTAGTATGCCTTATGTATGTTTGATTGTCGATGCATCTAGGTTATTCTACTTGCGGAAGGGAAACTATGTGAGCCTCTAAGAGAGAATTAATAGTACTACCCTAATGGATACGCACGTGAAAGAAAAAGTTCCATCTAACATCAAGTGAAATACTTCACAAGGATGTGACGATCATTATAAACATATCAACACATGTCCAACAAGGAGCATCGAAGTAACCGAAATAGTTCAACTAATTCAATACTTAATGAATGAAAACAAGAACCATAAAAATTCATAGAATATTCTTAGGAATATTCATAATCCATGTGTGAAAACATGTTGGCCTTAGAAGGATTCTGTTAGCATAGTTCTATGCTTAGTCATGAGTGTGTTTTAAATCATTTTTATTTTTAGGATAAAAATTGTAAATTTAAAAAAAAATTAGAACGATGTCAGAAGTTCTGGTATTCTCTGTTTTAACCCTGTCATACAATCTGTTTTAACTCTATTGTATGTTTTTTTTCCTTTACCCGATGGTACCGAAACTTCCGGTAACTTCCTTGTTTTTTAAAAATAAAAATAAAAATCGCACCCGCTTTTGTGTTAGCCACGTGTTTCTGATATCAACAAAGTTTTAAATGTTTTATCATGAGTCATGTCAGGTGATAGTAAAGGTTTATGTTTGAATGATGTCAAGTTAGTAGTGGGCATATGTGGAAGAGTTAGGAGTCAATATATAGTTACGAAGACCAACCGATGTTTTCCCTGTCTGTCAGCCCAAGTCGTTGTGCCCACATGTCAAAGTACGTATTTATTATCATGATTAATAGTGGATCTGTTGTTTAATGTGGTGACTGTTTTGTTAATCCTGCATTGGAATTTCCAGAATTTTAGGTCTGCCATAAAGAATAAGATCCAGGTGATTGCCAACTCAAACATCGTTCAGCTCTAGTCACCTGTTGTAGAGAATCTGAAACAAAGCCGGCAACTAAAAGACATCACGAGTTGTGGTATACGGTCCCGATATTTTCCATTATGAAAAGATATTATGCATGGAAAAGTGAACCAACATATCACTTAAAATTACCGAAATAAAAGGAAAGGGATCAGTTTTCAATTTCGACTATTGGTGAATAAGAAGTTCCAGTGAGCAGCTTGAGGAGACTAATTTTTCAGAAAATTTGCATTGAACATTAAGCAACACCTATTAATTAAGCCTTTCTAATCTTAACACCTTTCTGATCTAGCATACATCCTTCTTTATTGCTCAGGTGACTAAAGGAAGAAAGCTTAAGCATATTGAACCTCAAGGGGTTGATTTAAAAGATGCCAAACCGAATGTGAGGAGGTTTTTTGTATAGGCTGGGTGGTACCCATTTTTCTCAAGGTTAGGAAGCTCTCATCTAGGAGTAGCCAAATAATTTTCCCTCTTCTTCGATGGACAAGAAGAAAAATTTTATGGCCTCAAACTATAGGTATCAGTAGAATCCATTGTTGAAGCTTTCCACCTCCCACGAGAAGGAGAGAAATGGTTTAAAACCAAAGTTACTACTAGAGGATACCTCAACCGCTTCATCAAGGATGAATACAGAGACCCTAAATAATCCAAAATCTTTTGCTTGAGATGTATGAAATAATTACATGTGAAAATTGTAGCTTTAAACAAGAAAATTTAAAGGCATAAACGAAAAAAGAGGGAAGAAATTAACATCATGCATGAAGACACAGAGTTGATATTGGATTTCATCTAGGAGGGACTACGTCTCCGAGCCCTGCTCAAATAGTGAGGAGGCCCTACTTTTATTAAATGGAAAAAATAAAAGTACAAGTACAACATGAGGAATTACACCCTTATACCTGCCCAATCTGAAAGTGGCCGAAAATTGCAGACCTCTGATGACGAAATGGGAAACACCGTTGGATTTGTGGCATCGAGTAGTGCAGAATCCATATAAAACTTGTCCCAATCTGACAAAGTGAAAATCTGACCCCTCTGAAAAAATGGCTAGATCATGGTTATGCCGCCTGTTGCACACTGCTCAGGGTTCCACTGCCTCGTTTTCTGTGCCTACTCATGTTTTCCCTTGGGCACACAAATGAGTGAAGGCTTAAATATCTAAGTGTGGGTGAATTTTTCAAGGAAGTCATTGTGGTTGAGTGGTTTAGGATCTGAAATGGAAGGGAGGGTATCAGGTGGTAAAACCCTGCCCCCTTTATTTTTAAATCAGATGGTTTTTTTAAACTCTGCGCTTTTCCTTTTAAAACACCCTCATTTAATTTGAAAAAAATCTGCAACATTAAACTTAGGATTAAGTTGATTTGGTTGGGGGTCGAGCTCGCATTGGGCGGCCCACCCCCTTATCTCTCCCGTCGTCGACTTGGTTTAAAATAGTGCGAGGAGCGGGTTGGGCAGTGGTGTTACACCCCCGCCCACCTTTATATATAGATATATATATATATATCTTTGCAACCGTTTAATTTGGGGATCGCGGGGTGGCGGGGTTGACCACCCGCCCCCCAACCATATCATTTTTAATTAAGGTTTCGGATTTGTATGGGGTGGCAAGGTTGGTGGCTTGCCACCCTTATTTTATTTTATTTTTCATTTTCATTAACCAACCAGACATTTTTTAAAATTTTGGAAAATGGTTGAAGGAGAAATTTTAACCATCCACATCACCAAGTCAACCTTCAAACTTTAACTTCTCCTAACTCCTTCATACAGACTTAGAATTGAGTGTCATCTACATCGTTGGAATCAAAATGATGAGATCTACAACCTGAACCTAGTTCGAGATATTTTTGAACACTTTGATTTTTGAGCCTTTGTACTTAAGACATTTCTACTTGTACATGTTTAATCCACCTGGATCATTCCTCCCCACTAAAGAGCTTTTGGACCCCAAAAGCATTAATACTCTCAGCACATTGTTTGTGTCCTGTCAAAACCACAGTTTCAATCCTTTGTACGTGAAACTGGTACATAATTTTCAATCATGCACACCATACATGACTCAACCACCCCTCCTTGCTAAGAGATTATAGCACACACTCATTGGACAAGGATTACATAAAATAAAAACAAAACAATCACTATCTCAACTACTCATAAAGAAAGGCCAAAACATCATCGTTGCATTTTGAAGTGATGGGAAACACACCATCATGTTTACATTTACTTGCAACGTATGATTTACAAATGTGGCCATTAAACAACGACCCCTAAAAGAACCATATTTTACTTAATAAGGTAAATGGATCATCCCCCTATGGAGGATCTGCCTGTGGAACAACTTCGGGGACCAGACTCTGTATGGGTGTTCTTTGATCCCGGCGTGTTTGACATGCAGGTTTCAAGGGTTCATTCTGGTTGTGATGATTCTTCCTCCTCCATACCTTTCGTGTCATCTTAGAATTTCTCCTCTCGATGTGCCTATGAGAAGTGCCCATGAATCCATCACTGTCACTGAGGTGTGAGGAGGTGCTCTCATCATCAGTTGTTGGTGGGTCACTGGTTATTTTGGAGCTTTGTCCCACTTCCTTCTTGGTGTATCAGAGCCTTGCATGACACAGATATTCCTTGACTTTGATGGGGTTTATAATGCCTTGGCCATTGATTCTGAGTCCCTTTTCTTGATACCCCATCTTCTTTAGCAATTTGGACCCGATCCCTATAGTGTGATTTTCAAAAGAAGCGAATTCATCATCATGAAAAATACATGAAATTGAAGGGTTACTTTTTACCTCGGGTTGGTTATGTCGCAATTTTCCCAAGGCCTTATCTTTAGCTTGTCACTGGCGTAGTAACCTTTCCCTTGCTTCCTGTAGGAGCCTTCTTATCTCAACATTTTCTACTTGGATGCCTTGGTTAATCTCTTCAATTTCTTGGAACTCTGCGCAATAAGTGTCCTTTTCTCCTTTGGTACACTATCTGTTTATATTTTTGTTTCATCGCCTGAATCATAACCCAAGTCTATTTTTGCTTCTACCATGATCCCAAACGTTGCAAGCTTCATTTCATCACCTAAATCGGACCCCAGGTCAATTGGTCGACCTCGTGAAAATCCTACAGCTGCGACATTTTCATCTTCCTCGGATCCATAATCTTCAGATTCTTGGTTTTGTGGTATGGTGATGGTGGTCTTCTACTTCCCTTTTTTGTCATTTCTCTCAGGTCTCAACTCAGGGTGCAGCTTCCAACAATATTTTTGTCATGTCCCTCTTTTTCACAATATGTGCAAGAGGGCTTTTCTCCCCTTCTTTTGGCTGCAGCAGTCCTTTTTGGGTAGTCACTTTGTTCATGCACCCCCCTGCTTTCTATGTGCATGGCCTTTACACTGGCCTCGTCGATGGTAGGAGGCTCAAACAACAATAATGAATGTCTTATGTAACTATGTAATGACCCAATGTACTTAGTTACAACTTCAGGATAATCTAATGAAATGCCCAAACTTAGTGCTTGTTTTCTAAATTCCTCAGTAAAGCTTTGCACATTTTGTCCTTTACCTTGTCTTAGGTACTGCCACTCCATTAAGGCCTTTTTATTATAACCCAAGGGATATAATTGATCTTTAAGTGCAACAATAAAATTTGACCATGAGGAAAGAAGGTTACCTAAATTATTGTTGCCTTGAAATTTTCTCTCCCACTGGATGAGATTTGTGCCACTCAATCTAAGAGAAGCCAACTAGATCTTTACCTCGTCCTCCACAATCCGTTGAATCCTGTAGTAGATTTCAAGCTGCCTAACCTAGTTATTAAGTTTCTTTGCATCAGTTTCATCATTATACATGGGTAGATCAAATTTGACATCTAACTTAAATAAAGTCTTATTAGATGCATTTCTAGAATTTTTATGATGACGGTTAGAAGAGGAGGAAGGACTTTCATTTCCTAAAGGAGGTGGGTCTCCTCCACCATCTCCATGCGTTGAATCTTGCCCTTTTGAAGCATGCTCTCCTATTTTCTCTAACTTCTCGAGTCTAGAGAATAGTTTCTCTACTCGATCTGCCATGGTGTAGAAGGTTTTGTGGAATTTGAGCTCTGCTTCATTCCGTTCCTCTTCACTCATGTCTCTTCTCTGATGTAGACGTCCTGCTTCGAGATAAAAATCATATAGTTTCCCTTCACCTCTTCTTAGCTTGTTTCTAGTTAGCATACAAGCATGTAATTCACATCTACAAACACCTGCTCCAATACCACTTGATCCAAAATCTTTTCCTTGAGATGTATGAAATAATTACATGTGAAAATTGTAGCTTTAAACAAGAAACTTTAAATGCATAAACGGAAAAAGAGAGAAGCAATTAACATCATGCATGAAGACACAAAGTTGATATCAGAGTTCGTCTAGGGGGGACTACGTCTCTGGGCCCTGCTCAAATACTGGGGAGGCCCTACTTTCATTAAATGGAAAAAATGAAAGTACAAGTACAAAATGAGGAATTACACCTTTATACTTGTCCAATCTGAAAGTGGCTGAAAATTGCAGACCTCTGATGACGAAATGGGCAGCACCATTGGATTTATGGCATTGAGTAGTGTATAATCCATATAAAACTTGTCGTAATATGACAAAGTGAAAATCTAACCCCTCTGGAAAAATGGCTCAGATCATGGTTCCACCCCCTGTTGCACACTGCTCAGGGTTCCATTGCCTCGTTTTTCATGCCCAATCTTGTTTTCCCTTGGGCACACAAATGAGTGAAGGCTTAAATATATGAGTGTGGGCAGATTTTTCAAGGAAGCCATTGTGGCTGAGTGGTTTAGGATCCGAAATGGAAGGGAGGGGGTCGGGTAGTCAAACCCTGCCCCCTCTATTTTTGAATCGAAATATTCCTTCGTGATTTTCCTTTTAAAATGCCCACATTTAATTTGAAAAAAATCTGCAGCATTAAACATAGGATTAAGTTGATTTGGTTGGGGGTCGGGCCAGCATTGGGCAGCCCGCCCCCTCATCTCTCCCACCATCGGCTTGGTTTAAAATAGTGTGAGGAGCGGATTGGGCGGCAGGGCTACACCCCTGCCCACCCTTATATATATATATATATATATATATATATATATATATATATATATGCTACAACCATTTAATGTGGGGACCGCGGGGTGGTGGGTTGACCACCCGCACCCCAACCATATCATTTTTAGTTAAGGTTTCAGATTTGTATGGGGTGGCGGGGTTGGTGACCCGCCACCCTTATTTTATATTTTTTTTCATTTTCATTCACCAACCAGAAATTTTTGAAAATTCTGGAAAATGGCCAAATGAGACATTTTAACCGTCCACATCACCAAGTCAACCTTCAAACTTTGACTGCTCCTAACTCCTTCATACGAACTAGGAATTGAGTGTCATCTGCACCATTGGAATCATAATGATGAGATCTACAACCTGAACCTAGTTCGAGAGGTTTTCGAACACTTTTATTTTTGAGCCTTAAGCCATTTGTACTTGTACCTGTTTAATCCACATGTATCACTAAATGGGCTAAAGGGATTCCTAGTAGTTATCTCAAGGATGAATGGGTTGAAACTGTCAATCTCATTAAGATCTACCGTACTTGTGAGAGGAGGTATACTATTGTATTTCTTGTATCACATGAGGTTCTTATTTCACATTGTAGGTATGAAGACTCTCAACTTACATTCCTTCTTGCTGAAAAGTTGTACTAAGATATCAGCCAGAATACAAACCCATACAAAAACTTCATATTATAACATCTACCATCAAGCTCTTATTAAGGTACTGATTGTTGAAGAACTCGGAAGAATAAACCAGACTTGGGAGCATTTCCTATTTTATAGGGCAGGCCAACCTGCACCTACACAAAACATTATTTCTCAGCAATCTCCAACCTCATAGCAACATTCTCAACCTGCTAAGAAGAAGGGAAAATTTCAGAAACCAACTACTTCATCAGTTGTAAAAGGAATAAAAGAAAAGAAAAGAAGGTGAATATCTACAAGAAGGCTAAGGACAAAAAGGAAAAGGCTCCCCCAACCAAATTTGAAGAGAAGTTGGAAAAAGGAGAAGGTTCATTTATTAGCAAGCCTAAATCAATGAATATTGAGCCTCCTATTTCTACATTTCCCAAGGTTTATGCCATAGCACGGAGAGGAAATACTAAAGTTGCAGAAAAATCAAAAGAACAAGTGATGTCGGAAGTTCTGGTATCAAACATTCAGCATAAGGTTCAGAAGGATTATCATCCCACCAAATCAGATGAGGAGCTTCTGAAGGATGTAGGATATGATATTAGCAGCAGAAAAAGGCAAAAGGATGCAAGACAAGTTGTTGGCAACAGGAAAAGGCATACAAGATCCAGCGAAAAATTCAGGCTGAGATCCAAAGTCCTACACAACCCAAGCTTGATGATAGAAGTCATAGATGTGGAGAGGAAATCTGAAGGGTTATAGACTGTAACTCCTTCAATTGCAGAATCTAGTGGTTTTAAGAAGAAAGAAAAGGTTAAATCCCCTTCAGACCAGCAAACATGAACCTCCAAGAGAATAAAAATCCAGAAGAGCTCATAAGAGAAAAAGGTCATTGCAAAGGAGACAACCACCAGGACTACAAGGTCACAATCAATAGTTGACAGAAAAACATATTTATACAAGCTTGCAGAAGTTGCAGCTCATATGGAGGAGAGGTAAAAGGATGTCCCAATGAAGTATCATTTTGTGTATTAGTTATATTTTGGAACAGCTCAATTTTCATAATGTTTTAATCTACACGGAATTTTTCAAATATATTTTTGTGCATTTTTTAAAAGGAAACAGAGTGTTGCCGGAAATTCCAGTAGCATTACAGTTTTTCGCAGTTACAGGTTTTTACTGGAAGTTATGGTAGTTTCTGTTTTAAATGATTTTTAATAGCTGTTAGTAGAATTTTCGAGCTAGTCCAAGGATGATAAGGACTCCTAATGAGATGGACATGTCAAGTGATGGTTGATAAGTGGTTTTGAGGTTTTTAAATGACACATTTAATGAAGACACGTGGGTTTTAAAGAACCAAGATCATGGAGAGACAAATCAGCAAAAAAGTAGGCAAGTTGCTAGCACACTCAGCAGCACAGTTCAAACTGTCTTCTTTCTTCTTATCTACACCTGTCATGTTAGATATATTTCGATAGGATATGTCTTTAATATGCTATAACTCCTATGTAATGAGAGGAAGAGTGGATCCTTATTTTTAGGATAGATGGACTTGGTGCCTCTCTCTATAAATATCATTTGTAAATACCATTTCAAGATTGGATTTTGGTCGACCTGAAGACTTTTTCAAATTAAATAAAACTCTTTTTGTACTTCATGCTAGAGGACTTTGTGTTTCAAGGACTATCTAATGTATGATGTGTTTCTCTTGTTATTTAATTCATCTAATTTATGAGTTGCAATAGCTAGCAAGTAAGAGTAAGAGCACTGTTTTAGGATCTAATAGTTAATTAACTACGGTTCAGTCTTCTACAAATCATCTATATGTTGTGTAGAGCAGGCTAGTGAAGGTTTCATGAAGGATATATGATATTCTTTATGCATGTATTATGTTTTCAAAATGTTGTTTATTTTACATGGAAAAGAGTTTATGTAGAAGGCCACTCGTATAGTTGTGTGACTGATTTAGGATATGTTTATGTCTTAGACTGAGTACTAGCTATTTGTCTCCTTTCATCTATCACAATCTTCTCCCCTATACTACAAATTTTTCCATACAATTTATACTTGCCACAGCTTTCCAAAAGCATGAAGGTATAAAATATTTGAAATCATTTCAAACCCTTTAAGAAGCCATCCCACCATCTAAAATATTTTACTTTGAAATGAACTATGATGCGTAAGCCTTACTCCTTTACAGTCAAGGAGTGACTCCTTGCGCTAACAACGTCAATATTAAGCAAAATTCCTATGTTACATAAATGCAATTATTACACCAACATTTGGTCATATAACCATTTACAATTAGATGGATCAAAGTACACCATGTAAGATCAATTTCACAATAGTAAAATTGCTTTCACTATAAGAAATAATTTAATAAACCATATTTTATTAAGTTATTTCTGGTTCAAACAGAAAATCCCATGAGGAATAATTAACAAACCCTTATTTATTTGATTTTCCTCTATGAATAATTAATTAAACCATTGTTTAAATAATATTCCCTGTCATGTTTTAACCAATTATCAGAAATAATTAGATAAATCATTATTTATCTTAGTTTTCTCTAGGAATAATTAATTAAATCATTATTTACTTATTATTCCTTGTTAAATTTGACTAAATCACCTAGAAATAATTAAACAAATCATTATTTGTTAAATTATTCCTTAACCCTATTCTTGAAATGATAAATAATCATTTATTTGTTTATTATTTCTAAATAAAGGTATTTAACCAATTTAAATTCATTTTCCCTCCAACAAAACATAATAAAATATTCCAAACAGTTAGATATAGATCTTGGTTAATAATATTTTATTATTTGCCATTATCGAGGATAACTCAATATTTTGTTATAAATAGGAGGGTCTTCCATTCATTATTCACTTTGATCACTTTCATTTTTGTGCTCTGATCATTATCATTGTTGCTACTATTTTCTTGCTTCTTGAGCTCCCATAGAGTTCAACATGTCTTGGGTTTTCTACACCATTGAGAGAGAGAAACTTATGGATATAAAGCGTTGAGGATAGCCAAGAACCCATCCCATTGAGGGGGATTGGTAACATCATTATTTTTTCCCTTCCCATGTGTTAATACATATAAAATTCTTTATATATCTTGTCTTTTCTATTGGATATTTGGAGCAACTCTTATTTCTTTTTACTGCTTAACAGCTTTTACTACATAGATATGGGTTTTTGTTGCATTTGTTTTGACTGTCTATTGCAGATCTAAGGAAGTTAGGCAACCATATTCGTTTTTAGGGTTGTTTTTCACACACATCTAAAGTAATCTCTTTTCATAAACTTGCGTTAAGAATTTACGTTAACAGAAATGAAGACCACAAGCTCCAATAGTGGAGCATTAGAGCCAATACTTTCTCCCCAAAAGTACTAACTTTGTCTCTCTAATGACTTGTGGGAGAAGCCAAGTTTAAAATTCCTTTACATGAGAAATGAGGATATATTTATAACTTTAGGAATGACCTTTCACATCCTCATTACTCTTGAATTTCTAATTTCTAGTGACTTTTGGACTTCTACAACTTTTGGAATTCCAATTGACTTTCGAAATTACATATGACTTTTGGTAGTACATGTCTTTTGGAGTTCCATGACTCTTTAGTTCATACATGACTCTTTGGCTTCCACTCATTTTCCTTTTACATTTATTACAATAATACATCATGAATTCCACATCATCATATGATGAAGCTTGATGTGCCACTTTATTTGATGATCGGGACTAATAGTGACTGATGATATGGTGTTTCTCTAGTGGTGACATGACTGCCACTATATTTTCTCTTCGTTCGTCTTTTTATCATGGTGCTTTCACCCTCTAAAGGGTCTTCAATATTGGATTCTTTGGGGGGGTTCTTCAATCATCAATTTTTAGGTGTGTTCTTGGTTATTTTCATTCTTCTTCTTTTTACCCTCTTTTCTCGATCCTTCTCGTGTATGATTTCCATGAGGTCCTTGGAATACATGTTTCTGCAATCACTTATGACGAGCAACTATCAACCTAAAAATATCCCATTCTACCATGTTTTGTGAAAATTTCCATGTTTATGCCTTTTCTATGTGCTCATAAGAGTCAAAGGTGTTTCAGGGCGCATGGGTGCACTTTGAAAGGTTGAAGGGATGAAGAAGGGGAGCTTCGAGGCTTTGGCATGTGCTCATGTGCTCAAGGGAAGAAAGGAATCAAGGTAGGGTGCATGTCACAAGTCTAAAGGAAGAAGGGGAAGGCTTTGAGCTTCCCAAGTGTGTTGTGCGCTCAAGGGAGAGAGGGATGGTGCACTCCTGAAGGTTGAAGGCTGAGGCTTCATGCCTTTGGGGTGCACTCATCCAATCAAGAGGCCTCAAGGAGGGCATTGAAGAATGTAACTAGGTTTGGTCTTCATTATTATTGTAATTTTCAAAATAATTTATTATTAAATGACTTATTAAAGCATGGGTTTCATGCTTAGGTCATATTTAGATTAAGGTCCCAATTGTGGACTTATAGCTTAGTTGTTACAGATTTAAATTGATCATATTTGGCCTTTTAAATCATGTAATATTATTTTCTTCAAAAGGATCCTCCATTAATTCATCTCCTTCAAAGGCCATCATCCTCGGTCTTCAATGAAATATTCTTCATAAGCAATCTTCAAGTTTGCCTCAAAATACCTGCAAGACTAGATACACAAGTCAGCCTCAAAACTGCCTTCTAGTCGGCTCAATACATGACGCTACTCTTCACTAATAGGTCATCTTATTTTCATGGAGAAAAAACTATAAATATAGGGTTATAGTTTCTCATTTCATAGAAAAATAATTTGGACTTCTCTGTAATTTTCGGATGTGTTAATACAAGTCATAGTTCGGATAAAAATCTCAGAAGTACAGTTTGAAATTCTCTGATATTTTCGGATCACTGTCTACAATTTCAATGGTATAATAATTCCCAGTGACATGATGATGTTCAATCATCTCAGTTCTATGATGGTACTCAGTGTTGCAATGAAGTAATTTATGTCTCTATACTCAGTTCCATTCTTGATGTTGTTCGATGACATTTCTCTTGATGTCCGTGATGCTACTCGGTGATACTTCTTATGGTGATCAGTGATGTACTTTGATGACATCTGTCTTGGTGATCAGTGGTGCTACTCGGTGACACTACTTATAGTAATCAATGATGTTGCTCGGTGACACTCCTTATAGTAATCAGTTATGTTGTTTAGTGATATTTATCATGATGTCAGTGATGTTGCTCAGTGATAATTCACATGATGATCAGTGATGTTTCTCATACTATGATTATGCTCAACACTGTGTCATTATGATTCTTGGTGTTATGTTTCTATCTCAACTTCATTCAAGATAAAGAGGATGAATTTTGGGTGCAAGCAAGGGAGATATCAGTGTCATGGAAATCTTGGTGCTTGTTAGAACCTTGTAATGTACAGTATCACAAGGTGACTGTGTACTTTCTCCTTGCAAATTTTTCATACTGTACATAGATGTCAATATTCAAAATATTTTCCAAAGAAATGATCAACAGAAGCAAAGGCAGTAGAGAAGAAGTTAAGTCAGAAAAACAACAAAGGAAAAGTCGTGCACGTTTGGGTCTAGTCGTGAATGCTAAAGGGGGTCAAGTAGTGAATGAGTCAAAGTATTCCATGAAAAACTAAGAAATGAATGGGCATGGCTAAAGAAACAAAGTCGGCAAACCACAGCAAGGGAGCAGTGAAGACCGTTAGATCTAAGCATCGATCAACGGCGGAGATTAAATCGCATATCGCATATCGACGAGTTTCACAGTTATAAGTTAATAAATCACAAGTTAAACTATTTAAGTTGCAATGCGATAAGTCACAAAAAATGTGAAATGCGAAGTGTGGGCTATGACGTGTTAAGCTGACATGGAAGTGGCTTGGCAGTGAAGTGGCAGTGACGCGGAAAGCTGACATGGAAAATGACGTGGCCCAGACCCCACAGACCACAGTTAATTTATGATGATGTGGCAGCAATGTGGAAATGATGTGGCAGTGATGTGGCACGATGGCATGGACCTGGCCCACATACCACACATCGCAGATCACAAGTTTTTCAAGATAGGCACAAAATATAAATGTTAAAGTTGTCGAAGTGCAATGCGTGATAACAGTGGGACCTGATCGCAATCGCAAATCACAAATGTTAAAGGATGGGCACAAATGGTAAATGTTAAAATCAGTGATGTGCAATGCAGTGGGACCCGATTGCAATCACAAATCAAAAACTTTAAAGGATAGCTGCGGAGGTAAGTGCTAAAGTCGTTGAAGTGCGATGAGCGATGTCGATGGGCCCGATCGCAAATTGAGTGTTGCAAGTTTTAAATTTTAAGTGTTAAAGGTAAAGTTAATTCTTGCGCCATGCGAAGTGCGATTTTGGCATGGATGCGATGTGGTTATATCACTGAAATATAAAGGATTTTGGATCCAGATGCATTGGGTCGAATACATTATTTTGTGAAGAAAAAGGGCTAAGCACAACAGCAGGACTCTGCCATACATTCAAATGGTTTTCCACCATTTACCCGAGAGAAAGAAATTTCTTCCAATCGTTAAAAGAACAAAGGGTTTATGTTTTAAAAGACCGCCAAAGCTACGAAGATTGAAGATTCATTCAAAAAATGGGGCACGAGTAGTAAGGGTCGCGTTGGGCAAGGCGTTTTTACAAAATTGTTACGTTATAACGGTAGAAACGGAAAAGGCATCAAACTCATCGGCACAGTCACTAATCCATGAAAATTAACCAACGTTGCACCATATTTAATTACCAAGCACCAGTTTTCTGAAAAGCAGGGCCAGATGTCAAAGCCGCCATGGGTTACCTCTTCGTGATCATCACAACCACCTCTAAGTTGATTATTTGATCTTACAAAGATCCATCGAAGCGTTTGGATCTACGAAGAGTTGCCCAAAATTAATTCCAAAGGCGAGTTTGTTGTTAGTGATTTCCGTTCAGGCCTTGCATGGCCACACTTGTCCATTTTCTGCTAAATTGTAATCAATGAAAGGCTTCTGAGTAAGGTAGGGAAACCGACTGAGTCTTTAGATAAATACTGCATGCCTTAGCAGTATCAAGGGTTGGAAAATGGGACCCTACTGAAACTTGCAATGTAAGAAGTATTGGAGCATTGTAACTATTTGAGTTGGGCATCAATAATAAGAGACCGTTCACAGGATTCTTGAGCTATGTTAATGGTGATGTTTTTCCTCTGTGTTAATGTTTTTTCTCTATCTTTTCATGCTATGCATCAATTTATCTTATTTCAAAACAGAAAATTTAGGTTAATATTTGCTAAGAGATCACCTTAATTCTGTTTATGTTTGTTATATTAATGTTTTCATCTGAGACCTGAGTGCAGAATTTAGAGACGGCCTGCTCTGCATTCACATTGCTAGTAAGATCCAATATGCATAGTTATCTTGCCCTGTGAATGCCCTTGAAAATTTAATTCACAATTCAACCTTTTATGACTCCATAGCCCAATGTATTAAGTTTCACAGCTCTGTCTTTCCAACCACCCAATCAATCAAAAAAAACAACCCTCATAATTTCTATAACTAGCCTAATATCAGCATTTATAATTATCAAGATAAATCATAAAAACAGAGAGATCCCTCTCTGGGTCTAGGAAGGCTAGGTCCTGGATCCCAAAGTGGTTTGATTTTGTCCTCTGTCGTTTGTTCTGTTAGCCACCGATAAAATTTTGTCATACCAAATAGTGGCTAAATGATTTTGGAGCCTTCAAGAAACAGATTTTATTGCAAAAAGTGTTACCTCTTGAAGTCTCATGAAGACATCTGGTCATTAATCTTACAACTTTGCTATTGTTTCCATTTCATACTCTGAAAATTATGCTATTTTCATAAGTCAAAACACTGTTGCAAAGACCATTTTCCTCCTTCCACCACAAAACTAACCTTCACTTTTTACCTCTTTCTCCCATAAAATTCCTCTATTTTTTCATGAGTTTCCTTCTTCCATTCATGAAAATCCACTTTGTAAGGTTTAAAACCCACTTTTTAGCCTTACCGAAACCCTCGAATCCATTGAAAACCTTGAAAATTTTCATAAAAAATACATGTTTTTACATAAAGCTTTAGCCCCTTTGGCCAAGCCCCCTAACCACTTCCCCACATGTGCCCTTGCCATAAAAACCAGGCGCTAGTCTCATCGGCACTTATCGCATCGGAAATTTTCAAATATGCGAAGTCTTTACCCTGCTTCGAAGTTCCGATGCGATTAAGCTTCGCATCATATAAACTCCGATGCAAATAGCCTTTATATAAATATATCGTGGGCCTGCCTTCGTGCTTATAACATTGAATAAATCATGCCCGATCCATTTTTTCCTTTGTAAAACCCGAAAACCCATTTATCCAAAGTTTGTTTTAAAAATGCCAAATAATGTGTTAAATATCAAATGGGTAGATTAAAAAGGCCGATCGCAATCGCATCGGGGAATTACAATGGGTAGATTAAAAAGACCGATCGCAATCGCATCGGGGAATTACAATGGGTAGATTGAAAAGCCTGGGCCCGAAGGCCCGACTCCGATTAGCCCTATATACATGAGCTCGGGGCCTATCGGATGGTCTATATAAAACAAGTCCCGCAACCGGGTGCCCAATCGCATCGGAAATTTTTCTTTGGTGCGGTTTAAATGTTTTACCACCGCCGATTGTGATGGCCTGATCGCGCAATCACATCGGCCCTTCTCCCGTTCGCACACATCGCATCGGCCCTTTTCTTCGATCGCACACATCGCATCAGCCCTTTTCTCTGATCGCACACATCGCATCGGCCTTTTTCTCCGACCGCACACATCGCATCGGCCCTTCTCCCGATCACGCAATCGCATCGACCCTTCTCCCGATCGCGCAATCGCATCGGCCCTTCTCCCGATCATGCAATCGCATCGCTTTACTTCTGACTTCCAATTGCGATCCGCCGATTAGATTTGGATCATCCACATTTCCATATTGAACGGCTACACTCCTTCCCCACCCTTTGAAGCAGTTTACCCAATAAACGCAGGATTTTATAATTTTTGTGTGTTTTTGCAGGATCTAAATGGATTTCGAAAGTTTGAAAGGGAAGATCAAAGCCAAAGGATGACGATCCTTCAGGATTTTTTTATTAAAAGGATCTATTTAAAGGTTTCAACGCCACACTCAGGCGGCGCATTATGAAGCGTTGATACCATAAAAAGACCTTCGCAGATCTGCACATCAACAAGACACCGTGAAGAGTAATATGATTAAAGAGTATCAGACCGACAATGCAGACTCAAAGTGGAAAATTATTTAAAGACTATTAACATAGTTTGGAAGGATTAAGACATAAATTTGACTGAATCAAGCATCTGATTCACGTTTAAAAAAAGTTTGAAGACCAAAAGACAGAGGTTAGGCTTCGTTGAGCCTGAAACACAGAGTTCAAGTATATTAAAGGTGTTTTTAGGTTAAAATAAAAATATATATCAGTTCAAAGAGCCTATGCTGCCACATCGGGGGAAAATTGAATCCCCCAGCTACCACAAAGCCACCTACAGCCTCAAAGTAATCAAAGGGAGGCTGAGTTATTACCAGACCAAGAGAATTTGCATCAATGCAGCCGCACAATTAATTCCACCAAAGGAATTTATTATAAACTGTCAACAGAAGTTATGTTAAGGATAACGCAGAGCCTTAAAGTCAAAAAATTCTTTCCAGCAAGCTTAAATAGTTATTGTAATCAATTAATACAGGAGAAATATCAGAATGTTCTCCATCGAGCCCCTCAAAGGCCGAGAGACAGCAAACTGTATTAATTCAACTCAGAAGATATTTCCCATTCCACCTCCTCATTCTTCTATAAATGCTTCTGTAGAAGATGAGAAGTTGTGGGTTTTTGTTTGATCACCATTTGTAATACTGAAACTCTCTGAAATAAATACATAGTCCGTTGAAGTTGAAGAAGAAAATAAAGTCTTGGAGGTCTTGATGATGTTGTTGCATGCTTGTTCCTGAGAAGGCTCTATCATTGGATCCATGAGCTTGGTTGTTGGTGAAGAATTCTGAACTGTTTGATGTTTTCTCTTGTTTTCATTATGTTCCATAATATCTTACTACAGTAGGTTGAAATTTTTAAGCTAAGAAATGACTCTTGGAAGCACCTTAGACCTGTTCATCCTTCACTGTTTAAATGTTTTCTTCTGCTGAAGTATTTTAAAGTCTTTAATCTCTCTCTTTAGTCTTCATGCTCGTTTATTTCCTTAATAGTTCGAATAGTTGGTTTCAGCATGATTTATGGTTTTCCCTGCGTGTCTGCTACCACTTAAAAACTGTTATTGAAGTCTCCCTTTGAAGTTTCTTGCTTACAGTGAATCAAGGAGGTTTGTTCCGATCTTGCCCTTTTTCCTTGCTTAAACATTTATCTTAAAGGTCTTTATAGTTGTAATCATAGATGTGTTAGGTGTTCCCTCTTCTATGACTGCAATTATCAGTGAATATTTTATGTTTTCTAAGTCATTTTAAATGAAATCTTTGAGGAAATAGGGTGTTCCCCGAATCTTAGATTTCATTTTAAAATTTGTTTTGAAATCATTATTTTCTTAAAGCTGTGATTTGTAAAATTTATGGTTAGCCCTGTCTATCAAAGAGCTCTTTATTGTTAAAATTATGCTTTTGAATTCCCTTTGTTGAGAATTAAAAATCTCTTTCCAAATCATTGATGTTCATCTCATTCCAAAAACAAAAGGATCTTGTGGCCAAGTTAGATTTTCCCTTTGATATCCCATATCCATTGATGAGTTTGTTATGACCTTTTCTTGACTCCATTGCCCAATGAACTAGATGTTTCTCTGTTCTATATATCTTTCCTAGATATTTTATGTTCTGTGGTATCATTCCAACCAAACAAACAAACAAACACCTGCACTTAATAACTAGTCTAAAACCAATACTCAAAGCACACAAGATAAACCTTTGCAAACAAACATTTGAGAGATCCCTCTCTGAGAACAGGAGGACTAGATCCTGTAACTCTAAAGATTGGTTCTGATGTTGCCTTGTCTTTTGATTTGCCAAACTATCAAAACATGGGACACCAACATGTTCTTGCCAATATTACAAATTACGGAGCGATAACATAATGGTGACCATACTGAGGAATGAGTTATTGAAAAAGCTTAATATTTCATTAGAACTTATAAACCCTAGTCAAAATATTGTATGATTCAAGTATGTTCTGAGATTGGTATCTGGTTTTTGATGGTGGACAAGAGCCAGACACAAGAAAGTTGAAATCATCCACCTGGCGACTCCACATTTTTCAGTTGACCTAAATACTCCACTGGTAGATGAATCCATATTGGTCGTGAATATATTGTGACCCCAATATCTAAGTGATTGACAAGATGGATCCAAGAATACAACACAGGTATGCTCCAATGAACAAAGATCACATTCTCGGATTCCCACACAAAATGCCTCAGGTAAATTAGAACAGAAATCTTCCTATTTTTCAAGATGAGAAGGTTGTTGATGCTTTGTTACATCTCATTAAATTTCATATACACTCATGGAGGTTGAAAGTATAATGGCATGAGGATTGCCTCATGAAGATGTTCATGGTAACATTAGAAGGGAAAGAAAGGGAATGGTATGAAGGTCTGAACTCTGGTAGTTTGTTTTCTTTAAAATATTTCCACAAGGTGTTTTATGAGCATTATAAAGAAAATTATCCATCTTTATCATTAGCTGAAAATTGTTGTGATAAATCTGAGGATCTCATACAATACCTTGTAAATATTGATGAAGATTTAGTAAATTGGCATCTTGAGGATCTCTTCGAAGAAATTCATCAATTTCATTCTCAATTTAACTGTCATGACAACCAACAGAAGTTAGTTGAAAATGAAACCAATCAGGAAATGAAAGATGATCCACAAGATCTCTCTGTGGGGACAAATGACAATTCATCTTCTCTTTTTTGTGAGGCTAAAGAAGACATTCAACCTCATGATCATTCTTTACAAGAGAAAGAAAATAATTTTTATTCAATCCAAAGAAAACAAAGGCTCCCTCCTCCTTTAATCGAAGAAGAAATCAATCAGATTCTAAGCATGCAGCCAGCCTCTAAAATTTTATGTAACGAAGAGATTATTTCTATTTTTTCTACTGCTGATTTATGTACTAAAGCATTTCCTCATGAATAAACAGAAGAATAGATTGATATTGATGTCGTTCTACCTTCTCAAGAAGGCATATTGCCAGAAAGTGCTAGTATTCATCAAAATGATGGCCTTCAAACATAATTCAGCCAACTCAGTCAAGACATATTAGGTTTTCTTGAGGACAGCATAGTGGTATATGATGAGGATGCCATGTCAGATGACCATGAAGAATGTGTAGATATTCTCTTTCAGAAGGACCCTGAGCATGAAAAAGTGGAACAAGGAGCAACCCTAGATGAATTTTGTTATTTAAATCCTTAGGGCCAGGTATTGTTCCAAGATCCTTTTGCTAGTTTCTTATAATCATCTAAAGAAGGAGTATGTTATGCCAGGAATGTTTTTTTTCAGAGTTTAGGGAAAATTTTGAGCACTTTTGTTCAAAGGCAAGTAAGATGGGAGTGTCCCTTTTATTTTTTTATCCTACTCAAAAAGGTGAACAAGAATCAATCATGTAATCATTTACTTGATTGGTTTCATTGCAGAAAGGAGTTCACTTAATGTATATATCATCTCCAAGTTAGATTAGGGTAGGTAGGTGTGCAAATAAGCTCATTATCTTGAGCATTTTTCCAATTTTAGTTTTAGACTACTTTCTAGTTTTAAGATCAAGTATGCTCCAGACTTCAGCTTGCAAAGACTATAGACCTCAGCTTGAAGGTTTTCAGCCACAGAGATTGTAGCAGATCAGGCTACAGGGTTGGGATCAGCCCAATGGATCAGGCCACTAGTCTGCGGTGTTCTTGACACTTCCCTAAACAAAAGTGTCATCCCCAGCTGGAGCCACTATTAGAACACTGTAATTTACAATATCACAAGGTGAATGTGTACTTTCTCCTTGCAAATTTTTCATACTGTACATAGATTTCAATATTCAAAATATTTTCCAAAGAAAGAATCAATGGAAGCAAAGGTAGCAGAGAAGCAGTTAAGGTAGAAAAACAGCCAAGGAAAAATCGTGCATGTTTGGGTCTAATCGTGAACGCTAAATCGGTTCAAGTAGTGAACGAGTCAAATTATTCCACGAACAACTAAGAAATGAAAGGGCACAGCCAAAGAAACAAAATCAAAAAACCACAACAAGGGAGCAGTGAGGACCATTGGATCTAAGCATCGATCAATGACGGAGATTAAGTCACATATTTCATATCGGCAAGTTTCACAGTTATAAGTTAAGAAATCACAAGTTAAACTATTTAATTCGCGATGCGATAAGTCACTAAAAATGTGAAATGCGAATTGCGGGCTATGACATGGCAAGCTGACGTGGAAGTGGTGTGGTAGTGAAGTGGTAGTGACGCGGCAAGCTAACATGGCAGATGACATGGCCCAGACCCCATAGACCGCAGTTATTTTATGATGATGTGGCATCGATGTGGCAATGAAGTGGCAGTGACGTGGCAAGGTGATGTGGCATGATGACATGGACCTGGCCCACATACCGCACATCACAGATCGCAATTTTTGCAAGATAGGCGCAAAAAGTAAATGTTAAATTTGCCGAAGTGTGATGTTTGACGACGGTGGGACCCGATCACAATCGCAAATCGCAAATGTTAAAGGATGGCTACAAACGGTAAATGTCAAAGTAAGCAATGTGCAATGCGGTGGGACCCAATCGCAATCGCAAATCGCAAACTTTAAAGGATAACTGCGGAGGTAAGTGCTAAACTCGTCGAAGTGCGATGAGCGATGTCAGTGGGGCCCAATCGCAAATCACGCATCACAAGTTTTAAAGTTTAAGTGTTAAATTTAAAGTTAAGTCTTGCGCCATACAAAGTGTGATTTTGGCATGGATGCGATGTGGTTATATCGCTGAAATCTAAAGGATTTCAGATCCGGGTGCATTGGGCCGAATACGTTGTTTTGTGAAGAAAAAGGGCTAAGCATGATAGCGGAACTCGGCCATACATTCAAAGGGTTTTCCACCATTTACCCAAGAGAAGGAAAGTTCTGCGAATCGTTAAAATAACAAAGGGTTTATGTTTTAAAAAACCACCAAATATACTAAGATTAAAGATTCATTCAAAAAATGGGGCACGCGTAGTAAGGGTGAATTCGGGCAAGGTGTTTTTACAAAATTGTTGTGTTATAACAGAAGAAATGGAAAAGGCAGCAAACTCATTGGCACAGTCACTAATCCATGAAAAGTAACAAGCGTTGCACCAGATTTAATTACCAAGCACCAGCTTTCTGAAAAGTAGGGATATTTGTAACAGTTGCCATGGGTTACCTCTTCGTGACCATCACAGCCACCTCTAAGCTAATTATTTGATCTTACGAAGAGCCAATGAAGCGTTTGGATCTACGAAGAGTTTCCCAAAATTAATTCCAGAGGTGGTTTTGTTGTCATTGATTTCTGTTCAGGCCTTGCATTGCCACACTTGTCCATTTTCTACTAAATTGTAATCAATGAAAGGTTTCCGAGTAAGGTAGGGCAACCGACTTAGTCTTTAGATAAATATTGAATGCCTTAGCAATATCAAGGGTTGGAAAAAGGGACCCTATGGAAACTTGCATTGTAAGAGTATTGGAGCACTATAATTGTTTGAGCTAGGCATCAATAATAAGAGGCCGTTCACAGGATTATTGAGCTATGTTAATGGTGATGTTTTTCTTCTGTGTTAATTTTTTTCCTCTGTCTTTTCATGTTGTGCATCAATTTATCTAACCTAAATAAATAAAATTTAGATTAATATTTTCTATGAGAGCACTTTAATTCTGTCTGTGTTTGTTATCTTAATGTTTTCCTATGAGATATGAATGCAAAATTCAGAGACAGTTTGCTCTGAATTCACGTTGAACCTTAATCTCCTCCTCCTTTCCCATTTCACACTGCTAGTAAGATCCAGTCTGCATAGTTAGCTTGCCCTGTGAATGCCCTTGAAATTTTGATGCACAATTCAGCGTTTTATGACTCCATAGCCCAATGGATTAAGTTTTATAGCTTTGTTTGTCCAACCACCCAATCAATAAATAAAAAATCCCTCATAATTTATATAACTAGCCTAATATCAGAATTTATAATTATCAAGCTAAATCATAAAAACAGAGAGAGCCCTCTCTGAGTCTAGAAAGGCTAGGTCCTGGACTCCAAAGTGGTTTGATGTTGTCCTTTGTCATTTTTTCTTGCCAATTTAAAAAATTACGAAGTGATAACAGTGCTAAAACAACTAAGGGATGACTTGATTCGAGAAGCCTATAGTCTAAGGGCCTTGGTCGTATCATCTTGAACCTATTGAAGAAATAATTTTGACTAGGTTTTTCCCTGGCAGTGTGCCTACATCTTGTGTCCTCTTCTATTTTCTTAGTGTTATTCTTTATGATAAAAGATAAAACACAATAACACACAATAATAATCACAATATAATGTCATGATAAGAGAAACTAATTAGCTGTCATTTTTCTAACATGGTATCAGAGATATGGTTATAATCAAAGGCAGTTTTAAGAAGGACAATTCTGGGAAAATAAATCTAGAATTATAGTAAGCTTATTAAAGACAACTGGAAGGAGGACTACTCTACAGATCATATATCATAGTGCTCATATTTAGAGATCATACCAAATGATATGATACAGTGAAAAGGATTTTAGTGATGAAGCTTAACCACAATACCACAGTTTTAACGTTTCAGTGATGTAACTTCAATTCATAAATTATAGTGTTATGGATAGGTGTCACCACAACAATTGGATATTATAGAAATGAACCCACAGTAAAATTCCCACATAATTCTAGTGATATTCCTCAGTGACAAAAGGTTGGTTGGATCATATTATAGAGATGCAGATTCGGTACCACAACAGTCTCGGTGGTCTCCCTAAATAATATCTCACAATACCATAGAGACAAAAGTGGACTAGTCTTGGTAAAATCTACAATAGTGTCTATCATAGTCTTGGTTCCAAAGGAAAAAGACATCTCCACATAAGAATCTGAAATTCTAAGAGAATCAATTAAGTATTACAACAAGTCCAGTCAAAGGTATAAGGTACATATATTTCTAGATTTATATCTAATCTTGCATATAGATAGTTTAAAGTGTGACCCTTAAATAACACAAATGATCCCTAGGATTTACAAAATAATCTAAATATAAAACTAAAATATCTTGTTGTCAAATTAAATTGATCCTAGATAACTTTGAATTCCATCCTTCATAAAATATCTAACTTGAGAAATTAAGTTATGATCTTGGTATCATCGTTTTTCTTGATAATATGTATTGCAAACCACAACTTACTCTTCAAAAGTACTTACCAAAAGATCGAGTATGGAGGAAGGAATCACAAGAATGTTTTTCGCGAAACAAAGGTATGTCTTAATTATAAAGCTTTGTTAAATTCTTTTTTCTGGTAAAATCTATGCTACTAACATTTGTTATGTTTAGCTCTCCTAAAACTTACAAGATTCTTGTTTGGAGTAATTCATCATCTCATGAATCTACCCACCTTACATATCTCTAATTATTTGCATGAAAATAACCCTGAAGGTTCTCTGGAAAACCCTAACCTAAGGTTATGTTGATGATGCACAAAACCCTAAACCTATTTAGGGTTATTTATGAAAAAAAATTTATTATGATTAAAATAGTGATATTTTCATGTTTGGGATTTTGATATGATCATCGAATCTCTAAACTCACTAGAGTTTAAATGATTTTGTTCAAAATCTCAAACCTTGGAAGTTTAATATAATAAAGGTTTTCTTTGAAAATGAACCAAAACCTTAGGTTTTGGGTAGGTCTACAGGGAAAATCTTTTCTATGGAAATTCTTAGGATTTAAACCCTAGGTATATGTTCTTTTGATTGAATCCCTAGCCTAGTCTAGGTCAACATATATTTCCAACGTGTTAACGTTAACTAACATATGATGTGCCTATAATTTTGATCTTCTAGATATGTGTGTTGACCTATTTTCAAATGGTCCTAAGAATCTAGGGTTTGGAAACAAACCTTATTCAAATTTTGAAATATCTAGGATGATGATTTAAAAGTCTAGAGTCTATAAATAAATCCTAGTAATTATTAAATTCTCTAGTATGTATGTTCATTTTAATCTATATAATGTGTGCTAACAATTTATAGATGGAAAATCTAGGGTCTACATCAAACCCTAGTAGAAGCTCTTCATGACATGTTTTGATAATTGATTCGAAATATAGAGTCTAAAACTAACTCTAGTGAAATATGACCATGATAATGTCTGAGTTGTGATTAATCTTGATTGGTTTTTTTTTATGAAATCTAGGATTTGAATCCCTAGTGAAAAATCTAACATGTGAATTTCAAAGGTTGTTAGATATATTGTATATCTATATTGGTTCTAGGTATTGCTAAATTTTGTAGCAAGGTATATTATACCTTTTAAAGAAACATTGAAACCCTAGATAAAATGAAAGACATTATCAAATAATCTAGGGTTTGTGATAAAAGTTCCTAGAAAAATGTTGAAGAGTATATGTCTCCTTTTTGGGTATCTTGTATGTATAAAGATGAAAATGATTCAGTGATTCTGATATGGCTAAATTTATGCTTCTATAGTTTTGGTTGCACTTGCTGTCTAAAGTTGTGAAGGTACATCATAAAGATGAGAACTTGATAAGTATGATGAGAAGGATGGAAGCCATTAAATATTCCCCAACACCTAAAAGAAGAAGTAAATCTTCCTACATTAAGAGGGATCCTAGATAGAAGAAATCTCCCTAATTAAGAGGGAGGGCATAACAAAGTTTCTGGTTGGAGAATATATTATGAAAATATATGTTTCCACATGTATATTAGGAAGAGGAATATTCTCCTGAAATATTCTATTGATAGTCCTATTGGAATCAATTGAAGGGAAACATTGAAACCCCAAAGCTTGTTTTGTTTATGCATTTGAAATTATTGATGATTGGGGTTTGTGTTTTCACATGTGAATCTCTGAAGGAATTGATAGCATGCTAGTTACTAATCAGTTTGATTGGGAGAGATTGGTTGTCCTTGATCTGGTGGATCAAGGTGTGTTGAGGCTTTGTGAGTGAATCATTGCCTGGAAATCCATTAGGCTAACACTTTGTGTTGATGTCTGGTAGGGAGGGTGGCATTGGGTGGATGTGCACCTAGCTTCTTGGGTTCATGGTTAGTAAGTCAGTTGGATGGTACCTATAGATTCTGAAAGCTTTATTCAATCTTAGTCCCACTATGATAGATTTCTCTGGTCAGGAATCTAGTATGTGGAATGGTGGTGCCTAAATTGTCGAGAGACCAAATGGATAGATTGCCCTAGTAAGGAATCTTGTCTGTGGAATTGCAGTGCCTAAATTGTAGAGAGACCAAATGGATAGATTTCCCTGGTCAAGAATCTATTCCATGGAATTGTGGTGCCTAATATTCTCCACAGATCAAGTGAGATCTTCCATGTACTTATTTTATATATGAATACCTCCCTAGTTAAGAGGGAGTGTTGAAGAATGTAACTAGGTTTGGTATTCATTATTATTGTAATTTTCAAAAAAAATTATTATTAAATAAATTTTTAAAGCATGGGTTTCATGCTTGGGTCATATTTAGATTAAGGTCCCAATTTTGGACATCTAGGTTAGTTGTTACAGATTTAAATTGATCTTATTTGGGCTTTTAAATCATGTAATATTAGTCTGGTAAAAAGGCTCCTCCATTAAGTCATCTCCTTCAAAGGTCATCATCCTCAGTCTTCAGTGAAAATATTCTTCATAAGTAGCCCTCAAGTCAGCCTCAAAATACCTTCAAGACTACACACACAACTCAACCTCAAAATTGCCTTCAAGTCAGATCAAATCCAAGACCCTAGTCTTCACTTATAGGTCGTCTTATTTTCATGGAGAAAAAACTATAAATACAAGGTTATAGTTTCGAATTTTAGAGAAAAATAATTTGAAATTCTCTGTAATTTTCGGATGGGTTAATATAGGTCACATTTTGGATAAAAATCTCAAAAGTACAGTTCGAAATTCTCTAGGATTTTCAGATCACTATCTAAAATTGTAGTGATATAATAATGCTCAGTGACATGATGATTTTTGGTAATCTTACTTCTATGATGGTACTCACTGCTGCAATGAATTAATCTTTGTCTCTATACTTGGTTCCATTCTTGATGTTGTTCGGTGACATTTCTCTTGATGTTCGTGACGATGCTCGGTGACACTTCTTATGGTGTTCAGTGATGTTGTTTGATGACATATCTCTTGGCGATCATTGATGTTGATCAGTGGCACTCCTTATAGTAATCAGTGATGTTTCTCAATGATATTTCCCATGATGATCAATGATGTTTCTCAGTGATATTTCCCATGATGATCAGTGATGTTTCTCGTACTATGATGATGCTCAGCATTATGGCATTATGATGCTTGGTGTTATGTTTCTATCTCAACTTCGGTCAAGATAAAGAGGATGAAGTTTGGGTGCAATCAAGGGATATCTTGGTGTCATGGAGATCTTGGTGCTAACATAGTGAAGGGATGAATTGATGGAGGAATCCTATAGTCTAAGGGTCTTGGTCATTTCATCTTGAACCTATTGAAGAAAAAAAAATTGACTGGGTTTTCCTCAAAGAGTGGGATTTTTCCATGGAAGTGTGCCTACATCTTGTGTCCTCTTCTATTTTCTTGGAATTAGTCTTGATGATAAAAGATAAAACATAAGAACACATAATAATAATGATCTAAATATGGGAAAACTAGTTTTTTTGTGCTATCTCCCTCATTAGTTAAATAAAAATGTGTTTAGGATCGTCTCAATTTAGCCAATTGTCAAGGGGTTTATGTGTCAAGTTTTAAGTGCCTTTGATGAGAAATTTATGAGTTAATTAGATTTTAAAAACTCATGTAGAGAAAATAAAATGCAGAGAAATAACACACATTATACACATTACATAATAGTTGATAACAAACTAGTTCATCCCTCCTGGACATCTCCATGGACCTGATTCAACTAGCTAGGCCCTCTTGGGATTAATGGTCAAATTTCTGATTAAATGCACCTACAATGCTCCAATGGCTTTGAAACATACTCCATTGGATTCAGAAGACCCAAAAACCTCAAAAATTACTATTCAATCTCTGAAAATGGTTTCCATCTGATCTAGGCTTGACCTCCTCTCCTGGTGGCCCTAGGCTTCTTTAATATTAAAAGTGGAAAAAACACTTTCATAAGTGCTCCAACACCTCTGAAACATGTTCCATTGTGTTCAGAGCATCGAAAACATCTAACAATGACTCTTCGTGTTCCCAACTTGGTCTTCAGTTGATCTAGGCATGGCCTTCCTGGTGGCCCTAGGCTTCTTCTTTCTTCAAAGTGATAAAAACAATTTTAGAATCTCTCCTCTACCTCTGCAACCTGTACCAATGGATTCATAACATGCCAATATGCTAGGAATGACTCTTCCTGAGCCAAAATTGGTTGAAATTTTCTCCAGATATGCTTCATTTAATTTTCCTAGGAAATCTCCAAATCTGGAGAAGACTCCATATAAGACCACCAAAGTTGGAAGTTCATCGAAACTAGTGGAATTGTCGAAAATCCTGCCACATTAAACTGTTGTTTAATTAATGTAAACTACGGATTATAAAGGATGAGTGTGGATTATGTCGCATTAAGCATGTTTATGCAAATCAGGATTAGAATACGTATTAGCACACTTAAGCAAGGTTTAAGTGTGGGTTAACAGTTAATTAAATCGTATTAAAACATAATCTGCGTTTTTCAAACCTTCGTTCCCACCGTGGTCTGGTGGATGGCTGCATGTGGAGGGGGATGGCCCGCAGGGCTGGCCCCCTCCATACCCCCACCGCATATACCATATGAATACAAATAAACACGTTGAACATATGATGTTAAGAACCATGCTCGTGGTGTGTTGGTAGGAGTGGAGAGTGGTGTGGGGGAGGCCATGGGGTCAAACTCGACCTCCACCCCTCCTCTGATATATTTTTCTCCATCGTTTTATCATAAGGTTGAAAAACTCATATGATAATTCAAATATGCCGCTATAAAACTTAATCCTCCCACTATATAATATATGGTTCCACCATAATATAAACTTGAACTTTGGTTAATATATTATATGCCCGGACTTTGGCATATCAAGCATTCATACTATTTCATATGTGCGATATTTATATGCCAACCTTTGGACTTGAACTTTGATTTAATTCAAATATGCGCCCAAATTTTGGAATTATATAAAAATGCCACCATATATAGTTTCGACCATAACATATAAAATCAATCCGAAATTTGGATAGGGTCTACCAGAGGGGCACGTGGTGGCCCCTAGCTGCACCACGTGTCAGAATTTGGTTGGGTTGTCCCAAACCATAAATAAATAAATAAATAAAACGAATTCAACCTTAGGATCCAAAACTTTTAAAAAATCACCTTTAAACCTTGACCGACGAATCCTGCCGTGACACTTGTCACAATGTGATTGGGCGAAATGGAGGAAAACCCAAATTTATAACCTTTGACCCTATTTGACCATTTTTTTGAAAATTTTCTTGTTCTGAACAGTGGTCAGAAAGCTCTAACTTCCTCATATGGACTCTATTTTGAGAAATGAATTGCATCGGATTCTTGGCAAAGAGTCGAATCCAGTCATGCTGGTTTGGTGCATTTCTAAGAACTTTGAATTTTTGGAAAAAAAATTTCCCTTATTCCAGATTTTGATTAAATAATCACAAGATAATGTCATGATAAGAGAAACTAATTAATTGAAATTTCTTTAATAGAGGGTGCAATGTGCACTCTTGAAGGATGAATTTTTGGGCTTTGTGCCTTCGGAGTGTGTCAGTGCACTCAAGAAGTCCAAGAGGGTGCATGGCACATTGGGAAAGGTTGAAGGATTGAGCTTCAAGTCTTCAAAGTGTTCTAGTGCGCTCAAGGAGGGCACACTTCTTCGATTCAAAGGAGTGAACACTTAATACTTATTCATTTTGGAGGGTGCAATTCAGAACAAGGAATGGGATTTGTGCTTTGGGAGTGCACCCAACTCTCCAGGAGGGTGCAAGGCGCACTTTCGAAAAATGAAGGTCTCCCACCATGAAGGGACTTTATTTGGAACAACTCTTGTTTCTTTTTACTGTTTAACTACTTTTACTGCATAGATCTGGGTTTTTGTTGCATTTGTTTCGACTATCAATTGCATATTTAAGGAAGTTGGGTAGCCATCTTTGTTGTTACGGTTGTTTGTCACACACATCTAAATTGATCTCTTTTTGTAAACTTGTGTTAATAATTTACGCTAACAACAATGAAAACCACTAGCTCCAATAGTGGAGCAATAGAGCCAATACTTTCTCCCCAAAAGTACTAACTATGTCTCTCTAGTGACTTGTGGGAGAAGCCAAGTTTAAAATTCCTTTACATGAAAAATGAGGATCTATTTATAACTTTAGGAATGACCTTTCACATCCTCATGACTCTTGAATTTCTAATTTCTAGTTACTTTTGGACTTCTAAAACTTTTGGAATTCCAAATGACTTTCGGAATTACATATGACTTTTGGTAGTACATGTCTTTTGGAGTTCCATGACTCTTTAGTTCATACATGACTCTTTGGCTTCCACTCATTTTCCTTTTACAATGACTTCCACACCATAATATGGTGAAGCTTGATGTGCCACTTTATTTGATGATTGGGACTCATAGTGACTGATGACATGGTGTTTCTCTAGTGGTGACATAATTGCCACTATATTTCCTGTTCGTTCATCTTCTGATCATTTTTCTTTCACCCTCCAAAGGGTCTTCAATATTGGAGTCTTTGGGGTGCTTCAATCATCAATTTTCAGGTGTGTTCTTGGTTATTTTCATTCTTCTTATTTTTACCTTATTTTCCCTATCTTCCTCATGTATGATTTCCATGAGGTCGTTGGAATACATGTTTCTGCAATCACTCATGACGAGCAACTATCAGCCTGAAAATATCCTATTCTACCATGTTTTGTGCAAATTTCCATGTTTATACCTTTTCGATGTGCTCATAAGGGTCAAAGGTGCTTCAGGGCGCATGGGTGCACTTTGAAAGGTTGAAGGGATGAAGAAAAGGAGCTTCAAGGCTTCGTCATGCACTCATGCGCTCAACGGAAGAAAGGAATCAAGGTAGGGTGCATGTCGCAAGTCTGGAGGAAGAAGGGGAAGGCTTCGAGCTTCCCAAGTGCATTATGTGCTCAAGGGAGAGAGGGAGGGCGCACTCCTGAAGGTTGAAGGTTGAGGCTTCATGCCTTTGGGGTGCGCTCATCCACTCAAGAGGCCTCAAGGAGTGTGTTGAAGAATGTAACTAGGTTCATTATTATTGTAATTGTCAAAATAATTTATTATTGAATGACTTATTAAAGCATGGGTTTCATGCTTGGTTCATATTTAGATTAAGGTCCCAATTGTGGACTTATAGCTTAGTTGTTATAGATTTAAATTGATCCTATTTTTCCTTTTAAATCATGTAATATTAGGTTATTCAAAAGGCTCCTGCATTAAGTCATGTCCTTCAAAGGTCATCATCCTTGGCCTTCAGTGAAAATATTCTTCATAATCAGCCTTCAAGTCGGCCTCAAAATACCTACAAGACTACATACACAAGTCGACCTCAAAACTGCCTTCTAGTTGGCTCAAATCCAAGACGCTACTCTTCACTAACATGTCATCTTATTTTTATGGAGAAACAACTATAAATATAGGGTTATAGTTTCTCATTTCAGAGAAAAATAATCTGGACTTCTCTGTAATTTTCGGATGGGTTAATACAAGTCATAGTTCGGATAAAAATCTCAGAAGTACAGTTCGAAATTATCTGAGATTTTTGGATCACTATATACAATTGCAGTGGTCTAATAATTCCCAGTGACATGATCATGTTCAATAATCTCAGTTCTATGATGGTACTTGGTGTTGCAATGAAGTAATCTCTGTCTCTATACTTGGTTCCATTCTTGATGTTGTGCAGTGACTGTTCTCTTGATGTTCGTGATGCTACTCGATGATACTTCTTATGGTGATCAGTGATGTTTTTTGATGACATTTGTCTTGGTGATCAGTGATGCTACTCGATGACACTCCTTATAGTAATCAATGATGTTGCTCGGTGACACTCCTTATAGTAATCAGTTATGTTGTTTAGTGATATTTTTCATGATGATCAGTGATGTTGCTCAGTGATATTTCTCATGATGATCAATGATGTTTCTCATACTATGATGATGCTCAGCACTGTTTCATTATGATGCTTGGTATTATGTTGCTATCTCAAATTCATTCAAGATAAAGAGGATGAAGTTTGGGTGCAAGCAAGGGAGATATCGGTGTCATGGACATCTTGGTGCTAACACAATGAAGGGATGACTTCATGGAGGAAGCCTAGAAAACCCTAACCTAAGGGTATGTTGATGATGCACAAAACCCTAAACCTATTTAGGGCTATTTATGAGTAAATTGTTATTATGATTAAAATAGTGATAATGTCGTGTTTGGCATTTCGATATGATCATGGAATCTCTAAACTCACTGGAGTTGAAATGATGTTGTTCAAAATCTCGAACCTTTGAAGTTTAATATAATAAAGGTTTTCCTTTAAAATTAACCAAAACCTTAGGTTTTGGGTAGGTCTACAGGGAAAATCCTTTCTATGGAAAGTCTTGGGATTTGGACCCTAGGTATATGCTCTTTTGATTGAATCCCTAACCTATAATAGGTCAACATATATTTCCCACGTGTTAATGTTGACCAACATATGATGTGCCTATAATTTTGATCTCCTAGATATGTGTGTTGACCTATTTTCAAATGGTCCTAAGAATCTAGGGTTTGGAAACAAACCTTATTCAAAGTTTGAAAGATCTAGGATGTTGATTGAAAAGTCTAGGGTCTATAAATAAATCCTAGTAATGATTAAATTCTCTAGTATGTGTGCTCATTTGAATCTATATAATGTGTGATGGCAATTTATAGTTGGAAAATATAGGGTCTACATCAAACCCTAGTAGAAGCTCTTCATAATATGTTTTGATAATTTATTTGAAATATAGAGTCTGAAACTAACTCTAGTGAAATTTGAACACGAAAATGTCTAAGCTGTGATTAATCTTGATTGATTCTTTTGTATGAAATCTAGGATTTGAATCCCTAGTGAAAAATCTAACATGTAAATTTTAAAGGTTACTAGATATGTATATATATATTGGTTCTAGGTTTTGCAAAATTTTGTAACAAGGTATATTATACCTTTTAAAGGAAAATTTGAACCCTATATAAAATGAAATACATTATGAAATAATCTAGGGTTTATGATAAAGTCCCTAGAAAAATGTTGAAAAGCATGTCTCTTTTCTGGGTATCTTATATGTATAAAGATGAAAATGCTTCAGTGCTTCTTATATGGCTAACTTTATACTTCTATAGTTTTGGTTGTACATGTTGTCTAAATTTGTGCAGGTAAATCATAAACATGAGAAGTTTATAAGTATGACGAGAAGGATGGAAGCCATTAAATATTCTCCAACACCTAAAAGAAGAAGTAAATCTCCCTACATTAAGAAGGAGCCTGGATAGAAGAACTCTCCCTAGTTAATAGGGAGGGCATAACAAAGTTTCTGGCTGGAGAATATATTATGAAAATATATGTTGCCACATGTAAATTAGGAAGATGAATCTTCTCCTAAAAGATTCTATTGGTAGTCCTATTGGTATTATTTGAAGGGAAACATCGAAACCCCCGAATATTTTTTTTATTATGCATTTGAAATTATTGATGATTGGGGTTTGTGTTTTCACATGTGAATCTCTCGAAGGACTTGATAGCATGCTAGTTACCAATCAGTTTGATTGGGAGAGATTGGTTGTCCTTGATCTGTTGGGTCAATGTGTGTTGAAGCTTTGTGGGTGAATCATTGCCTGGAAATCCATCAGGCCGACACTTTGTGTTGATGTCTGGTAGGGAGGGTGGCATTGGGTGGATGTGAACCTAGTTCCTTGGATTTATGGTTAGTAAGTAAGCTTGATGGTACCTATATAGGTTTAAATATTTATTCCATATTATTCCCACTATGATAGATTTCCCTGGTTAGGAATCTAGTATGTGGAATTGCGGTGCCTAAATTGTAGAGAGACCAAATGGCTAGATTTCCCTAGTCAGGAATCTAGTTTGTGGAATTGTGGTACCTAAATTGTAAAGAGGCCAAATGGATAGATTTCCCTGGTCAGGAATTTATTCCATGGCATTTTAGTGCCCAAAATTCTCCAAAGATAAAGTGAGATCTTCCATGTACTTATTTTAGATATGAATACCTCCCTTGTTAAGAGGGAGTGTTGAAGAATGTAACTAGGTTTGATATTCATTATTATTGTAATTTTCAAAAGAAATTATTATTAAATGACTTTTAAAGCACGGGTTTCATGTTTGGGCCATATTTAGATTAAGGTCCCAATTTTGGACTTCTAGGTTAGTTGTTACAGATTTAAATTTATCTTATTTGGGCTTTTAAATCATGTAATATTAGGTTGGTAAAAAGGCTCCTCCATTAATTCATCTCCTCCAAAGGTCATCATCCTCGGTCTTCAGTGAAAATATTCTTCATAAGTAGCCTTCAAGTCGGCCTCAAAATACCTACAAGACTACATACACAAGTCGACCTCAAATCTACCTTCAAGTCAGCTCAAATCCAAGACCCTACTCTTCACTTATAGGTCATCTTATTTTCATGGAGAAAAAACTATAAATACAGGGTTATAGTTTCTCATTTCAGAGAAAAAGAATTCAAACTTCTCTGTAATTTTCAGATGGGTTAATATAGGTCACAGTGCGGATTAAAATCTTAGAAGTACAGTTCGAAATTATCTGGGATTTTTGGATCACTATCTATAATTGTAGTGGTATAATAATTCTCAGTGACATGATGATGTTCGGTAATCTTACTTCTATGATGGTACTCACTGCTGCAATGAAGTAATCTCTGCCTCTATACTCAGTGCCATTCTTGAAGTTGTTCGGTGAAATTTCTCTTGATGTTCGTGATGTTTCTCGGTGACACTTCTTATGGTGATTAGTGATGTTTTTTTATGACATGTCTCTTGGTGATCAGTAATGTTGATCAGTGACACTCCTTATAGTAATCAGTGATGTTTCTCAATGATATTTCTCATGATGATCAGTGACGTTTCTCAGTGATATTTCCCATGATGATCAGTGACGTTGCACGTACTATGATGATTCTTAGCATTGTGGCATTATGATGCATGGTGTTATGTTGCTATCTCAACTTCGGTAAAGATAAATAGGATGAAGTTTGGGTGCAATCAAGGGAGATCTTGGTGTCATGGAGATCTTGGTGCTAACACAGTGAAGGGATGAATTGATGGAGGAAGCCTATAGTCTAAGGGTCTTGGTCATTTCATCTTGAACCTATTGAAGAGTGGGATTTTTCCATGGAAGTGTGCCTACATATTGTGTCCTCTTCTATTTTCTTGGAATTAGTATTTATGATAAAAGATAAAACACAAGAACACATAATAATAATGATCTAAATATGGCAAAACTAGTTTTTTTGTGCTATCTCCCTCATCAAATAAATAAAAATCTATTTAGGATCGTCTCAATTTAGCCAATTTTGAAGGAGTTTATGTGTCAAGTTTTAAGTGTCTTTGATGAGCAATTTATAAGTTAATTAGATTTTAAAAACTCATATAGAGAAAATAAAATTCAAATAAATAATACACAGCATACACATTACATAATAGTTGATAACAAAGTTCACCCCTCATGGGCTACATCTCCATGGACCTGATTCAACTAGCTAGGCCATCTTGGGTTTTGTAGAAATTTGAATAACTGTTAAATTATTCACCGAGATTATCCTAATCACACACTATTTGAGCTTCATGCATAATACATAACCTCTTCTACTATTGATCATCAATTTGCGGAAATATAAACAATCGCATGCGCACATTAAAACCATAAACAATCACACATATAAACACAGTATTTATGGGAAAACTTAAAGCTAAAAACCCCCAACTATCTGTATATTATAATGATAGAGATCATGTAACAATCATTGTACAAACTCCTCACAAGCTCTCAGCACTATCTCCAATTGTTACACACTACACAAGCTCAGATCATACAAAACACATGCTCCAATCTGCTCCACCTGTTAGCCTGCCTCTACTGCACAATCCAATATGGATAATCATGATATCCAAGTTTGAATACCACCAGTATGTACTGCGCAATCTTCATTGGCTTCTCCATCAATGTGTGTGCAAATCTCATGCACCAGTATAGTCACAACTGATAGTCACACTGCTCTTTCACCTACCTCTCCACTGGTCTCCACTGAAACTGTCCATGCACTGCAGTTAACTAACGTATTATTTAGTTGATTTATGAGTTAATAATTAGTGAATTAATTAATAATTAATTCACACCACTCTCACTAATTTATCAATCAGTTAGACTAGATACAACTAGCTCAACTAAGTTAAATAAACACAACTCCATTAACTGTCTCATCAACTCCACCAAACTCTGTCACATGAGTTCTAACTGAAGTCAACCATGCAATAGCTCCACTAAAACCTATGAATAGTGTATTTACTTCTGTCAGCTGCATGTGCCACATCCAGGAATCAAACTGAAGTGCTCCAAGAGGATAAGATAATGTTTAGAGTCCAAATATTATTAAGAGCTAATAATATTCAACATATCTATTTTTAGACTGGCAATCTAAAAATAGATTCTGCCCAGTATGTCTAAAAATAGAAGTCCATCTATTTCTTCTGACTTGACCAACCATCCACAAATAGCATCCTGCAACTCATAGAATATGATCCATATGTCTAAAAATAGACTTTGCGCCAAAAATAGCCTGCGGGCCCACTTAGTGAAGGTGACTTCTTTCCACTAAGCTCCTCATCTTGTTGCAATCTCAACACTCCCTCTCAACAAGATAAGGATTATCTGCAACCCCTATCCTGCCCCTGTGGTATTCGAATTTTCTCCTGGTGAGCGCCTTCGTCAAGATATCAACATCCCCAGATATTAGCATCCTGATCCTCCGTAGGAATGTATGAAAGTAACATGATTCTCTGCTGCACACAATCTCTGATATGATGATACTGGATGTCAATGTGTTTAGATCTATCATGAAATATTGGATTAATCGAGAGTTTGATGCAACTCTGATTATCACAATAAATCATAGTAGGCTCTAAGTGTGAACCGAACAACCCGACCAGGATATTCCTCATCCACATAGCCTCGCATGCAGCCAAAATCGCTGCCATATACTAAGCCTCTGCTGAACTGAGTGCCATGGATCTCTGCTTCTTGCTATACCAAGAAACTGCTGTCGACCCGATACTAAAAATCCCTCCAGATGTGCTCTTTCTGTCCGTTGGACTCCCCGCCCATTCTGCATCCGTGATGCCACATAGCTTCACCTCATCCTCCTGTCTGTACCACAATCCATATCTCGATGTGCCTCTGAGATAATGCAATACATGCTTGCCGCCCAAAAAGAGCTTGGTAGGCCTAACCATAGCTTGTGGTGGTTAAGCACATAGCATATATCGGGTCGTGTATTGACCGAGATACATAAGTGACCCTGTGTCGATAAATAGTGGCATCCACTACCTCTGCTGAAGTAGCATCCTCCTTCCTCCAACCACCAGGAAGAGGAGTATCAACAGGCCTGCGGCCATGCATGTTGAACTTCTCCGGTATCTCCCGGGCATACTTGCCTTGAGAAACAAACAGTCCATCACTGCGCTGCCAAATTTCCAATCCCAGGAAATAATGAAGGAGGCCCAAGTCCTTCATCTCAAACTCTTTTGCAAGATCATCCTTGCATGAGAGTATCAACAGCTCATCACCTGTCAAAATCAAATCATCTACATAAAGTACAATGATCGGCAACCTACCCTCCACCACAATCTGGTATAGGTTCGGATACGCCTCACTCTTGGAGAATCCAAGTCCGGTGAAATATCTGTCTATGCGTGTGTACCAAGCACGAGGTGCTTGTTTCAACCCATACGGTGCTCTCTTGAGCCTGCACACATGCGACTCGCTGTTGAAGATCTCAAAACCTTTGGGCTGCTCTATGTACACCTCCTCCTCAATCACCCTGTTGAGGAACACAGTCTTCACATCCATCTGATGAATGTGCCACCCCATCTACGTTGAGAGAGCAAGAATCGTCCGTATGGAAGAATACCTTGCGACAGGTGCAAAGGTCTCCTCATAATCGATCCCCTCTATCTGTGAAAAGCCTCGAGCAACAAATATTGCCTTGTACTTCTCCACACTTCCGTCAGCTGCCTGCTTCACTTTGTAGATCCATCTCGAACCCACCACTGATTTCCCTTCTGACCTCGGGAAAATATCCCGTGCACTGTTTCTGACAATCGAATCATACTCTTCCACCATGGCATCTACCCATGCGAGGTCCTCCACAGCTTCCTCAAAAGAGGATGGCTCTGTCATGATACACTTGCTCATAAGTGCTATGTATCTAGTATACCGGTCAGGTGACTGTCTCTGTCTGCGCTGTGATGTAGGTGCTCCTACAACCTTCTCTGCATCTTGAGCCAGTCGCTCAGCTTCTGTAGTGCGCTTCCGCCCTCTGATGGTTGGCGCTACTTGAGTGGTCTCTTCCACTCCATGAACCTCTTCTTGTGGCTGATCCACATCCCGAGGCTCATCCTTAGGAACTAATATCTCCTCATCTACATGCAAGTGTGGCTCCCTCTCAAGCGAACACTTCATGGCTTTCTCCTCCTGAAATTTGATATCCCGTCGCACAACAGTCTTGCGACTGTCTGGAAAATACACACGATAGTTGTGGGACGTATCAGTGTACCCCAAAAATATCCCAACCTCCGCTGTCAGCTCCAGCTTCTTCCTGGCATCCTTCCACACATGAATGTAAACAAGTGAACCATAAATCCTCAAATGGGAAATATCGTGCCTCTTCAAGAAAACGCCTCTCGAATGTACTATGCTAAGTATCTCATGAGGACAATCTGCTTCAAGACATATACCGTGCAGACAGACAAGCCGCCCACAAGTGAATGGGCAGGGGCCCCGATCATGCAAACATCACCCATGGCAAAAGAATTCATTTATCAAAGGAGTTCTTCCGCCAAGAACCCTATCTTCGCCGTGGGTTATGAGGTGCTATGAGTTTCTTTTCGAGACTTTGCGCTCGCAAAAGTCCTTGAATTTCTAAAGATGAATTCACCACCATTGTCGCCCTCCGTGCCTTCACTTGCTTCCTCGATTCTTTCTCAACCAGTGCCTTGAACTCACAGAACTTTGAGTATGTCTCGCTCTTCTTCTGCATGAAGAAGATCCAACACTTACGAGAAAAATCATCAACAAATATCACATAATACCCGTGCTTTGTTGTCGAAGCTACTGAGAAAGGTCCACACACGTCTGTGGGAATTCTCTCAAGGATCGTCGTGGCGAGACTATCCTTCTCGTGAAAGGGGGCTTTCAAAAATTTTCCCAAGGTACACCCCTTGCACTGATATGACTGTGCAAGAGTGCCTTTAGGAAGCCCAGTAGAAATATGCTGCAGTATCTTCAAAGCTCCATGGTGAAGGTGGCCCAATCTCCGGTGCCACAACTCGCCATCATCCCGGCCCGCCACTCCTTTTTCCTTGCCTGCCATTGCTGCGTAGCCATCTACCTGCAATTGATAAAGGTTATTAACTCGAACCCCTATCCTCCGGGTCTCACAAGTTGTCTTACTGCGTAGGAAAGCCTTTCCCTTGCTAAAGACAACATCATATCCCTTGTATTCTAACATCGCCACAGAGATAAGATTCTTTCTTCAATCCTCGAACATGCATCACTTCCTTCAACACAAAGAATACAAAGGGTTTACCGTACTCCTCTCAAAGGAAATGGTACCGATACCTACGATCGCATTCACCATCATCGCCCATCTCGATGTGCACTCCAAGATCTTTCTCATCCGCATCGTTAAAAAATCTCGACCAAGCGATGTGAAAAGACGCACCACCTGCCCGAAACCACACCGATCCCGCCTACACTTGGAGACTACACATGCGATCGCCGAAAATTTATCTCAAACCGCGAGGCTACATTCCTCCACCGAAAATCCAAAGCAGCCCCTCGCTTATTTTTCTTCTTCTCGTTAAATTTCTAGGCATAATGTCCGTGCTGTCCGTGTTGGTGACAGTGAAAGCACTTCACCTTGGACATGTCCTGCTTCTTGCCTTTCGCACCAGAATGAGAAGCTTTCTTGCTCTTCCCCTTCTTTTCTTTGGCAGCCAAAGCGCAATTCTCTT